>JAHLJT010009355.1:72698313-72738686 GCA_031308135.1 Acheta domesticus
AACTTAGATAACTTAAATACCTGTTATAAAGCCTGCTTCCAAAGATTTCTAGCCTTTTCCATTCTTTAGCAAGATCTTTTAAGGACATTCTTATTGAAGTATCCCTTTGCCTGAGACCACACATTTTCAGTTGAATTGCATATTTTGTCATTGGAAGTAAGCCTTGAAAGAGTATGCCCTTCAGTTCCCAGCAATTTATCAACTACTAACCTGTGGGTAATAACTTTTAACCCTTGAAACAAATTAATTTATACGATTACTGCTTAAATCATTTTAAAGAATATGTAAAGGTGAATAAGAAAAGATGAAATAAAAATGCAAGAACCATAATATTCTGCATTTACCACGTATCCTGACAATAAATATGTATTTTTAAAATATTCACATTTTGCACAGAATATTAGCAGCATTGGTCTTATTTTACTTATGATACCTACATTACAGATATGCTCACGGGCTTTCTAGCCAGGCCTTTGTTCTCATCGTGTCATACATACAGACCTTTCTTTGTGTCAGCCATGACTGTAAAATATCAAAAACTTTCAATAAATATAATAATCATATAGTAGTATATTACTGCATTAATACTATATAAAGTATAGCATAATGTAAGGTATAATATAGGTTTACATAGTAAATGCTGTATCACATTTAAAATACCAAATATATTTTCATGAGAGTATGAAAGTATCAATGTATATAATTAGTAATTGTATGTTCAAAGCAATGTAAATCTGCATATGATTCATTGAATGTGATGAATTGGTAGAGCAAAGTACCTTGGCATACACTGTTTGAAGCAATTCTCACTGCCAAACATTGTTATTATTTTTACTGTAGATGTTATTCATACTACTAATAAGGCTGACGAAAATAATGTTTCTGGATAATTTACTTCATCTTTTCCCTACAAAAAACATACTTACGTTCGATTTTCCAAACAAAATTCATTTCCTTCAGAATTCTGAACAAAGAAGTTTAAGATACTTGAAAAAAGAATGTATCATAATTGCCTCTGATATTCTCCCAATTTAATTTTCTGAAAGAACTTTCCCTGAAAAGAAAGTTTCCTATTATATCTTCTTTGCCAACTATACCCAATACAAAGTACAAAAATATGTTGAATACAAGTACAAAACTCATACTATGTTGAATGTTACCATCACAAGCTTTTCTTTTGTAGATGAATCTTGCAATTGCTTCCTTCCTAATCATCTAATTGATCTGATTCAGTACTGATTTCACAGTACTGAAAGAATGTTGTGAAGTCAATAAGAATTGCATTTTAGCGGTTCACATACATTTGTAATATTAATTACCATAATTAAGACCAAACAATTTGAATTAAAATATGTTCAATCACCGTTTATACGACAGTTTTACAATTTATTGACCTAACCAAAACATACAAAATATCTGCATGTGTTAATGCAAATAATATATATTCCTTAATATAAAATTTTAGATTTGTTTATATTCCATAAACATCTTACCTCAAATAAATATGCCACTGCATATGTACGTTCGGAATCCGTCTTCATCAGCATTTTCTCGTTTCTAGTTCGCTTTCTCTCTTTCTCGTATAGAATAATACATTGTATCTTGCTGCAATATTTAATATTCGTAGTTTAAACACGATTTGCATGCGTAATTTGAACACGCTTTACCTGGCATTGTTTTCAAATGTCTCGTTTAAAAATTAAAAAAAATAATGCGATGAAAATATCAAATCAAAATGACAAATTCAATTAAAAAATTTGTGAATATGCTTCTTCACGTTCAAGAGTGCAGTTTTGAACACGTTGGTAGAAAATGAAACAAATGAAATAATGCCAACTGCAGCTAAACAAATTCTGTTTCGGCCTGTATGTGCCAACACATGGGGTTTCGTTGACGGCTGACTCCTTTGAAAAGGACCTGTACTAATTGAAGTGTAACGAAAAGTCCCTAAACCAATGTCGTTAGAATAACGGGTGATATTTATGAAGTTGGTATGAATCCCTTTCTCTGGGACCATTTGAGCCTGAAAAAATCGTACAGATAAGGGCACCTCTATGTATTCTTAGCTCCATGGTCACGGTCCATCAATAGTCTAGATGATTCCTCGACGACCTTTTCGTCCCATGGCCCATATTCAAATCCAAAAACAAAGAACAAACAAAATACCGGAAAGGTGCGTTGTTTATGAGGCCAAGACAACAACATCCTACGATCATTAAATCAACTGGGGAATGTCGTTTGACTTTTAGTGTATGCGTGGAGTTCCATTGAGATCATAGCAGCCGCAGCGGCGGGAGGTCGTCGATAGCCCAGGAGTGGCGCCCGGCGCGTGTTCGGTCGGAGGAGCGCCGTCCGGGACGGGAAAGCGAGCAGTGCGTCAGGGTGGAGCAGGGGCTCCAGGCGGCTCACCGAGGCGCCCTCCCTGGCTCGTGGCTGCCGGTGAGCGATCGGGTTTTGAGAACGTTTACGCAGTGCACTAGAATCTCTGCATACCAGATATATGTACAGTGGGACTCGATTATCCGAACGTCAATCATCCGAAACATCAAATATCCCAAACTCAGTTTTTCTCTGAATTGTTATTTTTTGGTACCATGTAATTAGGTACCATGTCAATTAGCCACCACAATCATTTCGTTTGTAAGACTGAATATTGAGAATGATCCGGATATGATTGACAGTGGAAAAAATATTAACGCTATACTATAGTCAATCGTCCTGACTTCAGTGAACTTTGACTAATCCTTCAATAAATGCTTAAGAAGTCAGAATGTTTATTATTAGTAGAAAAAACGCTTTTCACCACCTTTAAGAGCAAGAACACTAACGGTACATTGTCTGACAACCGGCCGCAAATGCCTGACAGCTGTCACTCATTCGGAATGTTCATTGTTGACAGAAAACCCACCGCCTTTTAGTGCAACGGTAGCCTACGTAGACTAATGTTCGGTTATCCGAATTATCGATTATCAGAACTATAGCTGGTCATAACTAGTTCGGATAATAGACTGTATTAGTTATTTCCAATATGCGCAGAAATTGAAAGACAGGCGGTGCATAGTTTTATGCACCGTCCGGCCATGTGAGAGGTGCCTTTGGTGTGCAGGAATACAAAAACAATAAAACTGTTTCGATTTTGACAGAAAAATGCAAATATTTGATTGCTTTATTCTTTATGTTCCTGTACTATGCTTAGAACTCAATTCTCTATGTCAGTAAGTCAGCGGGTCAATGGATTATGCATTTCGCTTCATGCAACACCAAGGCTCCAAGGAAGAGACCGACCACCATTAAATATTTTTATTCTCGTATTGCGTTACTGAACGGAAGTTGTTTTTATATTCTTGTATGCAAAAAATTAGTGTATTTAGATATAGTACTCTATGTTACTAAAGTGTTCGTGAAGGCTGTTTTTGTTAAAATATTTAATTTTTGCAGTATTATACGAGATTATTTATTTTGTTTTTCTTGAGCAGTGTGCTTGCTACTTTTTTTAAACTCTTTGCATGGCTTTGTTCAGGATTTTTGCTGTCGTAGGCCACAAGTATTTTCTATTTCGCAGCTGAACCATCGAATCTCATACGATCCGTAAGAACGACGAAAAGCATGCTGGTTCCCAGTATGTTCAAATAATAGTTATCTGTAAATTAAATTCTTTTAAATATCTCGGGGGGTCAGAGAATTACTATTGTAAAGATTGAGACCTAAAAACACTGGGAAATGTATGTTAAACGGACGTAAAGTAACATTCAACCTTCAACATTTCTCAAAATGTTCTTCATTAAATGTAAATAAATGTTAGCTACATTATTATAGCTTGTCATTTAAGTAAAAAATAACAATAATAAATTATAAAATTACTTACTCGTGGCCTACGTGAAGATTAAAAGTACGCGCGTAATAGTAAAAAAAATAGTTGAGTACCATGTGCGCACTGCATAAGCAGGCACTGTTAGGACTACAACTTTTTTCTTAAACTTATTTAGGGTCGCTTTTCAACTGCTAATGTCATATAGCGTCCACTCTACGTAACATTGGGGGTAACGGTATACGGATACTTACAAACGTCCATGCCCCGGATAGGATTCGAACCCGCAAACCTTCAGCAGAGGCGTATCTAGGGTATGGCAGACATGGCACGTGCCATGGGCGCCACTCTCAATGGGCGCTATTTAGCTTTCGTCATTCTCGGAAAAAAGTTGAATTATTTTTCAATAAAGAAATTAAACTTTACACAAAAGACAAAATAAAATAAACGTTTTAAACAATCTAGCCATGTTCATCAACTGTGATAATCACTCCACTAACTTGGTTGGTGTACACGCAGCAAAACTAGAAGTATTAATGACCCCATTTTTCGGACCTCTTGAACATGGATTCTTTTCAGTATCTACAACTCGCTGGGAACAGTAAAAACTAGTAGTGCTACCGAATAGCACAGACTTTCCCGTATTAGTTTTCTATTTCCTTTAATCTCGGCTAGCTATTCGGACTTGCCACAAACTCTTTCCAGCTGCCATCTATCGCCGCCCGAAGTATATATTTTGACTTTTTCTTAACTTGCCGGTTTCGCAATAGTATACAAAAGAATATTAAAGAACAGTAACTAAGAATAACTAAGAATATTAAAGAACAGTAAAGCCTCGTCCTAATGACAATTTTCTTTAAAAAATTGGAAAATAAAATTGCCTATGTTTGACACAAAATTTCGCAAAAATACTCATGTTTTTGAAAAATTGAACATGACATTATTTGAAGATTTTTTTATGAACACATTTTATTAAGAAAAAATATATCTTCATAATTGTAATTGTCGGAAAACGCCGAAATTTTTTTCAATTTTTTCAATTTTCGAAAAACAGAGTTTTCAACGAAAATTAGACCTGCGCCATTTTCTTACATAACCTTCAGACTATCCAACAACAAAATTTAGTCAATTGTCGGCGCCATTTTTTTGAAAATGTCCCAGGGGCTTCATGTAAAGTATCCCCTCAAAATTAAAATATCGGTTTCAAATTCAAGGGAAAATCGCTTGAACGTGTTAGTCGCGTGTTGTTCACAGACAAGGACGGACGGACAACCGTTTTGCTCCCAATTGGTTTTCGGTGTCAAGAGATTCAGGCTGCACTACGTGTGAGAAGATTTTTTTCTTATTTTAGCATTGAATTTATCCACTTTTTCGTTATCAGGGCACGGTAATGAATTTTTTTCTGACGAAAATCTGCGATTTTGCTCACAGCATTACATAACTTTTCAGTACCGTATATACGTACGTATACGGGAAAGTAAAATGTCATGCCTGTGGTTCTTATGTGAATCTTTATCAGACCCAGACATCAGCACTGGTAGAAGCTGTGAAACATCTTCGACAAAATCGTTGAAGTTCTCCAAAACATTACTGATAATTAGACCTCGGATTTTAGGACAAAAGCCTATTTAGTTCCTTTAGGATGTTGTGAAAATTAATTGCAGATGTTTACGAGTCATGAAAAAATAGATCTACTGAAGCCACCTTATAGTGACTAAAATGTTCTAAAAGGGCAGTTGATGTTTATTTAATATACACCATGTAATTTTCAAGAATGACCACCAGTGCCATATTAACGCACGAGCCCGAAGAATCCGGGGCCCAAGGCCCCAATGTTCAAGGGCCCCAGATAGTTCTTAAAAATTAATTACACTTAGGGTTCAAAAAATAAATAACATAAATGTGATGTATGATTAAACTATACGCAAAAAACTTGTATAATGGGAGTGATGTATCAAGCATCGTTGGATAATATATGAAATGTTGCCGGTTGATTTTTTAAATTTTTATATTGTGCAATTCAATAAAAAAATTAAAGTATTAATTTGTAGTCTTTTTTCATGTCATGTTTAAGTCTGTTATTCTTACATAAATGTTTAAATTTTTGGTTTGAATAATCTTAAATTGAGACATTAAGGTATACTTTCAAAATATTAAACAAATATAAAATTACAATGTGAATTGATAGGATTTTTTTTATATTTCAGCATCGAAATACGGGGTGATGGTGAAAGTAAGAATTAGGGCCCCCCAAATTAACCTAGGTCCAAGGGCCCCCATTGCTGCTAAAATACGACTCTGTTGATCACATTTTAATTGCCAAATTTTTTTATATATGTTTAACGGAAAAGCTAATACTTTCCCGAATTTCCCAAAGTGTAGTATTATCTGATCGAATAAGCAAATTGACTACGCACCGAAAATTTCTCATCCAACACACCGAACATGAGCTCTGCAAGGCAACATAAAAGGGATATTTCAGGCTTGTCTCCGACCAGTAATTTTTAGGCAATTGCACCCATTCCAGGGGCAGCTGCGCTGTTGACAGGTTGAGGCTTATCGCCGCGGAGCGTCGTCTTCGTAATCCAGGCGAGGAATGCCACAGGTTTGGCAAAAACCTACTTTTGGAAAGGAGGAGCTTACAAAACACAGTTCAATGGTTAAATGGTCGTATAGTACGTTTGTTGTTTGAGGGAGAATGGGAGTGAAGAAGTTCAGAAGTGGGCGTGAGAAAAGTGCTTAAATAAATCTGTCACGGGAAAGTTCATTTTCAGCTATCAAAATTATTTTAACACATAAGACGGCCTTACAGTAAAAATTTGGAGAAAGTATTGATTATATACTATACTTCTAATTCTGAAAGTAAATAAAATAGGTCCATCAAGCTTGTCCGCCCACCACAGGAGAATCAAACCAAACTACTACGTGCCAGAATTTTTTACTATCTTCCAACCGCAAAAACCATTTTTTTTACCGCTCATCTTCACCGAAAAAATGGGTGGCGAGCTAGCTTTATATCAAGCTATTCTGTCCACCATAGCAGAATCAAACCAAATTAGTACCACAATTTTTAACATTTTTATTTCTAATTTATTACCACAAAACCATTTTTTTACCGCCCATCTTCACCGAAAATCATGGGTGGCAAACTAGTTCGATATCAGCTTGACTCGCTCACCATGGCAGAATCAAACCAAACTAGAACCTGAATTTTTAATTATTTTATTACTAATTTATTACAGCAAAAACAATTTTTTACCGCTCATCTTCACACACACAAACGGGTGATGGGCGCACTCACTTTCGCTTATTCAAATGAATTTTAATTGTTTATTACCGTTCATTTTCACCTCACAAAACAGTGTTCCCTCTCTTCATATCCAATATGGTCCGCTTACCACCGCAGAAGCAAACGAAACTAATTCTTTGTTCTCTCAGCTCCTACAATTAAAAAAAGAATAATTAAAATGCAAACGAACTAATTCTTTGTTCTCTCAGCTCCTACAATTAAAAAAAAGAATAATTAAAACCTGTCATGTTTTTTCGAGAGAAATTGTTTATGAAACTTTTGAAAATAATCAGAATCTTATTTACACTAGTATGTACTCGTTAAACAATTATCAACAACTCTAGTTTGAAGTATCCTGACAGGGGCGCAAATTCTATACTTGCCATGGGCGCCTGAATGCCTAGATACGCCTCTGCCTTCAGCCATGAGGAAGCCACAGCACTTCAGGCTTAGCGATCTCGGCTATCCTACTGCAACTTTTTGTGTCACTACTCTCGGCAAAATTTGCAATGAATTCAGTCTTCATTTTAGGAATTTTCAAAAGATGATGGTTGTTAGATGTCATAACAAAAAGTAATCCCTTTTTACTTTCCCGTATACATACGTATATACGGAGTAATGCATGTAATATAGGGAAAATTATGTTTTGCTGCGGGAAATCGATTTCAAGATTTCAACTGAAATACATATTTTGGGTTCCCTGATACAGAAAAGCGTTTTTTTTAACGTCCGTTCGTCCGTCTGTCTGTCCAGAGCATGTGAACATCACTTAAACACCTAAACCATGCGTAAATTTTTTTCAAATTGAAGAAACCCCTGACCATCTGGCCTGAGTCAAAGCTCTGCTATTTTGAAAACATTCATTAATTTTTTGGGAATAATACATGAAGCTCCAGGCACATCTACATAATTTTCTAAAAATTGGCTCCATTTTTTCTTTAAATTGCTCAAAAGAATAGAGCGAATACTCTGATGAAGATTTCATAATTCGAATTCACGGTTAACTCTGAATTTTGCAAAAATTTGAATTTTTTTTCGGCCGTCTTCCTACAACTACAAAATTGAAGATAGAGATCTTTCCTTCAAATAAAATTTGTTCTTCATACTGAAATTCTTCAGTAAGGTCATGTACATTTTTTGAAAATTTTAATAGTTTTTGCGAAAAAACACGAAGAGATATTGTGTATGTGTATTGTAAATGTATTTCAGAAAAGGAGTATAGCTGAGACAAGAGACGATCGCGGCCGTCGCTATGGGAGTAGAGTAATAGTCGTCATTAAGGTTCATTTTGGTAACGACAAAAGATACATATGGAAATCAATAATCGAGGTGGAAGAACATTCTTTTGTTTTGAACAAAAGGGGGATGTAATAGGTTTCTTGAAGCTTGAAGATGACGGGGGACAGTCACTCTTGCTCCACGACACGGCAGCAAGCAGATCAAAGATGTAGCTGTGGGTGGGTTTAATCTAAAAATTTATTTTCACGATATCAGAGCAGGATAAAACGCCGTTCAGGGAAAAGACTAGGAATTTGTTCATTGTGGAACAGTAAGCGTATAGGCGTCCGTCTATGACACAAGCCTAGGGAAGTTAGTGGGATATTCAAATTTTTAATTTAATGGACGATACAATTTAATATTGGACGAACGGAGATTTATTAAGGGAAGAAAGAAGTCATCATGGAACAGCTGAAAAGATTATACGAAACGCCGTCAAATGGGAACTGAAGAATGCGCGAGCAGAAATTATACGGTGCACGGGTCTTAATTTTTTTTATGGTTTACTAGTTCATTGCTGTGTGTTTACGGGCCTGAAACAAAACACGTAACGGTATACTTAATACCCTTGCGGGCCTTTTCGCTTCTTTATGCCCTAGGGCCTTTTGAATACTTTATGGCCCGCTCTTATACCAAACACAACACACAGAGCTTAGTTATGAATTCGATTTTGTAAAGTTAAGATGCAAGCAAATACAATAAATAAATGGCATAATGCTTAAATAAATAAAATAAATTGTTATAAACCTTATTTTGCTTATTTGATATGAAAATTGAAATTTTGAAATGTTTCCGTGAACTTATAATTGCCATCATTCACTCGCATTTCACTGTTACGTACCATCTTTTTTAGTGACATAATTATATTCTTCTTTAGTGGCGGTACTCGTAATAGTAATAAGATATATAAGGCACATCGGCTAACATCCTCGAAATGTTATTTTTTGGTGTTTTGACATATTCTAAATAACGTTTGACAATAGGCGCTAATAACCTAAAAGTACCGTTTCATCAGCGCAATTTACACTGTTATTCACGCTGGTAAATCTCAAATACACCATAAAGAGTTTTATATATTTCTCAAGATTTTAATGGAAACCACTGTCCATAGTTTTTTTAGCTTTTGCGAGAATTTCCACAGGAACTTCACAATATTCTTTCATTTTGTACGAACAAATCAGTCCAATAACGATTATGCAATAGAAATTAGATATACACTCTGTTTTGTTTATCTGACGTCATATTGACAAATGACTGTTACAATGCGTCTTTTCACTTTAGACGCAAGAAATATTATAAAATGTTTCGAATTCTTGTTTTATTCAGCAACGAACTAGTAAACCATAAAGTTTTGTATGCACCACGGGCGTTACTAGATGTTTTTGCCCCGAGGGCGACTTCCAAACCCGAGGGCCTCTGGCCCGAGGGGTTAACGCCCTTACTTAACGCCCTTGATACATAAATAACTATTTGTTCAACTATTAGAAATGCAAAACCGGTCATGACGAAAAAGAATTCGAAGCATTTATAATAGCTATCGTGTTTGAAAGTTAACGTTAACTAAAAGTTGAATTATTTGTTTTTATAATAAATAACTGTTGATATTTTTTAAAGAAAGTTGATTCTTATATTACAATATGTGCAATCCAGAATTAGACGTTCTTTTAACAGAATTTTCAGATACCTCGTCACTCCGTACGGATGGCAGATTGAGTAAGTGATTGCAAAATGGGTAAACAATACTTATAAGTTCGAACCCGAACGACTGAGCAAGTATGGCGTAGTGAAGCCTGATAGGATTAATTTGCACACAAGAACAAATAATCACATTCGTAATCATTTCCTGGGTCCCAAATTATCAGAAACAGAGAATTAAAAAAATTCGGAAGTAGTTACGAATATCTATCAGATTTGGAATGTTAGTATGTTTCAATATGTTTAGTTCATACAATTAATCACGTAGTAGATTAAACTGAACAGTTTAGTATATTTTGGTAGAACAAAGTGCTCAGTCAGGTTCACGAAACTGCTATTTAGTTAAACACAGTAATTCACGTTTACTTTTACTTTCCCGTGTACGTACGTATATTTATTTAATAGGTAATTATTTCACAAATAAATTACATAACTTGATACAATGTGGCTAGGCCGAAGGCCTTTAAGTCATTACAATACGGCCATCACGATCTAACCATTCGAATTCTGGTATTCTTGCCTTTTAATATCCGAGAGTCTACCACAAATTATCCGTTCTATCTCACGTGTTCTCCTATCCCTAACCAACTCCGTCGAAACGTCTCCAAGACCTGCGCGTTCCAGTAAGAGTTCAATTTTGTACGACCAATATCGTTGGTCCCATCCCTGTAACTGCGCACTAAAGCACCTGCGCATCAGGGTATCAGCCTGTTCACCAGCACACTAATCCAGAGTTTATGGGTGTCATTTAAAAATCTTTCCAAATTCCAACACTACCGACCTATCTTAAGACTCCGGCATTTGCTGCAAATTTCACCGATAATTAATTTGTAATAATCTGTTTCCATGCTTTCTTGTCGATCTATCCTATCCATTTCCCAGATTTCCGCCCCCCGTATATACGTACGTATATACGAAGTAATATACGAAGTATAGGGAAAGTTATGTAATGCGCGAAAAAACGGCGTATTTTCAACAGAAAATCTCTTATTGTCGGGTCCTGCTAACGAAAAATTGGATAACTCCAGTTGCTAAATTAAGGTAACAAATCCTCTAACACGTAGTGTAGCCAGAATCTCTGATTTGTGCCTCCATACCGAAAAAAACAATTGAAAGCAAATCGCCGTCCGTCCGTCCGTCAGTCCGTTTGTCCGTCCGTCCGTCCGTCTGTCTGCCCGTCGGGTCCTCCGTCCGTCTGGTGTATGTGACAACACTAGCGCCTAAACCATGCGTACGATTTTTTTCCATATTGAAGAAACCCCTGCCTATCTGGCCTGAGACGAAGTTTGAAATTTTGAAAAACATTCTTCAAAATTTGAGGGTAATTTAAATGATGCCCCCCGGACATTTTCGAAATTTTCTCAAAAACCGCTCAAAACTGTTTTCTTTAAATTTATTGCAAGAATAGAGTAAATACACTTGTTAAGGTGGCATAGGTCCGATTTTCACAGTTAACTCTAAACTTTCGAAAATTGCAAAAAGATGGAATTTTTGTTGGCCTCTTCGTGTCAAAAGTCTGACTACCTGTCAAAAGTGAACATCCATGTGAATGCACTATAAGAAATGTAATATTCAAAAAAAGGCAATTCTCTTGAGGAAGTATTGACAAATATTTCTGGCATTAACGTTGCTGCACGACCTCGCGAAATATTAAATTTCAACGAAATATCAGAAGTAAAAGAAACGTCTAGAAACGTTTACAGAAATCTCCGATGCCATCACCAAACTGTGCGGTCAGTTATGAAATATGTGAAAAAGAGGCAGAGTCTAAATCAGTCAGTTTATTATACAACAGAAATACAGATTGGGTTTTCTTGCCCATATAAAATTCCGTGGTCCAAAAGAAGAGTCCAATGTCGTAGCAGTGTCACCAAAACTCCGGGAGATGGAATGGAGTGATGCTACAGGTTTTAAATTCTCCGCATCAAAAACTAGCTGTATGCACTTCTGCAGGATTTATCATCTTCATAACCACCCCGATCTTTTTCTTGGAAGCCATCTTCTACCTTTTGTGGACTCTGCAACTTTCCTTGGGCTTACTTTCGATAAGAGTCTAACTTGGCGAAATCATATACGTAAACTGAAGAGCCGATGTGTCTTTCCTCTGAACCTCCTCCGCACCCTTACAGGCAGCTCTTGGGGAGCTGACCGTGTGTGTCTCTTGCGTTTGTATAGAACCCTCATCCGCTCTATTTTGGATTATGGATGTATTGTATATGGGTCAGCGTCACCATCAACCCTCCGGCCATTAAATACCATTCACAACGCCGGTATAAGAATTAGTACAGGCGCCTACCGCACGAGTCGCATCGAATGCCTCTTGGCCGAAGCTGGAGAACCATCTCTGAGCCGAAGGCGAGATATTTTATTAGCCTCTTATGGGGCTAAAGTGTCGGGACTGGTTGACCACCCTTGTCGTCGTATAATCATCCACCCAAAGTATGAGTCCTCGTACATTCTTCGAACATCTTTACCCCATCCCCCAGGTATTAGATTACGAAATCTTCTCCGGGAATTAAATGTAGAACTTCCCACCCCTGTGAAACCCACAAGTGACGGGATCCCCCCTTGGAAACTCCTCCTTCCCAGTATTGACTTCAGACTCTCCCATCTGCCCAAACAAACTACTAGTCCTCTGGTTTACCAGAAGCAGTTTCTGAAAATGAGAGAATCATATCCGGATCATTTATTCTTATACACGGATGGTTCATCGTGCAGCGACGCGGTGGCATGTGGTTTTTACTGTATCAGGGCCACCAAATCATTTCGGCTTCACTCCAAATGCAGTATTTTCACTGCCGAAATGTTTGCAATCTTTGAGGCCCTAAAATACATTGAATCAGCGACGTTGCGGCGAGTAGTTATCTGTTCCGATTCTCTCAGCTCTCTTCAAGCCGTTTCCCGTCCTTCGTCAGACTACCTGACCTTATCCGTTCAAAGCCTGATTCATCGTCTTCTGTCCCGCCGCTATGACCTGGTACTTAGTTGGGTCCCAGGCCACGTGAGTATCAGAGGGAATGAACTGGCCGACCAGGCGGCGAAATCAGCGACTCGTAAAACTCGTATCGACATCTCTTCTGTACCATTGTCCGATGTTCAGGCTTTCTTGAAACGATCCGTGCTTAGAGCGTGGCAAACAGAGTGGCACAATAGCTCTTTCAAATTAAGTGCGATAAAGAATTCCGTGTATCCCTGGCGCTCCTCATCACGGTACTGTAGGCGCGAGGAAGTGATTTTAACCCGACTTTAACCGACAGTGTTCGTATCGGACACTGCCATTTCTCTCACGGCTTCATTCTTCGAAATTAAACTCGCCCCATCTGTGACTCGTGCAAGACTGTTCTTTCCGTGGAACACGTCCTGCTGTACTGTAGGAAATTTGTTGGCAGTCGACGAAGACATGACCTAAGCAACTCGCTACAAGTGGTGCTCCGGGAAGACGATTCTGCGCTCTCAAAACTTTTTTGTTTTTTGAGGGAAAGCAGAATATATAATTTTATTTGAAAGATAACAATGTTTTATGTTTTTTTTGGCCCCTTTTTTGTTCTTTTTTGGCCCCATTATTTTCAATGTAGGATTTTGTATGTGTAAAACTCTCACCACTACTTACACTATGACTACTCCTACACCAACAGCTGCACGACCTCGCGAAATATCAACTTTCAACGAAATATCAGAGGTAATAGAAACTAAAAACGTTTACAAACATCTCCGATGCCTTCACCAAACTGAGCGGCCAGTTTCATGAGTGAAACTCTCTTCGTGAGTGCAAGATCAGATAGGTAAAAGAAATATTTACCTCAGTGTCTTGAAATAGTGTTTTTAGCCGTTTCAGCCGCTAATAATGCGTTTTTCGATATCTCAGAAGATTTCTTAACAAATGCAGAATGTTTTGCTATTGGTGATCTTCTCTTCGAAGAATTATAATAAACGGACTTTTAGCAAAGTATTTAGTTTTCACTAGCGATTTTAAGTAATGTCATAAGTGAAGAAGTTAAATTTTTTTTTAATTGTTTTTTTTCTGAATTCTCTTCCTTAGAGTAGGGTCAGTATAATTAAAATGATTATAACAAATTAATTTGTGTAAAGGTTTCATATATTTTGCTTAAATAATTTTCAATGTAGGATTTTGTATGTGTAAAACTCTCACCACTACTTACCCTATGACTACTCCTACACCAACAGCTTTATACCAAACTACCTGTCAAAAGTGAACATCCATGTGAAAGCACTATAAGCAACGTAATATTCAACAAAGGCAATTCTCTTGAGAAAGTGTTGGCAAATATCTGGCGTTAACATTGCTGCACGACCTCGCGAAATATTAACTTTCAACGAAATATCAGAAAGAAAACAAATTATCTAAAAACGTTTACAGATATCTCCGATGCCTTCACCATACTGTGCAACCAGTTTCATGACTGAAACTCTCTTCGTGAGTGCAAGGTCAGATAGGTAAAAGAAGTATTAACCTCTGTGTCTTGAAATAGTGTTTTTAGCCGATTCAGTCGCTAAAAATGCTTTTTTTGATATCTCAGATGATTTCCTAATAAATGCAGAATGTTTTGCTGTTAGAGATCTTCTCTTCAAACAATTATAATAAACGGACTTTTAGAAAAGTATTTATTTTTCTTTAGCGATTTTATGCAATGTCATACTGAAAATTTTCCCCTGAGAACAATTCAGAGTCCTGTAAAATTTCTGGAAAATTTAAATTTATTTGTTTTTGAAATTATTTTTTTTTTCTTAATTCTGGTTCTGAGAGTTAGGTCGGGATCCTTAAAATGATTATAACAAATTAATTTGTGTAAAGGTTTCATATATTTAACTTAATATATTTTCAATGTAGGATTTTGTATCTGTAAAACTCTCACCACCACTTACCCTATGACTACTCCTACACCGAGAGCTTTATACCTAACTACCTGTCAAAAGTGAACATCCATGCAAAATCACTATAAGAAATGTAATATTCAACAAAGGCAATTCACTTGAGGAAGTATTGACAAATATTTCCGGCATTAACATTGCTGCACGACCTCGCGAAATATTAACTTTAAACGAAATATCAGAGGTAATAGAAACGTTTAAAAACGTTTACAGACATCTCCGATGCCTTCACTAAACTGTGCGGCCAGTTTCATGAGTGAAACTCTCTTCGTGAGTGCAAGATCAGATAGGTAAAAGAAGTATTTACCTCAGTGTCTTCAAATAGTGTTTTTAGCCGATTCAGCCGCTAATAATGGGTTTTTCGATATCTCAGAAGATTTCCTAACAAATGCAGAATGTTTTGCTATTGGAGACCGTCTCTTCAAACAATTATAATAAACGGACTTTTAGCAAAGTATTTAGTCTTCACTAGCGATTTTATGTAATGTCATAATGGAAAATTTTCCCCTGAGAACAATTCAGAGACCTGTAAAATTTCTGGAAAATTTTAATTTATTTTTTTTTTGAAATTATTTTTTTTTAAATTCTGGTTCAGCGAGTAGGGTCAGGATCCTTAAAATGATTATAACAAATTAATTTGAGTAAAGGTTTCATATATTTTATTTAAATTATTTTCAATGTAGGCTTTTGTATGTGTAAAACACTCACCACCACTTACCCTATGACTACTCCAACACCAACAGCTTTATACCAAACTACCTGTCAAAAGTGAACATCCATCTGAAAGCACTATAAAAAATGTAATATTCAACAAAGGCAATGCTCCTGAGGAAGTATTGGCAAATATTTCTGGCATTAACATTGCTGCACGACCTCGCGAAATACTAACTTTCAACGAAATATCAGAAGTAAAAGTAACGTCTAAAATCGTTTACAGACATCTCCGATGCCTTCACCAAACTATGCGGCCAGTGTCATGAGTGAAACTCTCTTCGTGGGTGCAAGATCAGATAGGTAAAAGAAGTATTTACTTCAGTGTCTTGAAATAGTGTTTTTTAGCCGTTTCAGCCGCTAATAATGCGATTTTCGATATTTAAGAAGATTTCTTAACAAATGCAGAATGTTTTGCTATTGGAGATCTACTCTTCAAACAATTATAATAAAAAGACTTTTAGCAAAGTATTTAGTTTTCACTAGCGATTTTATGTAATGTCATAAGTGAAAATTTTCTCCTGAGAACAATTCAGAGACCTGTAAAATTTCTGGAAAATTTTAATTTATTTTTTTTTGAAATAATTTTTTTTAAATTCTGGTTCTAAGAGTAGGGTCAGGATCCTTAAAATCATTATGACAAATTAATTTGTGTAAAGGTTTCATATATTTTACCAAAATTATTTTCAAAATAGTCTTTTTTATGTGTAAAACTCTCACCACTACTTACCCTATGAAAGCTCCTACACCAACAGCTGTTTACCAAACTACCTGTCAAAAGTGATCATCCATGTGAAAGCACTAGAAGAAACGTAATATTCAACAAAGGCAATTCTCTTGAGGAGGTATTGACAAATATTTCTGGCATTAACATTGCTGCACGACCTCGCGAAATATTAAGTTTCAACAAAATATCAGAAGTAAAACAAATTATCTAAAAACGTTTACAGATATCTCCGATGCCTTCACCAAACTGTGCGACCAGTTTCATGACTGAAACCCTCTTCGTTAGTGCAAGATCAGATAGGTAAAGGAAATATTAACGTCAGTGTCTTGAAAAAGTGTTTATAGCCGTTTCAGCCGCTAATAATGTGTTTTTCGATATCTCAGAAGATTTCCTAATAAATCAAGTATGTTTTGCTATTGGAGATCTTCTCTTCGAACAATTATAATAAAAGGACTTTTAGCAAAGTATTTAGTCTTCACTAGCGATTTTATGCAATGTCATAAGTGAAAATTTTCTCCTGAGGTTAATTCAAAGCCCTGTAAAATTTCTGGAAAATTTAAATTTATTTTTTTTGAAATTATTTTTTTTCTATATTCTGGTTCTGAGAGTAGGGTGAGGATCCTTAAAATGATTATAACAAATTAATTTGTGTAAAAGTTTTATATATTTTACTTAAATTATTTTAAATGTACGCTTTTGTATGTGTAAAATTCTCCCCACTACTTACCCCATGAAAACTCCTACACCAACAGCATTATACCAAACTACCTGTCAAAAGTGAACATCCATGTGAGTGCACTATAAGAAATGTAATATTCAACAAAAGGCAATTCTCTTGAGGAAGTATTGACAAATATTTCTGGCATTAACATTGCTGCACGACCTCGCGAAATATTAACTTTCAACGAAATATCAGAAGGAAAACTAATTATCTAAAAACGTTTACAGACATCTCCGATGCCTTCACCAAACTGTGCGACCAGATTCATGACTGAAACTGTCTTCGTGAGTGCAAGATCAGATGGGTAAAAGAAGTATTTACCTCAGTGTCTTGAAATAGTGTTTTTAGCCGTTTCAGCCGCTAATAATGCGTTTTTCGATATCTCAGAAGATTTCCTAATAAATGCAGACTATTTTGCTCTTGGAGATCTTCTTATTTTTTTTTTATTCGGGTTGTGAGAGTAGGATAAGGATCCTTAAAATGATTATGACAATATTATTTGTGTAAAGGTTTCATATATTTTACTTAATTTATTTTCAATATAGGATTTTGTATCTGTAAAACTCTCACCACTACTTTCCCTATGACTACTCCTACACTAACAGCTGTATACCAAACTACTTGTCAAAAGTGAACATCCATGTGAGAGCACTATAAGAAATGTAATATTCAACAAAAGGCAATTCTCTTGAGGAAGTATTGACAAATAATTCTGGTATTACTATTGCTGCACGACCTCGCGAAATATTAATTTTCAACGAAAAATCAGAAGTAAAAGGAAAGCGTAAAAACGTTTACAGATATCTCCGATGACTTCACCAAACTGTGCGACCAGTTTCATGACTGAAACTCTCTTCGTGAGGGCAAGATCAGATAGGTAAAATAAGTATTTACCTCAGTGTCTTGAAATAGCGTTTTTTGCCGTTTCAGCCGCTAATAATGCGTTTTTCGATATCTCAGAAAATTTCCTAATAAATGCAGAATATTTTGCTATTGGAGATCTTCTCTACGAACAATTATAATAAACGGACTTTTAGCAATGTATTTAGTCTTCACTAGCTATTTTATGTAATGTCATAACTGAAAATTTTCTCCTGAGAACAATACAGATACCTGTATAATTTCTGGAAAATTAAATTTATAATTTTTTTTAATTTTTTTTTTCAAAATTCTTTTTCTGAGAGTAGGGTCAGGATCCTTAAAATGATTATAACAAATTAATTTGTGTAATTGTTTTATATATTTTACTTAAATTATTTTCAATGTAGGATTATGTATCTGTAAAACTCTCACCACTACTTACCCTATGACTACTCCTACACCAACAGCTTTATACCAATCTATCTGTCAAAATGAACATCCATGTGAAAGCACTATAAGCAACGTAATATTCAACAAAGGCATTTCTCTTGAGAAAGTGTTGGCAAATATTTCTTGCGTTTACATTGCTGCACGACCTCGCGAAATATTAACTTTCAACGAAATATCAGAGGTAATAGAAACGTTTAAAAACATTTACAGACATCTCCGATGCCTTCACTAAACTGTGCGGCCAGTTTCATGAGTGAAACTCTCTTCGTGAGTGCAAGATCAGATAGGTAAAAGAAGTATTTACCTCAGTGTCTTGAAATAGTGTGTTTAGCCGTTTCAGCTGCTAATAATGCGTGTTTCGATATCTCAGAAGATTTCCTAACAAATGCAGAATGTTTTGCTATTGGTGATCTTCTCTTCGAGGAATTATAATAATGGACTTTTAGCAAAGTATTTAGTTTTCACTAGCGGTTTTATGTAATGTCATCAGTGAAAATTTTCTCCTGGGAACAATTCAGTGACCTGAAAAATTTCTGGAAAAGTTAAATTTTTTTTTTTATTATTTTTTTTCTGAATTCTCTTTCTTAGAGTAGGGTCAGTATAATTAAAATGATTATAACAAGTTAATTTGTGTAACGGTTTCATATATTTTTCTTAAATTATTTTCAATGTAGGATTTTTTATCTGTAAAACTCTCACCACTACTTACCCTATGACAACTCCTACACCAACAGCTTTATACCAAACTACCTGTCAAAAGTGAACATCCATGTGAGTTCACTATAAGAAATGTAATATTCAAGAAAAGGCAATTCTCTTGAGGAAGAATTGACAAATATTTCTGGCATTAACGTTGCTGCACAACCTCCCGAAATATTAAGTTTCAACGAAATATCAGAAGTAAAAGAAACGTCTAGAATCGTTTACAGAAACCTCCGATGCGATCACCAAACTGTGCGGTCAGTTTTGAAATATATGAAAAAGAGGCAGAGTCTACATCAGTCAGTTTATTATACAACAGAAATACAGATTGGGTTTTCTTGCCCGTACAAAATTCCGTGGTCCAAAAGAAGAGTCCAATGTCGTGGCAGTGTCACCAAAACTCCGGGAGATGTACCACATCCGGCGCCAGTCCGTTGCAGCACTTCATTACAGTAACAAGTCACTCTCACGCAGTTTAGTTGCTCGGCTCACTCATCGCACTCTGTACGACCCAGAGCCAGCCGCCCTTATAAGGCCGCTGGCGCAGACTCGCGCTCCTGGCTCGCTGGTCCGCTAGCGCGGTTGCCACATTGTTGCTTCGCTGCTTCGGAAAAGAGTGCGCGCCTGCCCACGCGGGCGAGCCATATTCGAAGGTGGCTGTGTACACAGCAAGTTTCATGAAACTCTCTTCGTGGGTGCAAGATCAGATAGGTAAAAGAAATATTTACCTCAGTGTCTTGAAATAGTGTTTTTAGCCGTTTCAGCCGATAAGAATGCGTTTTTCGATATCTCAGAAGATTTCCTAATAAATGCAGATTGTTTTGCTATTTGTGATCTTCTCTTCGAAGAATTATAATAAACGGACTTTTAGCAAAGTATTTAGTCTTCACTAGCGATTTTATGTAATCTCATAAGTGAAAATTTTCTCCTGAGAACAATTCAGAGACCTGTAAAATTTCTGGAAAATTTAAATTTATTTCTTTTGAAATTATTTTTTTTCTAAAATCTGGTTCTGAGAGTAGGGTCAGGATAATTAAAATGATTATAACAAATTAATTTGTATAAAGGTTTCATATATTTTACTGAAATTATTTTCAATGTAGGCTTTTGTATGTGTAAAACTCTCACCACTACTTACCCTACGACAACTCATACACCAACAGCTTTATACCAAACTACCTGTCAAAAGTGAACATTCATGTGAGTTCACTATAAGAAATGTAATATTCAACAAAAGGCAATTCTCTTGAAGAAATGTTGGCAAATATTTCCGGCATTAACATTGCTGCACGACCTCGCGAAATATTAACTTTCAACGAAAAATTAGAAGTAAAAGAAACGACTAAAAACGTTTAAAGACATCTCCGATGCCTTCACCAAATTGTGCGGCAAGTCTCATGAGTGAAACTCTTTTCGTGGGTGCAAGATCAGATAGGTGAAGGAAATATTTACGTCAGTGTCTTGAAATAGTGTTTTTAGCCGTTTCAGCCGCTAATAATGCGTTTTTCGATATCTCAGAAGATATCCTAATAAATCAAGAATGTTTTGCTATTGGAGATCTTCTCTTCGAATAATTATAATAAACGGATATTTAGCAGTGTTTCTAGTCTTCACTAGCGATTCTATGTAATGTAACTGAAAATTTTCTCCTGAGAACAATCCAAAGACCAGTAAAATTTCTGGAATATTTAAATTTTTTTTTTTTTGAAATTATTTTTTTCTAAATTCTGCTTCTGAGAGTAGGGTCAGGATTATTGAAATGATTATAACAAATTAATTTGTGTAATTATTTCATATATTTTACTTAAATTATTTTCAATGCAGGCTTTTGTATGTGTAAAACTCTTACCACTACTTACCCAATGACTGCTCCTTCACCAACAGCTGTATACCAAACTACCTGTCAAAAGTGAAAATCCATGTGAAAGCACTATAAGAAACCTATAATTCAACAAAGGCAATTCTCTTGAAGAAGTGTTGGCAAATATTTCCTGCATTAACATTGCTGCACGACCTCGCGAAAGATTAACTTTCAACGATATATCCGAAGTAAAAGAAACGACTAAAAACGTTTAAAGACATCTCCGATGCCTTCACCAAACTGTGCGACAAGTCTCATGAGTGAAACTCTCTACGTGGGTGCAAGATCAGATAGGCGAAGGAAATATTTACGTCAGTGTCTTGAAATAGAATTTTTATCCGTTTCAGCCGCTAATAATGCGTTTTTCGATATCTCAGAAGAATTCGTAATAAATGCAGAATGTTTTGCTATTGGAGATCTTCTCTTCAAACAATTATAATAAACGGACTTTTAGCAATGTTTTTAGTCTTCACTAGCGATTGTATGTAATGTAACTGAAAATTTTCCCCTGAAAACAATTCAAAGACCTCTAAAATTTCTGGAAAATATAAATTTATTATTTTTTTTGAAATTATTTTTTTTCTAAATTCTGTTTCTGAGAGTCGGGTCAGGATTATTAAAATGATAATAACAAATTAATTTGCGTAAAGGTTTCATATATTGTACTTAAATTATTTTTAATGTAGGCTTTTGTATGTGTAAAATTCTCACCACTATGACAACTCATGCACCAACAGCTTTATACCAAACTACCTGTCAAAAGTGATCATCCATGTGAAAGCACTAGAAGAAACGTAATATTCAACAAAGGCAATTCTATTGAGGAAGTGTTGGCAAATATTTCTGGAATTAACATTGCTGACCGACCTTGCGAAATATTAACTTTCAACGAAATATCAGAAGTAAAACAAATGTCTAAAAAGGTTTACAGACATTTCCGATGACCAAACTGTGCGACCAGATTCATGACTGAAACTGTCTTCGTGAGTGCAAGATCAGATAGGTGAAAGAAATATTTACGTCAGTGTCTTGAAATAGTGTTTTTAGCCGTTTCAGCCGTTAATAATGCGTTTTTCGATATCTCAGAAGATTTCCTAATAAATGCAGAATATTTTGCTATTGGAGAACTTCTCTTCAAACAATTATAATAAACGGACTTTTAGCAATGTTTTTAGTCTTCACTAGCGATTTTATGTAATGTAACTGAAAATTTTCCCCTGAGAACAATTCAGAGACCTGTAAAATTTCTGGAAAATTTAAATTTATTTTTTTTTTTGAAATTTTTTTTTTTTAAATTCTGGTTCTGAGAGTAGGGACAGGATCCTTAAAATGATTATAACAATCTAATTTGTGTAAAGGTTTCATAGATTTTACTTAAATTATTTTAAATGTAGGCTTTTGTATGTATAAAACTCTTACCACTACTTACCCTATGACTACTCCTACACCAACAGCTGTATACCAAACTACCTGTCAAAAGTGAAAATCCATGTGAAAGCACTATAAGAAACGTAATATTCAACAAAGGCAATTCTCTTGAAGAAGTGTTGGCAAATATTTCCGGCATTAACATTGCTGCACGACCTCGCGAAATATTTACTTTCAACGAAATATCAGAAGTAAGAGAAACGACTAAAAACGTTTAAAGACATCTCCGATGCCTTCACCAAACTGTGCGGCAAGTCCCAGGAGTGAAACTCTCTTCGTGGGTGCAAGATCAGATAGGTGAAGGAAATATTTACGTCACTGCCTCCAAATAGTGTTTTTAGCCGTTTCAGCCGCTAATAATGCGTTTTTTCGATATCTCAGAAGACTTCCTAATAAATCAAGGATGTTTTGCTATTGGAGATCTTCCCTTCGAATAATTGTAATTAGCGGTCTTTAAGAAAAGTATTTAGACTTCACTAGCAATTTTATGTAATATACTGAAAATTTTCTCCTGAGAACAATTCAGAGGCCTGTAAAATTTCTGGAAAATATAAATTTTTTTTTTTTTGAAATTATTTTTTTTTTAATTCTGGATCTAAGATAGGGTCTGGATCCTTAAAATGATTATAACAAATTAATTTGAGTAAAGGTTTTATATATTTTACTTAAATTATTTTCAATATAGGATTTTGTATCTGTAAATCTCTTACCACTACTTACCCTAATACAACTCCTACACCGACAGCTTTTTACCAAACTACCTGTCAAAAGTGAACATCAATGTGAATGCAATATAAGAAATGTAATATTCAACAAACGCAATTCTCTTGAGGAAGTATTGACAAATATTTCAGGCATTAACATTGCTGCAAGACCTCGCGAAATATTAACTTTCAACGAAGTATCAGAAGTAAAACAATGTCAAAAAACGTTTACAGACATCTCCGATGCCTTCACCAAACTGTGCGACCAGATTCATGACTGAAACTGTCTTCGTGAGTGCAAGTAGTGTTTTTAGCCGTTTCAGCCGCAAATAATGCGTTTTTCGATATCTCAGAAGATTTCCTAATAAATGCAGAATGTTTTGCTTTTGGAGAACTTCTCTTCAAACAATTATAATAAACGGACTTTTAGCAATGTTTTTAGTCTTCACTTGCGATTTTATGCAATGTAACTGAAAATTTTCTCCTGAGAATAATTCAGAGACCTGTAAAATTTCTGGAAAATTAAAATTTTTTTTTTTGAAATTATTTTTTTTCTAAATTCTGTTTCTGAGAGTAGGGTCAGGATAATTAAAATGATTATAACAAATTAATTTGTATAAAGGTTTCATATATTTTACTTAAATTATTTTCAATGTAGGCTTTTGTATGTGTAAAACTCTCACCACTACTTACCCAATGACAACTCATACACCAACAGCTTTATCCCAAACTACGTGTCAAAAGTGAACATCCATCTGAAAGCACTATAAGAAATGTAATATTTAACAAAGGCAATTCTCCTGAGGAAGTATTGACAAATATTTCTGGCATTAACATTGCTGCACGACATCGCGAAATATTAACTTTCAACGAGTTATCAGAGGTAATAGAAACGTTTAAAAACGTTTACAGACATCTCCGATACCTTCCCCAAACTGTGCGACCAGTTTCATGAATGAAACTCTCTTCGTGAGTGCAAGATCAGATAGGTGGAGGAAATATTTACGTCAGTGTCTTGAAATAGTGTTTTTAGCCGTTTCAGCCGCTAATAATGCGTTTTTCGATATCTCAGAAGATTTCCTAATAAATCAAGAATGTTTTGCTATTGGAGATCTTCTCTTCGAACAATTATTAAAAACGGACATTTAGCAAAGTATTTAGTCTTCACAAGCGATTTTATGTAATGTCATAAGTGAAAATTTTCTCCTGAGAACAATTCAGAGACCTGTAAAATTTCTGGAAAATATAAATTTTTTTTTTGAAATTATTTTTTTTTCTAAATTCTGGTTCTAACAGTAGGGTCAGGATCCTTACTATGATTATGACAATATTATTTTTGTAAAGGTTTCATATATTTTACTTAATTTATTTTCAATATAGGATTTTGTATCTGTAAAACTCTCACCTCTACTTTCCCTATGACTACTCCTACACCAACACCTGTATACGAAACTACCTGTCAAAAGTGAACATCCATGTGAGAGCACTATAAGAAATGTAATATTCAACAAAAGGCAATTCTCTCGAGGAAGTATTGACAAATATTTCTGGCATTAATATTGCTGCACGACCTCGCGAAATATTAATTTTCAACGAAATATCAGAAGTAAAAGAAACGTCTAAAAACATTTACAGATATCTCCGACGCTTTCACCAAACTGTGCGACCAGATTCATGACTGAAACTCTCTTCGTGAGAGCAAGATCATATAGGTAAAAGAAGTATTTACCTCAGTGTCTTGAAGTAGGGTTTTTAGCCGTTTCAGCCGCTAATAATGCGTTTTTCGATATCTCAGAAAATTTCTTAATAAATGCAGAAAGTTTTGCTAATGGAGATCTTCTCTTTAAACAATTATAATAAACGGACTTTTAGCAAAGTACGAAGGGTGTCCGTAAATTAAGGTCTCCAACGCCGCCGTTTCCGAACGCGGAGCGCTAGATCCAATTTGGCAACACTGCCGTGTTCCTTGGTTCCCCCTCTTCAATCCCCCACCCGAACGACTTCGCTGGGACGCTCAGTCTTGGCACAGGTGCCGTCCGCGATAGACGCGACGATCGCCGATTTCTCCAAGTGCGAAGTGCGAGGTGTTATTCGTTTTTTGCATCACAAAGGGACTTCACCCATCGAAATTCATAGAGAACTGATCTCTGCATACGGCCCAAACGTTATGGACATCAAAAACGTCAGGAAGTGGTGCAGAGAATTTTCCGGAGGCCGAACAAACGTCCACGATGAGCCGGGCAGGGGGCGTCCATCCATCTCCGACGAGGTTGTGGCACGTGTGGACGAGCTCGTGCGCGAAGATCGGCGGTTGACGGTTAGGGAAATCTGTGCTATGATTCCGGATGTTTCCAAAACTACTGTTGACAAAATTTTAAGAGACACTTTGGGATTCAATAAAGTGTGCGCCCGATGGGTACCCCGTCAGCTCACCGATGAACACAAGCGGAAGCGTATTGAGTCGTCCCGTGAATTTCTGCGCCGACATGAAGAAGAAGGGGAACAGTTTCTCGACTCTATTGTTACAGGGGACGAAACATGGGTCCACTATTTCACCCCTGAGAGTAAACAAAAATCAATGCAGTGGCGGCACCCAAGTTCGCCGACAGTCAAGAAGTTCAAAACGACCCCTTCCGCCGGGAAGATCATGGCCACCGTCTTCTGGGACCGACACGGGGTGCTGTTGATCGAATACCTGCCTCGGGGACAAACAATCAACGCTGATCGTTATGCGCAAACACTGCAAAACCTTAAACAGGCGATACGAGACAAACGTAAGGGAAGATTGACGAAAGGTGTCTGTCTTCTCCATGACAACGCCCGCCCCCATGTTGCCAGGAAGATACTGGAGCTACTCGCAAATTCGGTTGGGACGTCCTAGAGCATCCACCCTATAGTCCGGACCTAGCACCGAGTGACTATCACGTTTTCCCAGCTCTCAAAGAACACCTATCAGGGCAGAGGTTCGAGAACGACGAGGAAGTCACAGAAGCTGTCAACCGTTTCCTCCGTGAGGCGGGGAAAAACTGGTACGACACGGGGATCAACAAACTCGTGGTGCGACTCCAAAAATGCATCGATCGTAACGGCGACTATGTGGAAAAATAGAAAAAAGTTCAGGCTTTCCAACAATGTACTTTATTTTGAAAATAAATTATGTTTACTATGAAAAATAAAATTGGAGACCTTAATTTACGGACACCCCTCGTATTTACTCTTCACTAGCGATTTTATGTAATGTCATAACTGAAAATTTTCTCCTGAGAACAATTCAGAGACCTGTAAAATTTCTGGAAAATTGAAATTTTTTTTTTTTGAAATAATTTTTTTAAAATTCTGGTTCTAAGAGTAGGGTCAGGATCCTTAAAATGATTATGACAAATTAATTTGTGTAAAGGTTTCATATATTTTACTTAAATTATTTTCAATGTAGGTTTTGTAGCTGTAAAACTCACCTATGACAACTTACCCTATGACAACTCCTGCACCAACAGCTTTATACCAAACTACCTGTCAAAAGTGAACATCCATGTGAGTGCACTATAAGAAATGTAATATTCAGCAAAAGGCAATTCTCTTGAGGAAGTATTGACAAATAATTCTGGCCTTAACGTTGCTGCACAACCTCGCGAAATATTAACTTTCAACGAAATATCAGAAGTAAAAGAAACGTCTAGAAACGTTTACAGAAATCTCCGATGCCATCACCAAACTGTGCGGTCAGTTTTGAAATATATGAAAAAGAGGCAGAGTCTAAAACAGTCAGTTTATTATACAACAGAAATACAGATTGGGTTTTGTTGCCCATACAAAATTCCGTAGTCCAAAAGAAGAGTCCAAAGTCGTAGCAGTGTCACCAAAACACCGGGAGATGTACCAAATTCGGCGCAAGTCTGTTGCAGCAGTTCATCACAGTAACAAGTCGCTCTCGCGCAGTCTAGTTGCTCCGCTCACTCCTCATCGCACTCTGCTCGACCCTGAGCCAGCCGCCCGTTATAAGGCCGCTGGCGCAGTCTCGCGCTCCTGGCTCGCTGGTCCGCTGGCGCGGCTGCCACATTGTTGCTTCGCTGCTTCGTAAACGAGTGCGCGCCTGCCGACGCTCGCTAACCATATTCGAAGGTGGCTATGTACACAGCAAGATTCATGAAACTCTCTTCGTGGGTGCAAGATCAGATATGTAAAAGAAGTATTTACCTCAGTGTCTTGAAATAGTGTTCTTAGCCGTTTCAGCCGCTAATAATGCGTTTTTTCGATATCTCAGAAGATTTCCTAATAAATGCAGGATGTTTTGCTATTGGAGATCTTCTCTTCGAACAATTATAATAAACGGACTTTTAGCAATGTTTTTAGTCTTCACTAGCGATTTTATGTAATGTCATAACTGAAAATTATCTCCTGAGAACAATTCAGAGACCTGTAAAATTTCTGGAAAATTTAAATGTTTTTTTTTTGCAATTATATTATTTCTAAATTCTATTTCTGAGAATAGAGTCAGGATAATTAAAAGGATTATAACAAATTAATTTGTGTAAAGGTTTCATATATTTTACTACAACTCCTCCAAATTTCTATTAATTTTTTCTAATTAGAACACATATGTTGCGATATATAAGTCTCATACCATCGGATTCCGCCCAGTAGAAGCCTAGCGCAATTTGTATGTGTCTTGCTTAGCATGCAATACGTATGGCGTTCGAAACGCAACCCTACAAATTTCTATGAATTTTTCTAATTAGAATGCATATGTTGTGATATATAAATCTCATACCACCGAAATCCGCCCAGTAGAAGCGTAGCGCAATTAGTAAGTCGCTCGCTTAGCATGCAATAGGAATGGCGTTCGAAACCCAACTTCTCCAAATTTCAAAGAATTTTTCTAACTAGAACACATAAGTTGTGATATATAAGTCTGATATCATCGAAATTCGCCAAGTAGAAGCCCAGCGCAATTAGTAAGTCATTCGCTAAGCATGCAATAGGTATAACGTTCGAAACACAAATATCAATGAATTTTTCTAATTAGAACACATATGTTGTGATATATAAGTCTCATACCACCGAAATTCGCCAAGTAGAAGCCTAGCGCAATTAGTAAGTCGCTCCCTAAGCATGCAATAGGTATGGCGTTCGGAACCCAAATATCAATGAATTTTTCTAATTAGAACAAATATGTTGTGATATATAAGTCTCATAACATCGAAATCCGCCAAGTAGAAGCCTAGCGCAGTTAGTAAGTCGCTCGCAAAGCATGCAATAGGTACGGCGTTCGAAACGCAACTTTTCTAAAATTCTATGAATTTTTCTAATTAGAACACATATGTTGTGATATGTAGGTCTAATACCATCGAAATCCACCCAGTAGAAGCGTAACGCAATTAGTTACTCGCTCGCTTAACATGCAGTAGGTATTGCGAAGAAAGGATACTCCTTCTAATTTTTATTAATTATTCTAATTAGAACACATATTTTTTGTGATATATATGTCTCATACCATCGAAAACCGCCCAGTAGAAGCCTAGCGCAATTAGTAATTCTTTCGCTTAGCATGCAATAGTTATGGCGTTCAAAACGCAACTCCTCCAAATTTCTATGAATTTTTCTAATTAGAACACATATGTTGTGATATATAAGTCTCATACCATCGAAATCCGCCAAGTAGAAGCGTAGTGCAATTAGTAAGTCGCTCGCTTAGCATGCAATATGTATGGCGTTCGAAACGCAACTCCTCCAAATTTCTATGATTTTCTTTTTAGGACACAAAAGTTGTGATATACAAGTCTAATACCATCGAAATCCGCGAAGTCGAAGCCTATCGCAATTAGTAAGTCGCTCGCTTAGCATGCAATAAGTATGGCGTTCGAAACCCATCTTCTCAAAATTTCAATGAATTTTTCTAATTAGAACACATATGTTGTAATATATAGGTCTCATACCATCGAAATTTGCCAAGTAGAAGCCTAGCGCAATTAGTAAGTCGCTCGCTAAGCATGCAATAGGTATGGGGTTCGAAACCCAAATATCAATGAATTTTTCTAATTAGAACACATATATTGTGATATAAAGGTCTCATACCATCGAAATCCGCCAAGTAGAAGCGTAGCGCCATTAGTAATTCGCTAGCTTAGCATGCAATACGTATGGCGCTCGAAACGCAATCCTACAAATTTTTATGAATTTTTCTAATTAGAATGCATATGTTGTGATATATAAATCTCATACCACCGAAATCCGCCCAGTAGAAGCGTAGCGCAATTAGTAAGTCGCTCGCTTAGCATGCAATAGGAATGATGTTCGAAACCCAACTTCTCCAAATTTCAAAGAATTTTTCTAACTAGAACACATAAGTTGTGATATATAAGTCTGATATCATCGAAATTCGCCAAGTAGAAGCCCAGCGCAATTAGTAAGTCATTCGCTAAGCATGCAATAGGTATAACGTTCGAAACACAAATATCAATGAATTTTTCTAATTAGAACACATATGTTGTGATATATAAGTCTCATACCATCGAAATCCGCCAAGTAGAAGCAGAGCGCAATTAGTAAGTCGCTCGCTAAGCTTGCAATAGGTATGGCGTTCGAAACCCAACTTCTCCAAATTTCAATGAATTTTTCTAATTAGAACACATATGTTTTGATATATAAGTCTCATACCACCGAAATTCGCCAAGTAGAAGCCTAGCGCAATTAGTAAGTCGCTCCCTAAGCATGCAATAGGTATGACGTTCGGAACCCAAATATCAATGAATTTTTCTAATTAGAACAAATATGTTGTGATATATAAGTCTCATAACATCGAAATCCGCCAAGTAGAAGCCTAGCGCAGTTAGTAAGTCGCTCGCAAAGCATGCAATAGGTACGGCGTTCGAAACGCAACTTTCCTAAAATTCTATGAATTTTTCTAATTAGAACACATATGTTGTGATATGTAGGTCTAATACCATCGAAATCCACCCAGTAGAAGCGTAACGCAATTAGTAACTCGCTCGCTTAACATGCAGTAGGTATTGCGAAGAAAGGATACTCCTCCTAATTTTTATTAATTATTCTAATTAGAACACATATTTTTTGTGATATATATGTCTCATACCATCGAAAACCGCCCAGTAGAAGCCTAGCGCAATTAGTAATTCTTTCGCTTAGCATGCAATAGTTATGGCGTTCAAAACGCAACTCCTCCAAATTTCTATGAATTTTTCTAATTAGAACACATATGTTGTGATATATAAGTCTCATACCATCGAAATCCGCCAAGTAGAAGCGTAGCGCAATAAGTAAGTCGCTCGCTTAGCATGCAATATGTATGGCTTTCGAAACGCAACTCCTCCAAATTCATATGAATTTTTTTAATTAGAACACATATGTTTTGATATATAAGTCTCATACCTCCGAAATTCGCCAAGTAGAAGCCTAGCGCAATTAGTAAGTCGCTCGCTAAGCATGCAATGGGTATGGCGTTTGAAACCCAAATATCAATGAATTTTTCTAATTAGAACAAATATGATGTGATATATAAGTCTCATAACATCGAAATCCGCCAAGTAGAAGCCTAGCGCAATTAGTAAGTCGCTCGCTAAGCATGCAATACGTATGGCGTTCGAAACGCAACTTTTCTAAATTTCTTTGAATTTTTCTAATTAGAACACATATGTTGCGATATATAGGTCTAATACCATCAAAATCCACCCGGCAGAAGCTTAACGCAATTAGTAAGTCGCTCGCTTAGCATGCAGTAGGTATTGCGTACGAAACGGTACTCCTCATAATTTCTATTAATTATTCTAATTAGAACACGTATTTGTTGTGATATATAAGTCTTCATACCATCGAAAACCGCCCAGTAGAAGCCTAGCGCAATTAGTAATTCTCTCGCTTAGCATGCAATAGGTATGGCGTTCAAAAGGTAACTCCTCCAAATTTCTATGAATTTTCTAATTAGAACACATATGTTGTGATATATAAGGCTCATACCATCGAAATCCGCCAAGTAGAAGCGTAGCGCAATTAGTAAATCGCTCGTTTAGCATCCAATAGGTATGGCGTTCGAAACGCAACTCCTCAAAATTTCTATGAATTTTTCTAATTAGAACACATATTTTGTGATATATAAGTCTTATGCCATCGAAATTCGCCAAGTAGAAGCGTAGCGCAATTAGTAAGTCGCTCGCTTAGCATGCAATAGGTATGGCGTTGGAAACGCAACTCCTCAAAATTTCTATGAATTTTTCTAATTAGAACACATATGTTCCGATATATAAGTCTCATACCATCGTAATCCGCCCAGTAGAAACCTAACGTAATTAGTATGTCTCTTGCTTAGCATGCAATAGATATGGCGTTCGAAACGCAACTCCTCCAAATTTCTATGAATTTTTGTAGTTAGAACACATATGTTGTGATATGTAAGTCTCATACCATCGATATCCGCCCAGTAGAAACGTAGCGCAATTCGTAATTCGCTCGCTTAGCATGATATAGGTATGGCGTTCGAAACGCAATTCCTCCAAATTTCTATGAATTTTTTCTAATTAATACACATATGTTGCGATATATAAGTCTCATACCATCGGATTCCGCCCAGTAGAAGCCTAGCGCAATTAGTAATTCTCTCGCTTAGCATGCAAAAGGTATGGCGTTCAAAACGCAATTCCTCCTAATTTCAATTAATTTTTCCAATTAGAACACATATGTTGTGATATATAAGTTTCATACCAATGAAATTCGCCAAGTAGAAGCGTAGCGCAATTAGTAAGCCGCTCGTTTAGCATGCAATATGTATGGAGTTCGAAACGCAACTCCTCCAAATTTCTATGAAGTTTTCTATTTAGAACACATATGTAATGATATATAAGTCTCATACCATCGAAATCCGCCAAGTAGAAGCGTAGCGCAAATAGTAAGTCGCTCGCTTAGCATGCAATAGGTATGGCGTTCGAAACGCAACTCCTCCAAATTTCTATGAATTTTTTCTAATTAGAACACATATGTTGCGATATATAAGTCTCATACCATCGGATTCCGCCCAGTAGAAGCCTAGCGCAATTTGTATGTGTCTTGCTTAGCATGCAATATGTATGGCGTTCGAAAAGCAACTCCTCCAAATGTCTATGAATTTTTCTAATTAGAACACATATGTAATGATATATATGTCTCATAATGATATATATGTCTCAGTTTCATACCAATGAAATCCGCCAAGTAGAAGCGTGGTGCAATTAGTAAGTCGCTCGCTTACCATGCAATAGATATGGCGTTCGAAACGCAACTCCTTCAAATTTCTATGAATTTTTCTAATTAGAACACATATGTTGTGATATATGGGTCTCATACCATCGAAATCCGCCAAGTAGAAGCCTAGCGCAATTAGTAAGTCGTTCGCTTAGCATGCAATAGATATGGCGTTCGAAACGCAACTCCTCCAAATTTTAATGAATTTTTTTGGAACACATATATTGAGATATATAAGTCTCATACCATCGAAATCCGCCAAGTAGAAGTCTATCGCAATTAGTAAGTAGCTCGCTTAGCATGCAATAGGTATGGCGTTCGAAAAGCTACTCCTCGAAATTTCTATGAATTTCTCTAATTAGAACACAAGTATTGTGATATATAAGACTCATGCCATCGAAATTCGCCAAGTAGAAGCGTAGCGCAATTAGAAAGTCGCTCGTTTAGCATCCATTACGTATGGCGTTCGAAACGCAACTCCTCCAAATTGCTATGAATTTTTCTAATTAGAACACATATGTTGTGATATATATGTCTCATACCAATGAAATCCGCCAAGTAGAAGCGTAGCGCAATTAGTAAGTCGCTCGTTTAGCATGCATTATATATGGAGTTCGAAATGCAACTCCTCCAAATTTCTATGAAGTTTTCTATTTAGAACACATATGTAATGATATATAAGTCTCATAACATCGAAATCCGCCAAGTGGAAGCGTGGCGCAATTAGTAAGTCGCTCGCTTAGCATGCAATAGATATGGCGTTCGAAACGCAACTCCTTCAAATTTCTATGAATTTTTCTAATTAGATCACGTGTTGTGATATAAGGGTCTCATACCATCGAAATCCGCCAAGTAGAAGCCTAGCGCAATTAGTAAGTCGCTCGCTTAGCATGGAATAGTTATGGCGTTCGAAACGCAACTCCTCCAAATTTTAATGAATTTTTTTTGGAACACATATATTGAGATATATAAGTCTCATACCATTGAAATCCGCCAACTAGAAGTCAATCGCAATTAGTAAGTAGCTCGCTTAGCATGCAATAGGTATGGCGTTCGAAACGCAACTCCTCAATATTTCTATGAATTTGTCTAATTAAAACACTTATGTTGCGATATATAAGTCTCATACCATCGGAATCCGCCCAGTAGAAGCCTAGCGTAATTAGTATGTCTCTTGCTTAGCATGCAATACATATGGCGTTCGAAACGCAAATCCTCCAAATTTCTATGAATTTTTATAATTACAACACATATGTTGTGATATTTAAGTCTCATACCATCGATATTCGCCCAGTAGAAGCGTAGCGCAATTCGTAATTCGCTCGCATAGCATGCAATAGGTATGGCGTTCGAAACGCAACTCCTCCAAACTTCTATGAATTTTTCTAATTATAACACATAGGTTGTTATATATATCTCATACCATCAAAATTCGCCAAGTAGAAGCGTATCGCAATTAGTCAGTCGCTCGCTTAGCATGTAATTGTTATGGCGTAGGAAACTCAATTTCTCAAGATTTCAATGAAGTTTTCTATATAGAACGCATATGTTGTGATATATAAATCTCATACCATTGAAATACGCCTAGTAGACGTGTAGCGCAATTAGTGAGTCGCTCGCTTAGCATGCAATGTGTATGGCGTTCGAAACCCAACTTCTCCACATTTCAATGAATTTTTCTAAATAGAACGCATATGTTGTGATATATAAGTCTCATACCATCAAACTCCGCCCTGTAGACGCGTAGCGCAATTAGTAAGTCGCTCGCTTAGCATGCAATATGTATGTCGTTTGAAACCCAACTTCTCAAATTTTAAATGAATTTTTCTAATTAGAACACTTATGTTGTGATATATATGTCTCATACCATCGAAATCCGCCAAGTAGAAGCGTAGCGCTATTAGAAAGACGCTCGCTTAGAATGCAATAGGTACGGCGATCTAAACCCAACTTCTCCAAATTTCAATGAATTTTTCTAATTAGAACACTTATGTTGTGGAATATAACTCTTATACCATCGAAATCCGCCAAGTAGATGCCTAGCGCAATTAGTAAGCCGCTCGCGTAGCATGCAATAGGTACGGCGCTCGAAAGGCAAGTCGTCCAATTTCTATGAATTTTTCTAATTAGAACACATTTGTTGTGATATGTAAGTCTCATACAATCGAAATTCGCCAAGTGGAATCCAAGCGCAATTAGTGAGTCTCTCGCTTAGCATGCAATACGTATGGCTTTCGAAACCCAACATCTCCAAATTTCAATGAATTTTTCTAATTAGAACACATATGATGTGATATATGAATCTTATACCATCGAAATCCGCCAAGTAATAGCGTAACGCCATATATAAGTCGCTTGCTTAGCATGCAATAGCTATGGCGTTTGAAACGTAACTCCACCAAATTTCTATGAATTTTTTTTTCTAATTAGAACACATATGTTTTGATATATAGGACTCATACCATCGAAATCCGCCAAGTAGAAGCCTAGCGCAATTAGAGAGTCGTTTGCTTAGCATGCATTAGGTATGGCGTTCGAAACCCAACTTCTCTAAATTTCAATGAATTTTTCTAATTTGAACACATATGTTGTGATATATAAGTCTCATACCATCGAAATCCGCCAAGTAGAAGCGTAGCGCAATTAGTAGATCGCTTGCTTAGCATGCAATAAGTACGGCGTTCGAAACTCAAGTCCTCCAAATATCTATGAATTTTTCTAATTAGAACACATATGTTGTGATATATGAGTCTTATGCCTTCGAAATCCGCCAAGTAGTAGCGTAGGGCAATATATAAGTCGCTCGCTTAGCACGCAATAGGTACGGCGTTTCAAACGCAACTCCACCAAATATCTATGAATTTTTCTAATTAGAACACATATGTTGCGATATATAAGTCTCATACCATCGAAATTCGCCAAGTAGAAGCTTAGCGCAATTAGTAAGTAGCTCGCTTAACATGCAATAAGTATGGCGTTCGAATCCCAACTTCTCCAAATTTCAATGAATTTTTCTAATTAGAACACAAATCTAGTGATATATAGGTCTCATACCATCGAAATCCGCCAAGCAGAACCCTACCGCAGATATGGAGTCGCTCGCTTAGCATGCAATAGTTATGGCGTTCGAATTCCAACTTCTCCAAATTTCAATGTATTTTATTAAATAGAACGCATATATTGTGACATATAAGTTTCATACCATCAAAATCCGCCAAGTAGAAGCGTAGCGCAATTAGTAATTCGCTCGCTTAGCATGCGATATGTATGGCGTTCGAAGCGCAACTCCTCCAAATTTCTATGAATTTTTCTAATTAGAACACATATGTTGTGATATATAAGTCTCATACAATTGATATCCGCCAAGCAGAAGCCTAGCGCAATTAGTAAGTCGCTAGTTTAGCATGCAATAGGAATGGCGTTCGAAACCCTACTTCTCCAAATTTCAATGGAATTTTCTAATTAGAGCACATATGTTGGGTTATATAAGTCTCATACTATTGATATCCGCTAAGTAGAAGCCTAGCGCAATTAGTAAGTCGCTCGCTTAGCATGCAATATGTATGGCGTTCGAAATCCAACTTCTACAAATTTCAATGAATTTTTCTAATTAGAACACTTAAGTTGTGATATTTAAGTCTCATACAATAGAAATCCGCCAAGTAGAAGCTTAGGGCAATTAGTAAGTCGCTCGCATAGCGTGCAAAAATTGTGGCGTTCGAAACCCAACTTCTCCATATTTCAATGAATTTTTCTAAATAGAACACATATGTTGTGATAAATAAGTCTCATACCATCGAAATCCCCCCAGTAGAAGCCTAGCGCAATTAGTATGTCGCTCGCTTAGCATGCAATAGGTACGCCGTTCGAAACACAATTCTCAAAATTTCAATGAATTTTTCTAATTAGAACACATATGTTGTGATATATAAGTCTCTTACTATCGAAAACCGCCAAGTAGAAGAGTAGCGCAATTAGTAAGTAGCTCGCTTAGCATGCAATAAGTATGGCGATCGAAACCCATCTGCTCAAAATTTCTATGAATTTTTCAAATTAGAACGCATATGTTGTGATATATGTCTCATACCATCGAAAACCGCGAAGTAGAAGCGTAGCGCAATTAGTAGGTCGCTCGCTGAGCATGCAATAGGTATGGCGTTCGAAACACAACTTCTCTAAAATTCAATGAATTTTTCTAAATAGAACGCATATGTTGTGATATATAAGTCTCATACCATCAAACTCCGCCCTGTAGACGCGTAGAGCAATTAGTAAATCGCTCGCATAGCATGCAATATATATGGCGTTCGAAACCCAACTTCTCAAAATTTAAATGAATTTTTCTAATTAGAACACTTATGTTGTGATATATAAGTCTCATGCCATCGAAATCCGCGAAGTCGAAGCCCAGCGCAATTAGTATGTCGCTCGCTTGGCATGCAATAAGTATGGCGTTCGAAACGCAACTCCTACAAATTTCTATGAATTTTTCAAATTAGAACCCATATGTTGTGATATATAAGTCTCATACCATCGAAATCCGCCCAGTAGAAGCGTAGCGCAATTAATAAGTCGCTCGCTTAGCATGCCTTAGGTATTGCGTTCGAAACACAACTTCTCCAAATTTCAATGAATTTTTCCAATTAGAACACATATGTTGTGATATATTAGTCTCAGACCATCGAAATCCGCCAAGTAGAAGCGTAGCGCTATTAGAATGTCGCTCGCTTAGCATGCAATAGGTATGGCGTTCGAAACACAACTTCTCCAAATTTCAATGAATTTTTCTAATTAGAACACATATGTTGTGATATATAAGTCTCATACCATCGAAATCCGCCAAGTAGAAGCGTAGCGCTATTAGAATGTCGCTCGCTTAGCATGCAATAGGTATGGCGTTCGAAACACAACTTCTCCAAATTTCAACGAATTTTTCTAATTAGAACACATATGTTGTGATATATAAGTCTCATACCATCGAAATCTGCCAAGTAGAAACGTAGCGCTATTAGAATGTCGCTCGCTTAGCATGCAATAGGTATGGCGTTCGAAACACAACTTATCCAAATTTCAATGAATTTTTCTAATTAGAACACATATGTTGTGATATATAAGCTTCATACCATCGAAATACGCCAAGTAGAAGCCTAGCGCAATTATTAACTTGCTCGTTTAGCATGCAATAGGCATGACGTGGTAAAGTTAACTTCTCCAAAATTCAATGAATTTTTCTAATTAGGACACATATGTTGTGATATATAAGTCTCATAGCATATAAATACGCCAAGTAGAAGTGTAGCGCAATTATTAATTCGCTCGTTTAGCATGCAATAGTTATGGCCTTCGAAACCCAACCTCTCCAAATTTCAATGATATTTTCTAATTAGTACACATATGTTGTGATATATAAGTCTCATACCATCGAAATCCGCCCAGTAGATGCAAAGCGATATTAGTAAGTCGCTCGCTTAACATGCAATAGGTATTGCGTTCGAAACCCAACTTCTACAAATTTCAATGAATTTTTTTAATTAGAACACATATGTTGTGATATATGTCTCACACCATCGAAATCCACCAAGTAGAAGCCTAACGCAATTGATAAGTTGCTCGCTTAGAATGCAATAGATATGGCGTTCGAAACCCAAGTTCACCAAATTTCAATGAATTTTCCTAATTAGAACACATATGTTGTGATATAAAAGTCTCATACCATCGAAATCCGCCAAGTAAAAGCCTAGCAAATTAGTAAGTCGCTCGCTTAGCATGCAATATGTATGGCGAGCGAAAACAAATTTCTCCAGATTTCAATGAATTTTTCTAATTAAAATACATATGTCATGATATATAAGTCTCATACCATCGAAGTGCGCAGAGTAGAAGCGTAGCGCAATTAGTAATTCGCTAGCATAGCATGCAATATGTATGGCGTTCGAAACCCAACTTCTCAAAATTTCAATGAATTTTTCTAATTAGGACACATATTTTGTGATATATAAGTCTCATACCATACAAATACGCCAAGTAGAGGTGTAGCGCAATTAGTGGTTCGCTCGTTTAGCATGCAATAGTTATGGCGTTGGAAACCCAACTTCTCCAAATTTCAATGATATTTTCTAATTGGTACACACATGTTGTAATATATAAGTCTAATACAATCGAATTCCGCCCAGTACATGCAGAGCGCAATTAGTAAGTCGCTCGCTTAGCATGCAATAATTATGGCGTTCGAAACCCAACTTCTCCAAATTTCAATGAATTTTTCTAATTAGAACACATATGTTGTGAGATATGACTCATACCATCGAAATCCACCAAGTAGAAACCTAGCGCAATTGGTAAGTCGCTCGCTTAGAATGCAATAGATATGGCGTTCGAAACCAACTTCTCCAAATTTCAATGAATTTTTCTAATTAGAACACATATGTTGTGATATATAAGTCTCATAACATCGAAATCCGCCAAGTAGAAGCGTAGCGCAATTAGTAAGTCGCACGCTTAGCATGAAATAGATATGGCGTTCGAAACGCAACCCCTACAAATTTCTATGAATTTTTCTAATTAGAACGCTTATGTTGTGATATATAAGTCTCATAACGTCGAAATCCGCCAAGTAGAAGCGTAGAGCAATTAGAAAGTCGCTCGCATAGCATGCAATTGTTATGGCGTTCGAGACCCAACTTCTCAAAATTTCAATGAAGTTTTCTAATTAGAACACATATGTTGTGATACATAGGTCTCATAATATCGTAACCCGCGAAGTAGAAGCCTAGCGCAAATAGTATGTCGCTCGCTTAGCATACAATAGGTATGGCGTTCGAAACCCAACTTCTCCAAATTTCAATGAATTTTTCTAAATAGAACGAATATGTAGTAATATATAAGTCTCATACCATAGGAATCCCTCCAATAGACGCGTAGCGCAATTATTATGTCGCTGGCTTAGGATGCATTAGGTATGGCGTTCGAAACCCAACTTCACCAAATTTCAATAAAATTTTCTAATTAGAACATATATATTGTGAAATATAGGTCTTATAACATCGAAACCCGCCAAGTAGAAGCCTAGCGCTATCAGTATGTCGCTCGCTTAGCATGCAATATGTATGGCGTTCGAAACCCAACTTCTCCAAATTTCAATGAATTTTTCTAAATAGAACGCCTAAGTTGTGATATATAAGTGTCATACCATCGAAATACGCCAAGTAGAGGCATAGCGCAATTAGTAAATCGCTCGTTTAGCATGCAATAGGTATGACGATCGAAACCCAACTTCTCCAATATTTAATGAAATTTTTTAATTAGAACACATATGTTTTGATATATAAGTCTAATACCATCGAAATCCGCCAAGTAGAAGCGTAGTGCAATTAATATGTCGCTCGCATAGCATGCAATAGGTATGGTGATCGAAACTCAACTTCTCCAAATTTCAATGAATTTTTCTAATTAGAACACATATGTTGTGATATATAAGCTTCATACCATCGAAATACGCCAAGTAGAAGCCTAGCGCGATTATTAACTCGCTCGTTTAGCATGCAATAGGCATGGCGTTCTAAAGTTAACTTCTCCAAAATTCAATGAATTTTCTAATTAGGACACATATGTTGTGATATATAAGTCTCATAGCATATAAATACGCCAAGTAGAGGTATAGCGCAATTATTAATTCGCTCGTTTAGCATGCAATACTTATGACCTTCGAAACCCAACCTCTCCAAATTTCAATGATATTTTCTAATTAGTACACATATGTTGTGATATATAAGTCTCATACCATCGAATTCCGCCCAGTAGATGCAAAGCGATATTAGTAAGTCGCTCGCTTAACATGCAATAGGTATTGCGTTTGAAACCCAACTTCTACAAATTTCAATGAATTTTTTTAATTAGAACACATATGTTGTGATACATGTTTCATACCATCCAAATCCACCAAGTAGAAGCCTAACGCAATTGATAAGTCGCTCGCTTAGAATGCAATAGATATGGCGTTCGAAACCAACTTCTCAAAATT
>JAHLJT010009355.1:72738786-72777801 GCA_031308135.1 Acheta domesticus
AACACCTCACCCCACTCCCCCTTCCCCTCCACGCCGCCACGGGACATTGTTGGCCGGCGCGCCCGGTCAAGCCGGCGACGGGCGAAAGGGGGGGGGGCCCCCCCACCGGGGGCGGGCCGGCGGCGGCGCGGGCGCGGCGACGGCAAGTAGGCTGAACTTTCGGGGCAGCAAGCAGACACCCCGTCACTTCGTTGATGCTTCCGTCACTTCGCATCTCAAGATATTTTTCCCCAACATATGAAACTAGTGATGCTGTAATAGGGGTAAACGGTCTCGTATCATCTTTAATAGTAGTATAAAAACTATTACCTTATTCACATATTCCATCTTCCTTCGAATACCATCATAAGAATGTCTGAGGTATCACTCAAAAACACCGATCCCGCTTTGGTGCTGATTTCAGAAAGAAAAATCGAACTAATTGCGTAAATATCACCCATATTCCATCTCCCACATCGTATTTTAGATATATTGTACTTCAAGATCTTTCATTACCATTTCACTACCGGAAAAAACAAGCGGAGATAACGCAAGAGCTCTTTTATCCTACGATTCGATTTATCATTTCAAAACGGCGTTTGTCACCTTGATAGAATTCACCTGGTTAATCCTTTTCCCAGTAAAATAGCCGAATCGAATTTTTAAAAATGTTTTATACTGCGGACATATTTGAAAAAGTGGTAAAATAGCGCGCTGGCGAGATGCACCCTGAATCTAACGCCATATCATACACTGAAATCGGATAATAGACCTTCTCTAGTCATGTAAAAAAATGATCTTCAGTAACGTCAAAATTCTGTTTCGCGGTACTGCTTGTCGATCTCATGGCTAAAGTCCGGGTCTAATGTAATTACATATGTTTTGTCCTACTGTTCTCATTTTGTAATTTAGGCGAACTGTTGCAATCCTAACAAATATTTAAATTTTTCGTTACAAATTTTGTACCGTATTACGTATTTTACATATTTTGCTGATCATTTAATATCTGCTTAACAGTATATTTATTATTTGCTAATTATTAAGGTATTTTCACAAATTACCAAATGTTTCTTGAAATTATTTCCGGAAATATATTTAATTAATTGTGAAAAATAGTTTTATTTAAATGTGTTTATATTTTGCAATGAGCATATTTTGTCTAATACTAATTCAGAATTGCTGACATTCCTATGTGCTGCACGTAAAGATTTCGAACAGAGTGCTTCAAAGATTCTCTGTTCGTGTCTGCGTTTTCTACGTGCATCTCTTTATTTTCATTGCTGATAGAAAGAAATAAAAAAACAGTAGGCAGAAAAAGTAGTTACTTTTAGATTCGATATAATTAATATTTTATTAATGGAATTTCAAATTGTGAACATTTATTTTACTTTATCTTTGTTCTCAATCTTCATACGAAGAGAAAGTTATATCGTGCGCAGGAAAACTCTCAAAGCCGAGTCCTGATAATGAAAATATGGATAATCGTGTTGTTCAATAGTAAATTACTTCCTGTAACTCGTGGTGTAGCCAGAATCCATGTTTTGTGGGTCCTTATACCGAAAAATTGATTGACGGAAAAACGTCCATCAGTGCCTCTGGTGTATGTGAACACACTAGCGGTTACACTGCGTACAAATTTTTCCAAACTGGAAAAAAACAACAACAAAAAACAGCTGTCGATCTACTGTCATTCGTTGCTCTGCAATTTTCAAAAACGTGCATTACTTTTTGGAGATACATTACACGAACCCCCCCCCGGATATTTAAAATTTGCTCAAATATGGCTACAAATTTTTTCTTTATATTTCTCGTAAAAAATTGAATAAAATACACATGGCTTACGTCCGATTTCACTGATAACTGAATTTTCGAAAATTGCAAAAGATTGAATTTTTTCGGCGTTTCCTACACTACAATATTGACGATAGAGACTTTTCCTTTCTAAGAATTTGTTGTACATAATTAGTTCTTTCATTAAGATCATGAATTTTTTTTAAAACAATTTTTGTAGTTATGGCGCAATCTTGTGTGCAATATATGCAACTTTAAAAGATAACAAAGCAAGATTTTTTCAAAATCGGCTCCATTTTTTCCCTTTAAACTATTGGTAGGGATATTGCGAAATGTACTTTAAGAGATGACATAACGCTATTTTGCTCTATTCTTTTGTTTTTGCGAAAATAACACAAATGAAACTTTTTGAATAGCCTGTCACGTCGTTTATATTTACATTATCGGCGATTTGTTCACATTATTAGATTTATGAGCACACGTACTTTAAATTATATCATTTAATGTTTTTCGAAAACTAAAAATTTTTTTTGGAAATGAACTCGAAATTTCGCATTTTCAGAAACGCTCAAACGCCAATTTTTTCTGAAAAGGTTCCAAATTTTTGTTCAAAGTTTTGTACGTATAGTGCGAAATGCACTGTCTAAGGAAACAAAAAAGTTTTGTTGTATTATTTTGTTGTTTTTCTTCAAAATTTACACAAATGTATTTTTTAAATATTTCGCATGCCTTGTATGCACATTTGCAGCGATTTGTAAACATTATTGCATTTGTGAATGGAAGAACTTAAAATATCTTAAAATAAATTTTAAAAAACTCTCAAGATTCCTGTGAAAAAGGGCTTCATATTTTACATTGCCACAGACGCTTAAACACCCTTTTCTTAAAAACGGTATCAAGTTTATGAATGAAAATTGTCGTAAAGGACAAGGTTTCAGTCTTCTCTAAAAGCAATATTTTGAATCTACCATTAGGAAACCGAATAATTGAGAAAACCTAAAAAATAAGTTGGGTGCATTAATGGCAGGTGGCAAGATGGGGCAAGGCCATAAATCTAGCCCATGCCAACAAAATAGTAAATTTTACTACGACAAAGTCCGAATAGCTGGCTGAGACTATAGGAAATTGAAAACTAATACGGGAAAGTCTGTGCCATTCTGTAGCACCACCAGTTACTTTCTCGTGTTAGTTACTCAAAGTTATGTAATGCTGCGGAAAATCTATTTCGAGATATTATCGGAAGTACTCGTTTTGGGGTCCCCTGAGTGATACCGAAAGGGTGTATGTGTGTTTTGACTTTTTAACGTCCGTTCGTCCGTCCATCTGTCTGTGTCTGCCTGTCTGGCGTATGTGAACACCACTAGTGCCTAAACTATGTGTAGAATTTTGCTCAACTGAATAAACCCCTGTCGATCTGGTCTGAGTCCAAGTTCTGCGATTTTTAAAAACATTCATTAATTTTTGCAGATACTTTTTATTAAGCCCCAGGGACATTTTCAACATTTTCTCAAAAATGTCAACCAGGATAGGTGGCTCAGTGCATCAACTGATGTCACTGCAATGCCTCTGACCGAGAGGTGCTAGGTTCGAGTCCCGACGTGGCAGGATTTTTCAACACTAGCTTGTCAGTTAGATGTAGAATTCAACCGATGTCTGGAGGAAAATTCTAGCGACCGGCTGCTCTGATTGGAAGTTTTCCGTAGTTTCTCGGATCAACATCAAACGAATGCCGGAGCAATACCCTAACAAACGGACCTCGCGCGATATTTCCTTCCTCTTCCTTGTCCTATCTTCACACACACACACACACACTAACTTGCACAACACTACCATATATGCTGGGAGACCAGTGGGAGGATTGGAACTTGTCCCGGCTGTGGGCCGTGCACTGCTGGTGGGAGATACCTTGTTAAGAAAGAACCCGGCAAGCCGACAGGTAAATCGGTCGGTGATTTAGAGCTTGTCCCGGCTGGGGTGGTGCCCCGCTGGTGGCAGATACCTGGTTGGGAAGCCCCGCTAGTGGACGGAAGGTCAGCGCCGGATCTCGCCATCGGCATAGCGGGCAACATCTCTTCCACCTCACGATGAAATAAACATGCATTGCACTTACGGGACTAATGACCAAAGCAGTTGACGCGCCCAAAATCACTAACAATCAATCAAAAATTACTCCAAATACTTTCCTTAAATTAATTGTAAGAATAAAGTAAAATACACTCAAGGTGGCATAGCTCTTATTTTCATTGCTGACTGATTTTGGCAAAATTGCAAAAGTTCGAATTTTTTTTCGGCGTCTTCCTACAACTACAAAATTGAAGATAGAGATTTTCCCTTAAAATTATATTTGTTCTCCATACTTAGTTCTTTCAATAAGGACATGCACATTTTTTTGAAATTTTTAGTAGTTTTCGCGCAATATTGAGGGCAATTTGTGCAATTTTTAAAAATTACAAGAACAAGATTTTCCCAAAATCGACTTGAACTTTTTTCCTTAAACTTTTGGAAAGGATAGTACCTAATGTACTCTGAGATGACATAAACGCCATATTGCTCTATTCCTTTGTTTTTTCAAAACTTACAAAAATGTAATTCTTTGACTAGCCTTTCATTTAGTAAATATTTTCTTTAACGGCGATTTGTTCATATTAGGGAACTTTTGCCACCTCGAACGTTAAGTACTATCGATCTTTTGCGTATGCGCAGATGCACCAAAGTGATGCGAAACTTGCACTGCGAATGAGCAGAAGATCGATAGTACGTAACGTTCGAGGGTGCAAAACTCCCTACTATTACATATACGAGTACATGTGCTTTACATTATGTCTTAAAAGTTCCTCGACAACTCAGATGTTTTCTGTGAAAATGAACTGAAACTTCCGAATTTGCACAAATGTTCAAACGCCATTTTCTCAAATTGCTTCTTCAAACTTTTCGTACGAATGCTATTTGCATTCTTTAAGTTAACATAAAATTAATTTGGCTGTATTTTTTGATTTTTCAAAAAATAAATAAATGTATTGTGATATACCAGAACGGGACATGGTTTATTCATAATATTAGTTGTATACGGGGCGATTAAATGGACTTGTAAAATGGCGATATCCGGCCCTAGTAACGCCAGCGCAGAGGGTTGCTATGGTGCAGGGCAGGTAAATAAACTAGCTGCAAGCCTCGTAGGTGCCGGAACGCTGGCTAGATCGATATAATAAAGAATATGTGATTGGTCGAAAAACGTATGACGGACGAAGGCGCGGCTACATGGGGTTGTAAGAAATGAGCGGGTTGGCGGGGGGCAATTAGACTTTCTGGTGTTTACCGCCGTGTTTTGGAAAAATAGAACGTGGGACGCTACCGACCCATCAAGGGTTGCAAAATACAGAAAAACATTCATTCGGACTTGGAGCTTCGTTGAGTGCAGATCGTTACAGTCTGACTCAGAGTGGTGGAGTGTAGGTCGTGAACTCGGCTCTTGAGTTTCGTGGAGTGCAAATAGTGTGCGGACCTTGTAGTTGAAAGTGAGACTTATACATTTTCGTGCGAAAAGTAACAGTCGTCATCGGACTTAGAAATTATTTGCCGGAGTACATCCGCGGACTTGGGCAGTTTTGGGTGTTCACCGGACGATAGTTCGAACATTAGTATTTTATTAAACTCGTGTGAAAGATTATAAACCTAAAGCGTCGGAAAGAACTTAGCTAGATTTTATGCAGTGTGGACTGGATACTTCAGCAACCGCGCAAGATCAGAAGACAGAAGAGCGACTCGGATTCATCGGCCAAGTGAGAAGCGTCTTCGGAACGAGCGGGTCGGCAAGACGGTAACATATACTGCAGTATATTAAAATAATATCTTTTAAAAGGGGTCATGGCCATTAAGTAATCTGTTAAAATTAACATTGAATAAATTGTTAAATTTTGTTCTTTGGAAAAAGAAAAGAGTCGGTTCATTTGTCAATCATAAGCTTCTAATTAGTTGGAAGCAGAGAATTTCCATATTTCAGATTCCACGCCAGGCTGTACAGTCGGCAGATCAGGTAATCGGCTATCTTAGCGATAGCGAATACATGTAATCCGAATCCATCGGCCCAAGCTAGCTGGATGCCCATATAATTTTGACAGAATTAAATAGGGAAAAGTTAGTATTAGTTTATGTCACCTGTTCCTGGCGCCCACATCTTTCTATAAATTCGGAACAGGTCAAACTCACGACAACGTATTACGAAGTGAAGGATGAAGGTATATTTCAAAAATGGCGCGCCAAGTGGGGCATATTTTGTTATAATTTATAACAAAGTGAAGTACGTTAATGGAGTTATTATAAATTATAACAAAGTGATCTGATGGAATCTGAAATTTCGTGATTGACATATGAAACTAACGTGTAATTATAAGAAAGAGCCAAAACCATTTCATTGACGGTATTTGAAAGGAATTTGATAGAGAAAATTCTAATTTGTATTATAATTTTAAGATGGAGACTAGAAGTAAGACAGCACGTGCCGAAAATATTGAAGTAGATAATATGGCGGATACCGGTATGAATCCCGAAGGAGATATTTCGCGAGACGTAGTTGAAATAGAACAGGAAGTAGCGGTATCTCCAGTAGTTAATACGGATTCGAGTAATTTAATAATTAAAATGTTAGCTGAAATGAAGGCAGAAATGAACGCTAATAATGCTAAATTAGAAAATAATAATGCTAAATTGGAAAATAAACTTGAAAATATAAAGATAGAAATGAATAGTCAAACACAGGAATTTAAGAATTTTCGCGAAGCCATATGTGAGGAGATATCACAATTACGGACCGAAACAATTAGTGAATTCAGTAATATTTATTCAAAAATAGACTCAGTGAATTGTCAAGTAAATCAAATACAGGAAGAACAAAAGGAATGCTTGAATAAAATGAATTCGGAAGTTGTAGCTTTACGGGAAAATGTCACCGCGTTAGAACATTTACAAACTCAACAATGCGAAAAAATGACAAACGTTGAATCGCGTTTAGAATGTTTGAATGATATAGCGCAACAACATGGCGATAAAATAGATAATCTTGAATTAAAAATGGTTGTGACAGACAACAAGGTAGAACAGCAGATACAAGAGGGGCTAAGGAGTATTAAAACCTTGCAAGAGTCCGAATCGGAAAAACAGTTAGCTAATATCAAGGGAAAAATAGATCAATTGGAAAATGAAGTCCTAACACGCGCGCAGGGAAATGTAATAACTTCCGCATCCGCGTTGGTTTTACCAAGCTATTTGAAATTCCATGGGGATGTTAAGGAACAACCTTGGTCATTCATTTCAAAATTAGAAAGCTACTTTACGATCAACAACATTCCGGATAGGTTAAAATTACATGTTGTCGAGCAAGCAATGTCAGCGAAAGCGCATCATTGGTGGACATCGTTAGTTCCAGAACCAACAAGTTATAAAGAGTGGAAAGATAAATTTTTAAGGCGTTATTGGAATGAAAACCATAAATTTGATTTAAAGTATAAATTGATGAGTGAGAAATATAGGAAAGGCGGGGCGGAAACCATGTGCGATTTTGCGACACGCAAAATTGCAGCATTTAAGGCTTGCGAAGAAGGAATAAATAATAATGACTTAATTAGAATTATTATTCGACAGTTGCCAGTTAGTATCCAAAATTTACTATGGAACTCGATGCCCGTAGATTACGAAGATTTGGTGGAGCGGCTTAGCCTCTTTGATCGGACATTGAATGGCGACGGATATCATGATAATATAAATGGAAAGAGTAATGGAACGGGAAAACAAGCCGATAGTGATAATTGCCAAGGAAAGTATAGCTCAGAAGGGAAGGGCGAGCGGGGAAATGAGACCAAGATAGAGTCCAAAAAGTCCGGAAATGGTTATCCGCGATGATTTAAGGATGACAAGAAACACGAACATGTAGAAATTAATGTCATAGAGCAGGAAAACTCCCATTGTTCGAAGTAATAGGCGGGTTATTTCGAACAATAAGACTGATGAGACGATGATTACAGAGTTGAATAGCATCGAGGTATCAGCGGATGATTTATTAAGAGAAGATACGGACGAACGGGCGGAAAATAGCACGTGTTTAGTGTTGAAGGGGACATTCCAGAATATACCAGTAGACGTTTTGATTGACACAGGTGCCAATGTTTGTGCGGTATCGGAGGAATTGTATAAACAACTAAAGAAAGAAGGGAATAAGATGGAGGAATTACCTACTAGGAAATTGAATATCCGTACAGCTAACGGGAGGCGCATCGAGACAAGAAGTCAGCAGATTTGGGTGGAGCTGGAAGTCCAAGGGGTGACGATACAGTTTCCTGCAATAGTTATAAAGAATTTGATTCGTCCAATCATTTTGGGGATTGATGGCCTGAACATGTGTGACGCCAAGGTCGACGTAGGTAACAGGAGTATATTGTTACGAACTGACAAAGGGCAACAACATTGTTTAGGGATCAAGGACCAGGAGGGCGAAGATTTGTGTATTTGTGATGTTGCGGAACTAATCGAAGAGACCAGGGACCAGATTCAAGCTGCAGCCGAGAATGCGGTCGATGAAAATGGTGTAGATGTTAGCCATTCCGTTGAGACGTTAGTGAGCAAATATCGAGATGTTTTCGAAGGTTCGAAGGATCCTGTAAAGGGATATCAATTTAAAATTGAATTAATGGATGAGGAACCCTTCAATGTTAAGCAATACCCGATCCCACATATATTTAAAGCCGAGGTACGGAAACAAATCAACGCGATGCTTGAGGATGGTATCATAAAAAAATCTATGACACCGTATGTGAGCCCGATAGTAATAGTCCGAAAGAAAGATGATAAAATCAGATTTTGTATTGATGCTAGAAAACTCAATAGCAAAACCATCGCTCGTCATGAAAAACCGCCAAAATTGGACGAAATGGGGACATATAATTACAGGAACATTAAGCCGTATAAAAGGGACGATACCTACGACTGAAGATTTGTGTCATTGTAAATAGTTTTGTATATAGTAGTGTATAATAGTTTGTTTGTTTTGTTGTGTTGTTTGTCGTTGGAACGTGCAAGGAATTTCAATTAATATGTTAATAATAGGCAATAAGGCGATACGCAATGAAATGGTTAAAACTATGTTGGCATGTTCACAAATTAATGTAAATAGTTGTAAGGCTGCAAGAGTACAGTGCAGTGCTCAGTGTCAGTACAGTGCAAAGTGTCAGTGAGTTCAGCGTGACGAAGCATGAAGAAAGTTCTAATATGGTCTTGTCATTTAGTTAGGTGGTAGCAAACAAAATGACGCTTGGAGAGGGGATGTTGTGATATACCAGAACGGGACATGGTTTATTCATAATATTAGTTGTATACGGGGCGACTAAATGGACTTGTAAAATGGCGATATCCGGCCCTAGTAACGCCAGCGCAGAGGGTTGCTATGGTGCAGGGCAGGTAAATAAACTAGCTGCAAGCCTCGTAGGTGCCGGAACGCTGGCTAGATCGATATAATAAAGAATATGTGATTGGTCGAAAAACGTATGACGGACGAAGGCGCGGCTACATGGGGTTGTAAGAAATGAGCGGGTTGGCGGGGGGCAATTAGACTTTCTGGTGTTTACCGCCGTGTTTTGGAAAAATAGAACGTGGGACGCTACCGACCCATCAAGGGTTGCAAAATACAGAAAAACATTCATTGGGACTTGGAGCTTCGTTGAGTGCAGATCGTTACAGTCTGACTCAGAGTGGTGGAGTGTAGGTCGTGAACTCGGCTCTTGAGTTTCGTGGAGTGCAAATAGTGTGCGGACCTTGTAGTTGAAAGTGAGACTTATACATTTTCGTGCGAAAAGTAACAGTCGTCATCGGACTTAGAAATTATTTGCCGGAGTACATCCGCGGACTTGGGCAGTTTTGGGTGTTCACCGGACGATAGTTCGAACATTAGTATTTTATTAAACTCGTGTGAAAGATTATAAACCTAAAGCGTCGGAAAGAACTTAGCTAGATTTTATGCAGTGTGGACTGGATACTTCAGCAACCGCGCAAGATCAGAAGACAGAAGAGCGACTCGGATTCATCGGCCAAGTGAGAAGCGTCTTCGGAACGAGCGGGTCGGCAAGACGGTAACATATACTGCAGTATATTAAAATAATATCTTTTAAAAGGGGTCATGGCCATTAAGTAATCTGTTAAAATTAACATTGAATAAATTGTTAAATTTTGTTCTTTGGAAAAAGAAAAGAGTCGGTTCATTTGTCAATCATAAGCTTCTAATTAGTTGGAAGCAGAGAATTTCCATATTTCAGATTCCACGCCAGGCTGTACAGTCGGCAGATCAGGTAATCGGCTATCTTAGCGATAGCGAATACATGTAATCCGAATCCATCGGCCCAAGCTAGCTGGATGCCCATATAATTTTGACAGAATTAAATAGGGAAAAGTTAGTATTAGTTTATGTCACCTGTTCCTGGCGCCCACATCTTTCTATAAATTCGGAACAGGTCAAACTCACGACAACGTATTACGAAGTGAAGGATGAAGGTATATTTCAGTATTTTTAAGTGTCTCTCACGCCATTAATATTCACTTTTCCAGAAATTTTATACATTATTACATTTGTGAGTAGAAGTGCTTTAAATGTCACCAAATGAAGTTGTTCGAAAACTCGAAAGATTCTTGTGAAAATTCCGAAGCTTCCATTTTCGCATTTACAGTAACGCTTAAACGCCATTTTCTTAAGAGCGGCTCCAAATTGATCAATGAAAATTCCTATATAGGACGAAGTTTTACTCTTCTTTAATATCCTAAAAGTAATATTTCGTATCTACCATTAAGAAGCTGAAAAATGAGAAAAGTTCAAAAAATGTATTTTGGGCGGCGATAGATGTCAGCAAGATGTCAGAAGATGGGGAAAGATGGTAAAACTGGCCCAGACCAAAATATTAGATTACTATGAGAAAGTATGTGCAATTTGTCCTAAAGTACGAAAACGTTTTAAAAATTCGATTCGGTTATTTTACTGGAAAAAGGATTAACCAGGTGAATTCTATCAAGGTGACAAACGCCGTTTTGAAATGATAAATCGAATCGTAGGATAAAAGAGCTCTTGCGTTATCTCCGCTTGTTTTTTACGGTAGTGAAATGGTAATGGAAGATCTTAGAAGTACAATATATCTAAAATACGATGTGAGGAGATGGAATATAGGTGATATTTACGCAATTAGTTCGATTTTTTCTTTCTGAAATCAGCACCAAAGCGGGATCGGTGTTTGAGTGATACCTCAGACATTCTTATGATGGTATTCGAAGGAAGATGGAATATGTGAATAAGGTAATAGTTTTATACTACTATTAAAGATGATACGAGACCGTTTACCCCTATTACAGCATCACTAGTTTCATATGTGGGGAAAAAATATCTTGAGATGCGAAGTGACGGAAGCATCAACGAAGTGACGGGGTGTCTGGCTTGCTGCCCCCGAAAGTTCAGCCTACTTGCCCGTCGCCGCGCCGCGGCGGCCGCCGCCCGGCTCGCCCGTGCCGGCTTGACCGCGCCGCCGGCCAACAATGTCCCGGCGGCGTGGAAGGGGAAGGGGGAGTGGGGTGAGGTGTTTTTCGAAATTTCACTTACCGTCGCTCCTAATTATCCGATTTGCATGTTTGACACGGCGTTGGATTCTGGAAGCGTGTCGCCATCGCGCTATAAGCCCACATTTTTGAAATTGTTCCCGGAAGTAAGAGAAAAATTTTAAAAATCGAGTTTCTGCTAGTTTTTTTGGAAAAAGGGCTTCGTAGCGTAAATTCTATTAGAAACAGGAGTCAAATGCCGTTTACAGATCGAAAATCGGACCATTTGTTCAGACGTTATCGGTAAAGTAAATTCCTGCTGATGGTGCTGCGATCTATTGAATTTTCCTACAAGTTTTTTTCGGTACATTTAGCCTTAAATACTTGTTCAATTTCTAGAAAAAGGGGCAAAATGTATATCTAAAAAGAAAGGGCTCAGACATTTTCATAATAGCAGTATGGTGTTCAAAACTCAAACATTTGTGCATAGGCCATTTCTCTCAGAAGCCATAAATACTTGTACTTTTTGTGGGAAAATGTCAGCAATATTGACGATTTAACTAAGCAAAAAAATCATACCGTCCACAGCCCTTCTAGGATACAAAGAATTCCGCCCAATGGACGGAATCCCCCAAAATACATTTTCTTCCTGCAAGTAGACGCTTGCTTTTCGCCCAATTGGCGGTATTTTGCCCAATATGGCATTCCTGTGTACGTGGCAAAAATAAATGAACTATTTCGTTCTTTTGAACTAGTTCAACGAACTTTTTACTTCCTTCCTTCAAGAACCCACGAAACAGGAATTCTGACTACACCACGTGTTAGGAGATTTTGTTTCTTAATTTAGCAACTTGATTTATCCACTTTTTCGTTACCAGGGCCCAGTAATACGAGTTTTTCTGCCGAAAATCCACCGTTTTTTCGCGCAGCATTACATAACTTTCCCTATACTAGGTATATCACTCCGTGTATACGTACGTATACGGGAAAGTAAGAATGTATTTTTGCCCAGGTGAATTCCTGAGGGTACCATGTTCTTCCACCTTTTAATTATATATCCCAGATATATGTTAAAGAGTATTGGCGAAAGACTGTCACCCTGCCTTACTCCTTTATTTATAATTCTCTTTCCAGAAACATACCCATTGTATTTTACTGCGATATTAGTATTATCATACATCCTTTTCACCTCTTGTACTAGATGAATTGTATACCCCTCTTCTTTCGAAACGCTCCATAATTTACATCTGTTGACATTATCAAAAGCCTTTTCAATATCCACAAAGGCTAAATGTGTTTCTTTATTAAAACTCAACTCGTTTCTTAATTATTTGTTTTAATGTAAATTTGTCATCTATTGTTGAACGACCTTTTCTAAACCCCTGTTGTTTCTGGGGAAGAGTGCCGTCTGCAATTGGAGCTATTGTGTTATTCTCAATTTTTGCACACAATTTGTAGCATGTGTTAAGTAGGCAAATGCCCCTATAGGTGTGACAATTACTCCGATCTCCTTTTTTAAAACATGGAATAATTAACGAATCTAACCATTCATCTGATATGGTACATCTTTGCCAGCATTCATTCATTAGGTGGAGCAGTCGAAATTTCAGTAACATACCTCCATATTTCATTAATTCTACGTTAACCCCATCAGGACCACAGGCGTTCCTAGTTTTTGGGAGTTTAATGCATTATCAAACTCTTTCATATCTAACATATCTACATTTCTTTGTGTTCCTTTTTCTTCAACCGATGAATGCATTTCTTCAATTCCACTCGATAATTTTACAAAGTATTCCAACCATTCTTTCCCGGAAATAATATTCAATCTTGCCGTATAAGTTTCTTCAAATTCATTGTTTTTAACACTTTATAGGCTATACTTTGTCTTCCAAATACATCATGTTCTAACATATTCACATATCTATCCCAAGATTCTTGATGGACATGTCTCATTAACGATTTAGCTTTATTTCCTTTTTGGTTGTAGATCTGTTTAGTCTGCTCATTTCTGCTTTGTAGATAATTTAGGTATGCTACCTTCTTTTCTTGCACTGCCTCTGCAATTGTATCATTCCATATTTTCAAAGTTTTCCTTTTTCTTTTAATTTTTCGAGTGCCTAATGCCTCAAATGCTACTCTTCTTATCGATTTTTTAATGCTTCTCCGTTCTTCATTTAAATTTTCTGATGTGTCGATGTTGCTCAAGAACTGATTCTACTGCCTCTGACATAACTGTCTTTGTAGACATGGTCTACAAGTATGGTCTTCTAGTATATACACTTTGTACCCTACATCTTCTTGTTTATTTTTTGAAGCAGTTTGTTTCTTCCATCTCGCTCGTATTTATTTTTCTTTCCACTAGATAGTGATATGATGTCATATCCTCTTAAAACACGGGTATCCTTCGCGTTAGAACTTAACTTTTTATTTAACTATTACATAACCTATCACCGAGTGTAGTCCCCGGGCACTCCAAGTATATTTATGAATATTCTTTTTTTCTAAAAAATGTATTGGTAATTCTTAGTTCATTGTATGTTACAAATTCTCTGAGTTCTTTTCCATTTTCATTCATTATTTGTTCTCCATAGAGTCCTATAAAGGAATAGGCATGTTTCCCACTCTCGCATTTATATCCTCAGGATTAGCGAATTTTTTGGATTACATTTCTTTACCTCTGCAGTTTGTCATAAAATTTTACGGTTTCTTCTTTCCTACCTTCCTCGGGGGCATAAACTCCTATAACTGTAAGGTTACATCTACTTATTTTAAAATCTACTCTTAGCATTCTTTCATTGATGTATGTGTAACTCGTTATACACTTCTTCCATTTCTTATCCACATACATTGCTACACCAGCTTTGCTCTTTCTCGTTGTTCCACTCCACTAAAGATATTCACCCAGTCATCAATCTCTCTTGTTCCCTTTGTTTTCTTTTTAGTTTCTGTTATTACAGCAATGTTGGTTTTTCTTCTAATTTCATTCTTCTAAATAGTTCTATTTCTTTGTTTTGGAGGTCGTGAACATTCCATGTTACTATATTTAGTACATCCGTTATTCCCATGTGCTTTAATCTTTTTCGTTTGCTATGGTTGTCATCAAATCGGTCCGGCTTCTTTCTTTGAGGCTTGTCAGTAGCATAATAGCCTGGTCGCGTTACGGGCGCTGCGCAGGTTGCGTTCGGTAGAGGGGCTGCCTCCTTACTGCCTCCGAACTTGCAGAATTTATTTAGGTTTTTTCTCCTAGACGGGTTGGTTTCACCTCACCTGAAGAGTCTCATCTACCCTAGTGTGAAGGGAATGGGAAGGACGTGTACACAATTTGTAGCATGTGGATAAGGATTGGGAGCCCCGAGTTACTCGATCCACCCGTTGGACCCGAGTGTATGGAAGGAATGGGCGCTGAAGATGGATATATCAAAAGGTGGGGACAGCGGTTAACTGCCCCCTTATATGTAAGTAGGTAGGTAGCAGAAACCGGGCTGACTGCTGCATTCCCCAGCCTATGGTAAGGGCGTGCAGGGAGATGGGGTCGCGACGTCCCTACGCCAATTCACACTTCACTACAACTAAAATACTTCAGAATTTGCAATACATTCTGTCAGGCGATATTCATTTAGTTTTTTTCTCGTTTGTCAAAAATCAGTGTTGCCATTTTCATGGAAGAAAATGAGGGTGACCTCCGTGGGCCGTGGAATGAAAATAACCAAAGATTAATGGGGTTCAATCAACGCCACCTGCATAGATTTATTTAGGTTACATTGATTAAATTCCCGTCATACAAAGATCGTAGATCCAAAGCACGAAAAAACACGTTTTGACAATTTGTCGGAAATCTTATGGCCGGATCGAAAACAAATATCAGTTCCCCAATAGGGGACCGAGACGCGTTCAATGACACCTCATATGTCTCGATTGGTGCACGGGAGTGGTCTCGCCGTGAGGCACGGAAATCTCCACACACGCACGGTATAGGAGTTTACTCGAATACTATATAAGTATACAATTCAAATCGTTGTACAAGCAGGCGGCCCCATGGCTGTTTTCTATACGATGTTGAATAGAAGCACTGTTAATGCGTATATTTTGCACCAGTGCTACAAAAACAACAGGAAAGTAACACGTTTTGACTTTATGAAGAGGTTGGCCAACTTACTTGTTGTGCCACACACAGGTTACAATTACCAAGACGTCACACATCAGAATTGCGTTCATGAATGGAGCACGAAATGTCTGCCAAGATCTCAAGACAATTGGAAGTAGAAAGCACAAATGGAAACACAGCTGGAGAATGTTTGGATGTAAAGAAGACATGTTATCCATGCCACCCAAAATTAAAAGAAAGACATCTTTTCTTATGTGTATTATGCCAGAAACCGTCTACAGTGTGATAATAAAATGTGCAAAACACGCGTGAAAGATTGGATGGAGTAAAAATCATCACTTGTATTGTAGGGTGTAGTCATTACTACACATGATTTTTACATTCAAAAATATCTAAATCTCCCACAACCATTGTACAATAGGAATTGTTTGATTAAATGACACAATATTTAGCCTTTTAAAAATACCGATTTAGCCTTTTAAATTTATTTAAAAATTATACGACTACAAACAGTTGAAGTTTTTCTTCAAGCGGTATCACATACCGCCGACACCAGTTAATGGGTATAAAAATGCGACACCAACTAAAGGTTAATTTAGGACATGCATTATATATGTGTTGAAGAACTTATTGTTTTTATTAGGAATATATTTGAGTACAATATTTACGATTTGATCTATACCAGATTTTTTCTTATTTATAAGTTTAGAAATAATAAATTTTATTTCGGAAGGGGAAATAAATATATAACGTTCAGGAAAGGTGTGGAAAGGATTTTGGAGAATATTTAATATGATGTGTGCGAAAGCAGTGTTAGTAGTAGGGTTATTAGTAAAAGACAATTTAAATTGTTTTTCAAAAAGTTCGGCTTTTCTGTATCTGTGGTTGCAGTAAAATTTGTATTTTTTTGCGTTCCTATTTCATGCCTCTTCGTTTATTTGCTTGATTGGAGAGAGGAGAGATTGGAGTTAGGTTGAAGGCGGGATAAAAAATAAAATTAAATTAGTGAATCTGTGTATTGATCTAAATTAACTTTGACAGAGTTAGTTAATTTATTTAGTATTTTTAATTTCTGGACCACGAGTTCTGTCATTTACGACTAGTAGTATGTTTCAGTGATATTAGATTTAGTATTTCATTAGATACTGGGTTGACACTAGATTTTTGGTAATTTGTATAAGTTATTAGTGAAGATTTTAAAGCTTACATAATTATAATTAGTAGATTTGAAATTTCATTATCCATTTCAGGAGTGGTAGATAAAGAAGAAGGGTTGGTAGTCAAGGGTTGGTAGCATGGAAAATATTCCAATTGATTTTGCCTGTTATTAATGAATTATTAGGTAGTGAGTAAGTGTGAGTATTATTAAAGGTAATTGATACCGGATTATGAACCGTATTTAAGGCTGGTATGGATATTGAACAATAGGAAGATAAATATTATGTGAGATTACAATGTACAAAAAATAGCTTTTTGGGTTGTAAGGATAACTAATGGTGTTACACAATAGCATAGACTTTCTCGTATTAGTTTTCTATTTCCTTTGGTCTCGGCTAGTTATTCGGACTTGCCACATACTCTTGACAGCTGCAATCTATCACCGTCCAAAATATTGAATCGAATTGAATTGCCTTATTTTACGTGGCGAGACTCAGGCCATGAGGCCTGCTCTTCCGTCTGACCACCCAAATTTTGTTACACTCCTTTCACCAACTAGCGGAAAGAAGGTATTACTGAGGCGACGAAACCGGCGATTTGAATTTAGCTCAGAGGCTTCATTTAGGCTTGAGGATCTTTTACATGAAAGTAAATCTACTAACATGGGGCAGCCGCCCTCCGAAGGAAGGCGTACGAAGGACTTTTTCGCCCCTAAAAATCCACGGCTTCGATCGGGTTTGAATCCGCGAACTTGGGTATAGCAGTCCCTAGCGCTAACCGCTAAGCAATTTGGGTGAAAGTTTTCTCACATAGAAGACATGAATGAAAGCGAGGGAGGAAAGAGTTGGTAGAGGAGGAATGGTGTCACAGCATTCGTATGTTTAAATTTATCATAAAATTTCAAGTTAGGAATGTTATTTAAAAATTAATCCCAAAAATATCAAGTTAAAAACTACGAGATTTTACTAAAAAATTTAGAGAAATTATCTTTTGTGGCAAGTTATGTAATGAAGAGGATTTGAACGAGATTGTATAAATCGGTGAAGTATTAATGTGTACTTCTAGTTGTTTCAAAGAGGTTTTAGTAGAAGCTATGATTGCGTACATATTTCTGAAATACCCCTAAATGAAAACTAGAAAGGGAAGGAAACTCGTCAGCATACAAGCGAAAACACATCAAGTCAAACATTCAAGCCCTAAGAGAAACGGAGAACATTGAAAGATATTGGTTAAATGATTTTACGTGTATTTCATAATAGTAATAATAATAAAATTGGCAATGATATAAGAAAGTGTTATCAATCTATGTAAATAATATATAATTAAAACATGGATAAGATCAATTTAGTTTTAGGAGATGTTTTCAATATATAAATATTCCCCAACCTAGAAAATTATAAATTTTAAAAATGTAGTAAATGTTAACCATTTAGAATATTCCTAAGACTTGAAAAATCGACCCGACATATCTCCCCCCTGAGCCAACGATTTACGCTACATTTATTCCTGAGTAAACCCAGGTAAACCTGAATCAGGATGGTGGCTTAAGGCCAAGACACAATACTCTGCAAAGAACATAGTGTAAGTTTTATAAGAGCTCATGATGAGATCATACAACTAGATGAATGTGAAGAAAATTCATTAGTATTATTCGATTATTACATATTATAGAAACAAGATATTGTAAGAGAATATTTTACACGTGGCAGACATAAAGGTATTGATTGTTGGTATTTTGCGCATACTAAAAAATTCCTGAGCAATTGATAAGAAATAATTTAAATTTTTAAATAGAACAAAAATTGTCTCTTTATGTATTTAATAAGAAAATATAAAAAAACAGGTACAATATTAATCCTGTCTATTTGTTTAAACAGAAAAAAACAGAAACTAAATCCTGTCTGTCTATTTTGAGCTGTCAACTGTCAAGAGTATGGCAAGTTCGAATAGCTAGCCGAGACCAAACGGAACAGAAAACTAATACGGAAAATTCTGTGCCATTCTGTAGCACTACTAGTTATTTTTTGTTCACTAGTGTGACACTTTTAATAAATTGGGGTATATTGTAACCACTAAAGTCGTTTACATCAAGAAAAATATAAGTTTTTCTTCGTAAATGCGTCTTATTATCTAGAAATCATGTAGTTACTAGATCAACCAGTAGAGAACGCTAGACGACGAAAGTAGTTCGAAAGAAAGCTACGAGGAGCGCTTACAACTAGTATCAAAATCGTGATATCAAAATCAGTCAATAGAACGACTTGGCCGACCAATGGGGATAGAGTAGGCAAATATTGGTAAATTAATAGCAAGAGTAGACTGACCCGGCCATTTTGCTACTAACCAGCTGACGAGACGTTACTCTGAGAGAGCTAGTGGAACGACGGACCACGCCATTGCAAGAATTCATCATTACAGAAGCTTTTAGAATAAGGTAACATATCTCATTATTACGATAGCTTATTCTAGAGAATAAACGAATAAAATATATAAAACATGAATAATTCTTAAAGAAGAATGAATAACAAGATTTATACTACGAATTGAAACGAGTAAAAACATGTAGTGAGAAGTAAATCAAAATAGAAATGTTACTAGCAACATATGATTTATTTCAGCTTTTAGAATAAGAATACTTGGACCTGTTTGAATCAAATTCGATCATCGCGACATCCGACGCAACAGCAACGCCGACGGTAGCGACGCAAGCCCCAAGAAGAGCAGCGCAGTCGACGGGAATCCTTCGTGCTCAAGTTCCGTTACGGACGACCTCGAAGAACGTCAAGGTTTCGTACGCCGCGGGAGACCTTGTGAGTTCGTCTAACTCATTGCAAGTTAGAGGTAGAAGCGTGGGCCAGATTGTAGAACTATTTCAGTACAGTATTTTACGAGATGATTAACTGCAATATTACTCGACTTCTGTCGTGAGATTTTAAATACGTGTCCGAATCCCAGATAGGAATACAGTATCGTTACTGGACCCAGATACTTGAAAGGTATTACTGTAAAAAATATTAGAAGTAAAGACAATAAGTTATTTGATTGATTGACATATTGTGTGTGATGTAAAACTTAGTTCTTTAGCAGTTAACTTAAAAATTTCATAAGATAAAGAGATCTCATAGGAGTAAATAAAATTATTTTTGCTTAAATTTGATTAAACTGAATATTGTTGTATCAGTAACAGTTATACATTTTTTAAACAAGTTAATTTGTCAGAACAGTTAGTAGATTAACATACTTTCTATATAAGTCATAGCGTTGGTACTATCAATTTACATTGGATATGAATAGTATTTATGTGTACTGCATATTGAGTGTATATTATTTTATGTGTTTTCCAGCAAATGTGTATAATGGTAATTGTGTGTAAATAACGTATTATAGTAATTATGATTCTTTAAATCATTTTAAGAATTTAATCGGAAGGTTTCAAAATCTAATTTCAATCAGATTTTCATGATATTTTGTAATGACATTTTAGTTTTTTTCTCAAACCTGATTTTAGCAGGACATTATTAGTCAATTCCTATTATTCAATGTACTAATTCTGAGAACAGAATATATTGCTTTGGTTATTTTCGTAAACATACGACAGTCGTGTTCTCAATCATATCCCAGTGCACAAGTCTTGAACCCTTTCCCTTGGAAAGAAAGTCTGCGAAGGACCTTTTTGTATGAGTAAGTTGTGGCTTGATGTTATTGAAGCCGCAATAACGAGTAACAAGGGAGTATTACTCGAGTCACCTGTCTCCTCCCATACTCAAGGTAATTCTACCCATATTGTTGGACAAGCTAAATTCAACTACGAATTTGGACCAGGTGCTAGGTGGTCGTTTACTGCCCCACCTATCGCGCCACCACCAACATTGGGAGGAAGGCAAAAAGGTAAAGGTGGTGACAATATTTTGTACTTTATATTAGATTTATGAATTATTTGCAACATTACTTCATAATAAAATATTTTTGTAATTAATTTGTGCTTTAAATATCCTGTAATCTCTGGCGGATCTGTCGCACCCAACGTTCCCACTGACGTGAGGATATTTCACGTTCCCGTCACCGGGCTAATATTTTTGTGACTACCAAGGAAAGAGAAAAGCTAACTCTCAAGGAAGATTGAATAATTTCTTCAAATGTTTTTATAGAATTATAAATTGTTCCATTACATCTCACTATAATGTTGAATGAACCGTTATTGAATTTTTTTTCCAATATCAGTTGCATTGTTATTTTTGCTTGATTTTCTGTAAGTACACTAGAAGTTACTTTTATAATTTTTTTAAACAAATTACCACTTTTCACTAACATCTTTCCTTCTTCATGGAAAGTATAGACAAATGGATACGGAAAGGGTGGGGGTTTAACATGCGAGAGTTCTCGCATGTGTACGCTAGTATAGATTAATGTAGTGTTACATAATGTAATGTATAATATAGGATTACATAGTAATTATTCTCACATTTAAAATACAAAATATATATTTCTATGAGAGTGTGAAAATATCAATGTATGTAATCGGTAATGTTCAAAGAATCTGTCAAAAATTTGAAGTAATTTATCTGTTCTTTACATTGGAAGGGCGGGGTAGACCTTGGGTCCCCCAAAATGGAGCACCTTCCACCATTACCTGAAGCTGTCTCGTCGGCCCTTCAAACTGTGTACAACAGCGATCCATATCAGAACGTCTCTACTCAAGGTATATCGACCACAACAAGCAGATAATCCTTTCCTCACGCAGTCTTCTATGAATTGTGATACAACTGGTGAATTCAATGGACATAATTTATTTAACCAAAATTTTATTTCAAGTTCACAACCAGAACAAATGCAATGCAATCCAAAGCCCGCGAAAAGACAATGTAGTGGCTTCTCTGCACCTAGTTCTTCGCATAGCGCCTATAACGTACCAACAAGCAATAGATTTCAAGGTCTACCTACTGAAGAAACAGAAACACCAGGCGAAGAAACTAATATCAACATTTCCATACCACCAATTTTCGTACATAATTGTAATAACCATTCGGTGCTAATATCAAAATTAACTGAAATATTACAACATAACAAATTTCAAACAGAAGTTCAAGGAGTTTACATAAAAGTGCTTGTAACAACAATTGAATATTACTCTCAACTGAGAAACAAATTGACAGAAAAAAATATATCATACTTACAATGATCCTACATAAACAACAATTTCAGTAATCATACGTAATGTACCAGCATCCTATTCAGATCTTGAAATACTAAATAAACTTCTTCGTCTAAATTTCCCTGCCCGCATCGAAAAATCCATGGCCGTTAATAGCACTCACATTAACGAAAATCCAAGCTGCCAAGAAAATATATGAACTGTCATCACTATTTAGTGCCATAGTACAAGTCGAAGAAAGAAGACATCGACCTGGTCCAGTCAGATGCAGAAATTTTCAGACATTTGGGCACACAAAGAAGAACTGCGGCTTACCTGTACGCTGCGGACGCTGTTCGGCAAATCATATTACCTCGGAGTGCATTTCTCCTGAAGAAGCCTGCATAAATTGTAAGCAAGCTCACGCATCCTCTAGTAAAAAATGTCCTACTTTTATTAATATTTTGAAACAAAAAAATCCTTTTAATCCTTTAAATAAAGTAACCAATCAAGATTCCAGAACAAATATAAATCAAACTCACTTCACTAATCAACCTTTTTCTTCTCCACCACCACAGTTAAATAATAATTTTAGATCTCATGCCCATCCTTTATATTCAGAAAAAGTTAAAGAAAATTTATATAACAATCCTTCATTTAATGAACAAATAAATTCGTTTGCATTATCAATTGTGAACCAAATTCAAACTTTAATAACCAAAATGTTATCAAACTTAATTCTCACAATAATTCAAAATATCTTTCAATCCTATAACATAAACTCACCTTAGTTAATTCGAAAGAATATGGATATTTCTCAAAAATATAAAATTCTTTCATGGAATGCAGATGGAATTAAAAATAAATTCCTTACTTTCTTATTATCTACAATTGTATAAAATAGACATAGCGTGTATTCAAGAAACTCATCTCTCTCCTACAAATAAATTTTATATTCCTGGTTATTACATATACAGGTCAGATCGTAAAAATTTAAATACTTTTGGCCGTAAAGGAGGAGTAGCACTCGCGATTGAACATTACCAGCTAAATTCTCTTTCTAGCAATGCATTTGAAAATGTAAGAGTAATAATAAAAACCAAAGAATTAAACTCTTTTTGCATTTCCTCGCTTTATAGGCAACCAAATAAAATATACAGATATTTTACCCTTCTTCCAAGCATACCTTTGTTGCAAGAGTTTTTAACGCTAAACATTCTGCTTGGGGAAGTCGACTAGATAACACCACTGGATCAACTCTCCTAAATGACATAAATAATTACAGTCTAAATATTCACTCCCAAGACTCGCCAACTCATTATTCCTATATTCCTAATATATGTCCAGATATAATAGATTTTGGATTATCCCAAAACATACCTTTTTATATTACAGCTAATGTTCTGGATGCTTTACCTTCAGATCATCGACCATTATCTTTTTCCTTCTCTCTTTCTTTAACCTATAACAAACCTGAATATCCATTTAATCTTTATAAAGTAAATTGGCAATATTTCCAAACTCTCAATTCTAAATTACTTCTCCCAATTCCACGTTTAGAAACAATTACACAAATTGATGATTACATTTCTCTCTTAAAATATTCTATCTTAGATACTATTGATTTAATCGCTCCATCTCCAGTTAAACATGATACTCGACTTCCTATCCCTCTAACAGGGCACAAATTAATTTTACACAAAAGAAAAGTTCGTAATTATCGACTTAGACATCGTTCCCCATATCTAAAAACTTATCTAAATTATCTTACAAAAACTGTACGTAGATTATTGTATTTCAATCATATAAATCATATACTCCGTCAAACGAGTTATGCAAACATAAAGGATACCACTTTATGGAATATCACTCGAAAAATTATAAGAAAACAAACAATAATTCCATCCTTATGTGTACAAAATAAATATATACATTCACCCCAGCAAAAATGTGATATATTTGCAGGCAATTTGGAAAATATTTTTAAACCGCACGAAGCTTTTAATACTGATGATTCATTAATTCAAAGTTCTATTTCAACAGAAATTCCAACTCTTCCTCATCCCATTTCTTTCATTTCACCCCTCGAAGTAACTACCTATATAAAAAATTTGCCTTCAAAATTATCGTTTGGGCCAGATTATATTTCTCCATTTATAATCAAAGAATTTTCATTTTCACTTATTGTTCGATGCACGGCCATATTTAATGCGTGCCTTCGTTTAAGATATTTTCCCAAATCATGGGAACATGCCCATATTATTCCAATTCTTAAACCTGGAAAGCCACCAGAAAATCCATTAAGTTACAAACCAATTAGTTTACTTCCATCTTTAGGTAAAAGTTTTGAACGGTGTGTTTTCCAAAGACTAAATATTTTCTTAAATTCTATAAATGCTATTCCTCACCATCAATTTGGCTTTCGCTCTCTTCTCTCCACGAATCACCAAATACTCAGACTAACTGAAGACATACTTCTTGCTTTTCATAATTTTCAGTACGTCAGCGCAGTTTTCCTTGATATCGAAAATGCTTTCAATACAGTTTGGCACCCAGGTCTAATTTATAAACTCTCACTTTTAGGAATTCCTCAATATCTACAAGATTTAATTCGTATTTTTTTAAGTAATCGTACCTTTTCCATACGTTTAAAACACCACATTTCATCTCCAAAATCAATTCTTGCTGGCGCCCCACAAGGAGCTGTACTTTCGCCCATCCTCTTTAATTTATTTATTTATGATTTTCCTACAACTAACGACACATCATTAGCATTATTTGCAGACGACTCTGTTTTATACAGTACACACAGAAATCTGGAAACTGCAATTTATTTACTCCAAAATCATTTAAATAAGGTAGATTCATGGGCAAAGATGTGGTATATAAAATTAAATATATCGAAATGCAATGCAAATTTTTTCCTTACGTAGACACAATGAACTACCTCCTCTTACATATCAAAACGAGCCAATAAAATGGCTTTCCTCCACAGAGCCAGTAAAATATTTAGGAGTATTAAAGGACAGAAGACTCCATTGGCGAAATAATATCGCCCACAGAATTTCTTTAGCGAATAAACGATGGCATCAGCTTCATCCTCTGATAAAATACTCTTCTTCGTTAAGTATACTGACTAAATTGCACATTTACAAAACAATGATTTGGCCTATACTATCCTATGCGTGTCCAATTTGGGGATCAGCATCTAAAGCCAACGTTAATAAAATACAAATTTTTCAAAATACCTGCCTAAGAACTATTGTTAAAGCCCCATGGTTTATTTCTAATCTACAAATTCATTCTGAGTTAGATATACTTCCAATTTTTATACAAATTTCAGCAAAATTCTACGGCAAAATTAATAAAATTCCATCTGCACTTCATTTTGAACTTGGTGAACACAATCCCCATCGAAACCGACTGAAACGTAAACTGCCCAAACAATTCTTCGACCCCCCATAATCTACTTTCAAATTTGAATTCAACACATGAAATAGAGTGTTCTTGATGCGTGAGCTTTCCTTGTAGATACTCAATTCTGTTTGTAGTGCTCAATCAGTTCATCTTCTGCTGCCTAGGGCCTAACTGACCAAAGGCATGTAATGATTCAATAAAAAACTGTTTTTTGTCGAACATTTTTTGAAACAATTACAATTGACAGATAGTATTATTGTTATTATTACTTACCCTAACACTATACGTATGCTGCGCGAAAAAAACGGCGGAATTTCGGCCGAAAAAAAATCATTGCTGTACCCTGATAACGGAAAAGAGGATAAATCCAGTTGCTAAATGAAGAAAAAAATCCCCTGACACATGGTGCAGCCAGAATCCCTGTTTAGCGGGTCCTTGGTACTGAAAAATCAGTTGAAAGCAAAATGTCTCTCTGTCTGTCCATCCGTCTGTCTCTAAACAACAATTTTGACTACATTTTTTTGTTGGATAGTCCGAAGGTAGTTTAACAGAATGGCGCAGGTATCATGTTGGTTGAAAACTCTAAATTTTCGAAAATTGCAAATTTTTTAATTTTGGTTGGCGTCTTTTTACAACCTGTAAATTGAAGATAGAAAATTTTCCTTCAATTGAAATTTGTTCTCCGAGGTGGGTTCTTTCATTAAGGTCATGAACGGTTTTTTGAAAATTTTAGTAGCTTTTGTGCAATATTACCTGCAATATGTGCAATTTAAAAAAATACAAAAACAAGATTTTCTCAAAAACTGCTCAATTTTTTTCTTTAAACTTTTGGCGAGTGTAGCACTAAATGTACTCTATGAGATGATATGAACGCCATGTTACTCTATTCTTTTGTTTTTTCCATTTATGGCCATTTATGCGAAAATGTCGTTTGAGCATTATTTGAAAAATTATCCGTGAAAATCGGACCTATGCCACCTTAATAAGTGCATTTTACTCTGTTCTTACAACAAATTTAAAGAAAAAATTTGGGGCTGTTTTTTAGAAAATTTTGAAAATGTCCGGGGAGCCTCATGTAAAGTACACCCCAATTTTGAAGAACGTTTTTGAAAATCTCAAAGCTTTGACTCAAACCAGATCAACCGGGGAATATCCATTTTGGAAGAAATCGTATCTATGGTTTAGGTGCTAGTAGTGTTCATCGACGGACGGACACACGGACGGGCGGACGGACGTCTCCCTTTCAATTGGTTTTTCGGTATCAAGGACCCAAAAAAGATGGTTTCTGGCTACACCACGTGTTAGGGGATTTTTTGTCTTAATTTAGCAACTGGTTGTATCCACTTTTTCGTTATTAACGCCCGGCAATGCATTTTTTCCGCCGAAAATTGTCCGAAATATGTATATCTCTCCGTGTATACGCACGTATACGGGAAAGTAAAAAATGTGTAAAACTTGTTATGTGTTATAGAACGTCTAGTAATAATTATAATCTTATTCACATTAATTAGCCTGTTTTACTATTTACGACAAATAATATCATTTCTTATTAACGTAAATCAATTAAAATGAAATCAACAACCATATCAAAAACTAAATAACCCTCATTCAATTTCTCTTCTAACAAGAATCTCATTATTTACATTACCACTCTATCCAATTATATTTTTCAGAATATAAGGCCTTAAGTTAATTAAACTATTAGCCTTCAAAGCTGAAAATGAAATTTATATTTTCTCTTTCCTTTCGAATATAACCATGTCACAGACAAAAGGCCCGCCAAATAAACAATTTCTTCTCGTTGAATTTCTCATTTCTGTAAGGAAGTCGCCACATATTAACTTAATACAGCATACAGAAAATATTAACTATTATCTTGAATATAGTTTCAAAATATTTTCACACAATTCTATCACTACAGCAAAATATTTTCCCACGAACAGTTTCCTTTGGCGGAATGACAATACAATAGGTGGTTACACGGCGCTAAGACAAGTTAGCCAACGTTCGTGAAATAAAAGCGAATCATTTCTGCGTGTTAATCACCGACCACGCCCCCTGTCACGATCCATGTTGAGTGGCAACAATAGCTGTCAAAAAAATAGGTCACATGACTGAACGCTCAGTAACTGAGCTGAATTTGTTTTTTTCCACTACTGAAGTATTGGACATGCACATAACCTAAAACTGCGTTTATATTATTACAACAAATCATTGAAATATATACGTACCTTACAATGTTTTGTCAATTCCATTGCATTCTCTGACAAATTCGGTTGTCAATGCATTCATTCGTAATCGCTGTTTTCAAGTTCACATTGGCGATAAGTAGGTGTCACTTAATTTCAGATATTTTGAAATCACAAACAGCTTTCTTGTTCAATAAATTAACTACGAAGTTAATAGTCATTTAATTCAAATACCCCGTTAACACACAATGAATTCTTTCACTTCAAATATAAATTATACTTGCAGGCTGGTGGGCGCGCGGGCCGCAACTTCCTGTCTCTGCCTCCCCAAGTGAGGATTCTCCCCACCCTCTCTTTCTCTTTCTGTCTCCCTCTTCCAGAGAGTATGTTTTTAAAAGTATATAATCTGACAAGGTAACCAGGCTACTGTGACCAGCAAGAGCTGTACAACATGATTACGATTAATAAATCATTCAAGTCCATTTATGAAGCACTTATCACCCTCTCAAAAATCACTGGCCGGTTGATCCAACAAGGTTGACTTTGATCTTAAATGTTATCACGTCCAGGCAAAGGAATAAAGCAAGGTTTCCGTTCCGCGTAGGAAGTTTTTGTGCAACTATTGAAACCTTGTTGCGATTTATGGGATCCTTTTTCTTAGTGTACAGAAATTCCAAAAATGTAATTTTTTGACTTATCTCTCCCGTCGAAATTAAATTTTTAAATGACCGTAATTTAAAACAGGATTTAAAAAAATGAAATAATGTTTGAATATTATTCTGATCATTCAACCTCAATAGTTCCAGGATGTTTCATCTTCTACCATACTATTTCTTAATGGTTCGTAAATTGGGCATAGCGTTATAATGTGTTCTAATGTTTCCTGTTGATTGAGACAGCATATCATACATCTTTCTAGTTCCGATAGTTTGTAGGTTATGTTATTGAATTTGAGATTTACAGTGTTTAAGCCATATAGCCTAATCTGTGCAATTACATCAGTGTAATTGACACAAATGTGATTTATGCGATTACACGAATGTAATTTATTTGAAAGATCTCTCAAACGTTCAATATGCACATGTCCAACAACTCGTAAACGTTATTGTATTTGTGAGTGAAAGTGCTTCAAATGACTTCAAATAAAGTTTTTAGAAAAATCAAACATTATCTGCAAAAATAGCCTTAACTCGAATTTACAATAGCGCTTAAACGACATTATCTTAAAATGGCTGCAAATTTTCCAAAAAATTGCCTTTAAACCTTAAAATTGCTCTTAAAAACAAATGTTCAAAGGAAAATCGTCTTATATTTTACTGTTCAGTACACGTTTTACTGTTCCGTTCTACTATTAGAAAACTGGAAAATTAATAAAATGTCAAAGAAAACGTACTTTGGGCGACGATAGATGGCAGCTGGCAAGAGAATGTGGCAAGCTGAGACCAAAGGCAATAGAAAACTAATACGGGAAAGTCTGTGCCATTCTGTAACTTTAATAGTTATTTTATGTATTTCAAATATGTTTTAAAGAATATCTAAAAAGTTAATTTATAAATGTATAACAAAAGCTCCAATATAAGAAAAGAACAAAGAAATATGAAATAATATACACATTCTAACTCACGTATCATCAAACTGTCGCGAAATACCACTATCTTACGTTCACGTAGCACAGTAAAACGGAGCGAGCGAATTTGCTTGTAGCCAAATTAAACAAAAATACTCATAGTTTCAAAAAATTCAACATGGCGTTATTTGTACTCATTTTATTAAGAAAAATTTGTATCTTCTCAATTGTAGTTGGAATAAGACGCCAAACATTTTTTAAAATTTTCGTAAAATTATTCATTTCAATGAACCTGATACCTGCACCATTCTCTTAAACGTCCTTTACGGTATCTAAGGTCTAAATTTTATCAAGAAATTTCGTGCCGTTTTCAAGAGAAAGTGCTGTTTGCCGAAAAATGCGCAAAAAATACGTTTTAGAAAAATTGAACCTGACATTATTTTTAGATCTATTTTTTGTGAACACATTTTATTAACAAAAAGCATCAGGGCCTATCATAAGCATCAGGATTTATCCACTTTTTCCGTGCCAAGGCCCTGTTTCTACCGAAAATTCGCCGTTGTTTGGCGCAGCTTTTCAAACTTTTCTCTTTACCGCGGTAGCGACAGCGAAAAAGTTAAATGTAGTTTGGTATATACCAGAGCAATGAACTGCGACTCCGTGTGACTGATCTCCATGAAAGTTGGTACATCTTTGTGCCTTTTTACGCAGAAGTTTTATAAGCTGCTTTGTTGTAACTGCAGTAGAGTGCGCTCCAGCACTAGATTATGCTTAATTATAATTCAATTTTCATTCAAGCTAAGATCCACATTTTTGCTGAGCATTGCCGTGTGACGCAAGATGAGATCGTAATGGTCAGGACAGCGGCGAGCGTAAGCATAAGAGAGACAGAGAGAAAGAGTGTGACACAGGTAGAGAGAGACAGAGACAGACGCAGAGAGCGAGAGAGAGAAACAGATAGAAACAAAGAGGCAGAGAGACAGATCGGGGACACAGGGACAGAGAGAGACGGAGAGAGATTGGGAGAGGGAAGGAGGAAGTGGGTGACCAAGGGCAGGACGCCTGCCGGGGCTGCGGCGAGGAAGGCGGAGGCGCGGGCGGCGCACACGCGAGCTGAAGGCGCTTCCAATAAATCGAACGTATCTGTTCCACTGTCTGCCTTCGGCCGGCGCCCCTCCCAGGCGATGCGGGGGAGAATTTGTTTCGGTGCGTTATTTTGGCGTCCGAGGATATCGCGACGCGCGAGGCCGTTTTTCTTCCTCCTGACTGCGCGCGCCCCGCCGCGCCCCGCCGCGGCACGCCTGTTCCGGATGAGAAACAACGCACGAAAAGAACGAGCCGACGGAATCTTGCCTTTGGAAGATGTTCAGTTTGCATAATAATTGCACTGTATGTGAATGTTACGGTATGGTCAGTTAAATATTTTGAGTTCTAATACGGTAATAAGCGAACAATGGCAAACAAATATTGTTTAGACCGTAGTTGATGATCCCTGCAGAGGTTTTTCACACTTATGTAAATTAAGTAGTGGTGCAACAGAATGGCACAGACTTTCCCGTATTAGTTTTCATTGCCACATAATCGTGCTAGCTGCCATCTATCGCCACCCAAAGTACAGTTTTTTGACATTTTCTTAATTTTTCGGTTTCCTCATGCTAGAACGGAAATGTTATTTTAAAATATTAAAGATCACAAAAATCTAACCTTAAATGGCAATTTTATTTTAAAAATTATGTGCCGTGCATCCTCGCAGAGGATGCACGAATCCCGAGGCAGTTTTATTGTAATACTAGCTGAATGTGGCGTCGCCGACACTTTAAATTTTCTTGGGTTGTTTGATTTTTCTTTTCTTCTTCTTTCTTCGGTTCACAGTCCTGTTTATTTAGTTTAGATGTTTTGTCAGCGTTGCGAACTGAACACTTACATTTTGCAATTATTTTGTGATATTGAGTACGATTTCTACCTTTGGCTTTCCCGAACTTTGTTCAGTAATGATTTCATAAAATTAACTTCGTCAAGAGGTATTTTGGAATGTTTTTCTTTCAATTTGTAGTAGTACATATTTTAAAAATCAATTTGAAAACTACATGCCGTTGACCGCAAACACACATTTATTTTTTGCGCCTCCAGGGCACATGCAAGACCATTTTATAAGCATTGGAGGCACTTAAGCCTAGGTTAATTTGGGGGGCCCCCTGTTCTTTCTTTCACCGATCTCTCTGCCCCAAATTCGATGCTGAAATAGACAGAAAATCCTATCATTTCACATTGTATTTTAATATTCTGAAAGAATTTCTTATTGTTTCATTTTCACATGATTCAAACAAAAGTTTTAACATATATTTATCATTACATTCAAAAATTACATTTTTAAAGAATTATACGATTTAAAATTGAAATGCATCAAACAGCAACATCCCATAATACAAATATTATCCAATGATGCACGGCACATTTCCCCGTTATGCCAATTTTTGCGGATAGTTTATTCATTCAAAATATCCGTTAAACCCTTGTCACAAAAATGAAAATTACTCAAAAAAATGCTTATCTAACATAGGACAATATGTATATCATTGGATTTGTCTTTTTACGCTCGTCATGGTAGACTGACAAAATATGTATAGTTCCATTTGAAAAAACAAAGTTACCTCAAATATCTCGTAAAATACAAGTAATAAAACAGAAATGAATTCACGTATCAATTAGCCTCATTCCCTCATGTACTTCTGTGAAAACTGCGTTGCAATATCTTCAACCGTTTAAAAGTTACAGGAGGTGCTAAAGTTACGTGACCCACCCTGTGTGTGTGTGTGTGTGTGTGTGTGTGTGTGTGTGTGTGTGTATATATATATATATATATATATATATATATATATATATATAATCAGGGTGAGTCATATACATACAGGGTGTCCAGAAACTCCCGTTACAAAAAATACCACAAATTAAGTGTTGCCAGACATGAAGAATGGCAGCTCCAGTTTTTCCGAAAAAATTTTGTCTTTGAGAAAATTGGGTTTAAAAATCACTTCCGGGGCGCGAAATTCAAACCGGCCGCAATAACACTGCAGACAGCGGCGTCACCTTCTGCGCGGAGCATTTCCTCATTTCTCCGCGTAAACGGTGAAACAGTCGAGTAATATTCTGGAAAGCATCGCGTTGCTTACACTAGAATATTAACCCACCGTAGGTCGAGGGGTGAGCGCAGCGCTCACTTTCAAATTTCTCGAGCCAGAATTTTGCTTGTATATCTTCTAACGGTCTGTGGCGGCATCTAGCTGTTGTTTGGAATACTGAGAATGAAAGGAAAGTGATAAAACGGCTGCTGGAAACACTCAGTCCGAGATAGAGTGTCGAATGTGTCAGTCTGCATAAGAAGTGAGCGGCGCGCTCACCCTCGACCTACCGCGTAAGTCTTTTTTATTACAACATTTTATAATTAGATTATTTATTAAACGTATAGTTTATCACTGCAGTTTTTAAAATTAATTTTGACTTATGTTCTAATTTTAATTTTAGAAAAATGAATCGCTCCGAGGCACAAATTGCACAGTGGTTGCTAGATGAAACTGATGAAGTGGATATTGGATTACCTGATGAATTCGAATATTCAGAGGATTCGGACGTAGATGAGCCGTGATCAGTGATCATGAAAGTGATAGTGAACAATCTGCGGGTGAAGATGAAATAGTTACCGAACATCGTGTGCAATATTTAGGAAAGAATCAAACTACGTGGAATGCTTACCCTCCACGTCAACAGACACGAAGGAAGCGCCGAAATATAATTCTACATCCACCTGGAGTCAAAGGAGATGCTGGAAAAAGTGCTGCCACTGTCTTTGAGGCTTGGAAAGTTTTTTTCCCTGACGAAATAATTGAAGAAATAACGATGTACACAAATGGCCGTCTCCGCAAGATTCGTGCTAATTATAAGAGGGAGCATGATGTAGTTGATACAAATCCTGTAGAAATAACAGCTGTTTTAGGTTTGTTGTATATGGCGGGTGTTCAAAAGTCATCGCACCAAATTGTGCAAGACTTATGGAGTACGGATGGAACTGTCCCAGAGTATTTTCTTTTTGTCAAGAGCTATAGAAGATTTCTTTTATTGTTGAGAACTCTTCGTTTTGATGATGATAGGACACGACATGAAAGGAAGGCACTAGATAAACTTGCACCTATTAGAAAAATGTTCGAACATTTTGTCCAAAGATGTAAAGAAAGTTATAGAATTGGAGAGTACTCTACAGTTGATGAAATGCTTGAGTCATTTCGAGGCAGATGCCAATTTAGACAATATATGCCAAAGAAGCCCGCCAGGTATGGAATAAAAATATTTTCATTGGTAGATAGTAGAATGTTCTATACATCAAACATGGGAGTTTAGCCTAATCAGCCTGCAGGGTACTATTCGCTAGACACCAGACCAAGCTCAGTGGTAAAGAGGCTCACCGAATCTATAAGAAATTCAGGGCGCAATGTAACAATGGATAATTGGTTTTCGTCCATTCTTCTTACAGTTGAATTGCTTCAAAACAATTTGACTGTTGTAGGAACTTTGAAAAAGAATAAAGCAGAGCTACCACCAGAAATTGTAAATACGAAGGCACGGCCAGTAAACAGCAGTTTGTTCGCTTTTCGCGAAGAGTGGATTGTTGTTTCCTACGTTCCCAAAAAGAGTCGAAATGTTATTCTTGTGTCCAGTATGCACGACTCAGACGAAATAGATGAGACTTCCGGTGAAAAAGAGAAACCTACCAATGTGACATTCTATAATCTAACAAAAGGAGGGGTGGATGTCGTTGCTAAAATGAAGTCGCAGTACAGTGTTGCAAGAGTTTGCTGTCGGTGGCCTCTGAGAATTTTCTTCACACTTCTCGACGTGGGCGCGATAAACGCCCACGAAAATTCACTATTGCAACATCAACGACAGAATGGCACGCAGGAAGTTCTTGAAACAGCTGTCATTTGATTTGACAAGGAACCACATGGTGGCAAGATCTTTGAAGGAATGACTTACGCATTCGGATGAAGAAGTACCTTCGTTTGCCAGAAACACAGAATTCACCTAATCCTGTTCCAAACAAAGAAAGAATCAAGTGTGTGTTTTGTCCCAAGAAAAAAAATCGGTTCACGACCGTGAGGTGTAATGTCTGCATTTCTCTAATTTGTGGAGAACATACAATAAGTTTATGTAATCAGTGTCGTGGAGTAAATGAAGACAGTGAGAGCACAGATTGATGGAATAAATTGAATATTTAAAACTATAAAATTATTGTAATTTATTTGTGAATGTGATGAAATTTAACATTTCTCAATAATACTAATTATTTTTTATTAGCTGTCTTAACTTATTTTTTTACTGTAATCAACCTGTTTTCTTTTTCAAAAATCTGACGACAATGTAATTAAATAAAAAATACATATTAATAAGAAATAAAATAATTTATACAACAAATATTGAAATAACAACATTACGTTGTGATATATAAACTAAATAAAAATGAAATATGAAAAATATACTGCTGTTTTACTTGTAAAAGTAGTTTTATTCTCAAGTGAGCGCCGCGCTCACCCTCGACCTACGGCGTGACGCGAATGAGCTCGACCTATCGAGGGTTAAATAGTATCAAGTATTTGCAGGTTCTATTCAATTAATATTTTAAATGTACGTACAGAATATCGAGTTTTGTTCAAAATGATGATGATGATGATGTACACGGCGGCGTAAACATAAATTATGAACACGATCAAACATTTATGAAAAGTATTGAATCTCCTGGAATGCTCGAATTGTTGTTTTTAACACATATTAATATGAACTAGTGCTTTGGGCTTAAGATTGCCACGTAAATGATAGTCTCCGGTAGATTATTCTAAATATCGTGATATACTAACTGTAAGAAGCATTTAGGAGATAAAATATTCGTTAATGAAAATACTGAGTTTATTGATTATCTTTGGAATATGAATTGATTCTCCCGGCTGTCATTTTCTGAATTCGCAAACTAACGATAGCCAGCTTTAAACTTATTAATAACCGCTGGACAGTTTATCTAAGATCTAGCCCTAATTGATGGATATCAATATTTCCCCCCTCAACAATATTGCATCTTTCCTAAATAAAAGTATCTGTTCGTGCCGTAAAAGATCCATGAACTTCAATACCACCCGTCAAATATTATTTTAACTTAAGTAATATGTGGTACAGTAAGATCACTTCCTGCTGCCGCATCGAAAGCGTTCCGAAATAACTGCTATTGCAAAATATGCTAAACTGTTCTACGTGGAACATCGAAGTTAAGGAAAGCGGTCTCGACTATCCATTTCTCGAAGTTGAATGACCATTCTACCCGCCGCTTTGCTTTTCCAGATGCAAGACGAGAGAATGTCTTTCTCCCAAATCGTGGAGTTACTTCGTGAAACCATTTCATAAGGCAGTTGACAGCTACTCGGGAAAAGTATCCTTTGAGTTGTTTTGTTTCTTTGAGCTTGCATTGTAGTTAGCAGATATGTACCCAAATGAGTAACTACAATTTCTTCAATTTAATTCTTCGAGGTTACTACCAAGCACAGAATGTAAGGGAGCAGAAACAGTTCACTACTACACTACTCCAGTGTTGTAATTTTCAATATTTTTCTTTGATATTTTCATAATGTACAACAAAAATCAACAAACAGGAAAAAATATGCAGTATAAACAATTTTTAACCTCAAACCTTTTGAATTATTTAATTTTTAAAATTTATTTTAATGCAGAATCATTATCCTTACTACTTAAATATTTTAGAACATGCATATTTTGCTACTTAAAATTAGTTAGAAATACTTTACATGCAAGTCCTAAGTCTTTCAGTTATATCTCTACATGTTCAATATTTTCATTTGTTTAAAAATTAATCAATTTATAACTTTTCCATTTAATAATTGCATACTTTTTGAACTGAACAATATTAATTGGATAATTTTTGTAGATTTTACATAAAAACACCCTAATAATTACATAGTTTTATGTTGGTTATATTTTTACTTATGAGGGATTTATATCTCAAAAGAATATTTTATGTAAAACAGGAATAAATATAAACAATATGCAAATTAAATCATAACTGCAGCACTATTGCTCTGTAGATTTTTGCTCTAAAACATATCTGGTAATACATACAATTATTTTCACATTGAAAATTGAATTCTTTTAGTTGTAAGGAAAAATTTAATATAAAAGCCATTCGCGCGAAATCTCGCACATTGCACGAAGGCTCCTGTTCGAAATATTTCAATACTTCTTCCTCTGTGGCGACAGATGAGCGAGACACACCTGCATCGACACTTCCGCCCGGTAAAACTGACCTCAATGCACGTATTCTTGCGTCGAGGCGCAGAAAAACGCAGCGGGAAGTGTGTCTTCTGCTCGGGTATCTCTCGGCGTACACTCGAGCTGCCGCACGAGCGTTGCTCCGGCACTCGCCGAAGACTAAGTACATGTCGCAGTACTCATTAATTGAAAACATGCTCATTCTGGCCTCTCGCACTCAAACTCGATGTTTCTAATAATTTTCCTTGACGGCACTTAGCTTTTAGTATACGCTGCCGGCACCGAGACGCTGGGGGTGGTGCGGAACGGAGGGAAGAGGAAAGATGACTCCGTACAGGTGCTTTTTCAGCCATGACCACTGTGCAGGCCGGGTTTCGAACTGTGCAATTTGTGTTTTTGAGGCAAAACTGGCATGCGTCTGATGGGCGAATCACTAGGCGGCGGTGGGAGGTTCGCCATACGATATAAACCACGATGTGACGCGGCCTAGCAAGTGACAAATGCAAGGACACCGACCGTAATACGAGCTGCGAATGGCAGCGGTCCGGTAACCTCAGTGAACCACGGTCGAACTGTTGCCTGTTAGAATGTTTGAGTTCTTTTGAGTATTTGTACATCACGCAAGGCAACATCACAGTTTTTCTCAGTCTTTTACCCTTTCACACCAGTAATATACTAGTTTTGTATTTTTTATTCATTGTTGCACGGCACATACAGCGACGCTATTTTATCTCTGTTGATATTGACCTGTGGGTTAGGTTAAAGGCCTACGTGCCCCTACGAAGATTCTTCAATGCACTGTTCGGTCTGCATCACCACAAAATGACTGTAAAAAGCATCAATTCAAATTACGCGCTCAGTATTTTTATGGAACGGGAATTCAGAAAACGAATATTTCATTTCCAAAACGCTTTTAGTATATCACGATATTTAGAATAATCTTCAGGAGACTATCATTTACGTGGCAATTTTAAGCCCAAAGCACCAGTTCATATTAATATGTGTTAAAAATAACAATTTGGGCTTTCCAGGAGATTCAATATTTTTCATAAATGTTTGATCGTGTTCATAATTTATGTTTACGCCGCCGTGTACCGTGGCCATCATTTTGAACAAAACTCGATATTCTGTACGTACATTTAAAATATTAATTGAATAGAACCTGCAAATACTCGATACTATTAAATATTCTAGTGTAAGCAACGCGATGCTTTCCAGAATATTACTCGACTGTTTCACCGTTTACGCGGAGAAATGAGGAAATGCTCCGCGCAGAAGGTGACGCCGCTGTCTGGTGTCGTTCCGGCCGGTTTGAATTTCGCGCCCCGGAAGTGATTTTTAAACTCAATTTTCTCAAAGACAAAATTTTTTTCGGAAAAACTGGACCTGCCATTCTTCATGTCTGGCAACACAGAATTTGTGGTATTTTTTTTTGTAATTGGAGCTTCTGGACATCCTCTATATGTATATATATATGTATATATGTATATATACACACACATCACCCTGTATATATATATATATATATATATATATATATATATATATATAGCTATTAAATAAATGCTTATATATTATTAAACCCCCTTTATAATATTGTAAACTCGTGTGCGTGCGTGGAAAAAATACGATTTCGTGCCTCACAGACCACTTCCCGTGAACCAATCGAGACATATGAGGTGTGATTGAACGCGTCACGGTAACTGCTGTATATCCGCGGCGAGAGTTGAACGGGGCGCGCTATGCAGCGCGCACCATAGCTTCGCCACCCCCAAAAATAGTTCCGGGTCGCTGGCCGGCGGAGGTATACCGCAGCGTCCTGGGGGAGGGGGAGCACCGAGACCGCTGCGGCAGTCAGGCAGCGGAGAGCAACGAGCTAGCGCAGCATTTTTAGACGTGTGTTTAACGCTGTATTTGTTCTCTTGCTTTAGGACCGGCTTTGCCCCGGACTTCTTTTGGGATTGTGACTGGGCCCTGCTAGTATTCCTGCGGAGTATACTGTGCAGGCTCGCCCCTGGGCCCCGCCGCCTTAGCAGCGTGTAGTTAAGGGCACGCGTTCGATCGCGGCCGCATTGCGGGTCGTACGCCGTACCGGCACAACTCGCTGAGGCCACGCAGCAGTGTCCCCGGCTACGCCGATAACGCCGGCGCCCCTGGGTTTCGGGCACGGTGGTGGCCTTACCGCGCCGCACGGGGAGCGCACCGACGCCTCGTGGAAGCCGCCGTCGGTGGCACCGCACCGAGCCGTCGGTTCCGACTTGTGTAAACGGCCACGAGCCGTCGGGTTTACAAAACTGTATGTTTAAAGGTTGAAATAAACTGTTGTTGCCTGTGAGGGCGCATTTTTCCTTCAGATATACAACAGTAACCCTGCTGAGGAACTGATAATTTGTTTTTCGATCCGACCATAAGATTCCAAGAAATTGTCAATTTTTTTTTCGTGTTTTTGATCTGCGATCCTTGTGGCAATGATGGGAATTAAAAAACAACGCCACCTAAATAGATCTGTGCGGGGGACATTGATTAAACCCTATTATTCCGTGGTTATTACAGTACACGACACCATAATGTGTTCCACGAGGATGGCAACACTGATTTTTTACAAAAACGAGAAAAAACTAACATGAATATCGCCCCACCAGAAGTGTGGTAAAATCTGAAGTATTTTAGTTGTAGTGAAATGTGAAGTCTTTCATGTGTATTATGTATAAAGAATGTCAACTTCTGCATTGGAACATTAAATTGAACGTTAAGTGAATTCGAAGGAAACAAGAACTGTACTAAACAATACATTTCT
>JAHLJT010009355.1:72778801-72920518 GCA_031308135.1 Acheta domesticus
TTTTTTATTCCGAATATGAAATTCTGTAGGCAGCAATATTGTGATCCATACGATTCAACTCCGCCATATACAAATTGTTACTTTTCAATACATGCTGGTTGTTGGATCATGATCTTTTTCTTCTCAGCTGCACTTCATCTCTTTGCTTGACATAATGGTTGAATCCCACCACATGTTGACGCAACGGTAACGACAGAATGTCGTGATACCTTACAAGAGTGATACCAGAATTCATATCGGTTACTTGATCGTATCTTCCTCGGGGCATTTTCTTCAATGATCAGGCATGATAAGAGGTGCTTTGCAATGTGCGATTTGCGCGAATTGTCCCTGTAGCATCATAACCAATTTCTTTAAGCCGTCTAAAAAGCTGGAAAGACGTAAAAAAAAGTACATAAAAAGATGCATGTCTTTCCCTGAGGCAGTTCTGATAACATATCCATCACTACTGACCCTCCTACTCCCAGTTCCGGAATCTGATTGCCCGTCAAGGCTCCCTGATAAGCTCTCCTTGAAGGCTCTCCCAGGGGGCCCCGTTGAAGGCTCTCCCTCTCCCTTAAGGCTCTTCCAGGCGAGTACACAAACACCACACTTTGTATCCGAATCTTATCGGTTTTCCTTGGATATGTTGTTTTGTGCTGTGCCTACCATAATATGGCACCATGGCCTCGTCAATACTTAATGCAGACAAATCTAAATGCAGAAAATAAGACCATAATGATACCCCCCCCCATTCGCGCCCATTGCCCCATTAATGGGGCATCTATATTAAATTCTTAATATACAAATGCGGATATTTACATCGTAAAAATAAGGTTAATATTAGTTAAAAGCATTTTTTAGAATAATATTGATTTATGTAAGATTAAATAAAATACACAATAGAATACAAAAATAAACGTACCTCTCAGAGCGCAACATAATGACAGAAAATTCCGCAGAAACTGAACGCTAAATCTCGGCAGTTAAACGGCCATCGGACGAAACATGTCGTGGACTAATCCACAATGCCAACTCTTAAATTTAAAAATGAAAGCTCTCAGAAATTACTATCACAACAAAAATATAAATACTTTTATTGACCGCCCCAATGATGAGGCAATTGGCAATAATGGGTTAAAGATCATGTACTCCTTAATATAATAATGTCAACAAATCAAGGTTAATGTAAATACGACTTGAGAGACAAGTCAAAAAAATTAAATTTTAGCATTTTTGAAAAAACAAAAGAATTGAGTAATATGGCGTTTTCGTCATCTCATAAAATATATTAGGCACTATACTCAGCAAACGTTTGAAGAAAAAATTTGGAACTGCTTTTGAGAAAATCTTGTTTTTGTAATTATTTAAATTTGCACATACTGTACGCAATATTGCGCGAAAACTACTTTTCAAAAAAAATGTATATGAACTTAATGAAAGAACTTACTTTGGACAACAAATTTATTTTAAAAAAATCTCTTTCTTCAATTTTGTAGTCCAGAAAGACGCTGAAAAAATTTTAAACTTTTCCAGTTTTCGAAAGTTCAGAGTTATCAAGAAAATCGGACATCTGCCACCCTAATAAGTTCCATTTCCTCCATTCTAGCAAGAAATTTAAAGAAAAAATTGGAACCTTTTTGATAAAATTTTGAAAATGTCCGATGAGCTTCATGTAAAGTACCCCCGAATTTTGAAGAATCTTTTTCAACATCTCAAAGATTCGACTAACATCAGATCGACCGGGGAATATCCATTTTGGAAGAAAGCGTACGTATGGTTTAGGCGCTAGCAGTGTTCACACACAACGGACGTTTTCCTTTCAATTGGTTTTTCGGTATCAAGGACCCAAAAAATAGGGTTTCTGGCGTGTTAGGGGACTTTTTTTTCTTAAGTTAGCAATTCGTTTTTCCACTTTTTGTATCATGGCCTGGCAATGAATTTTTTCCTAAGAAAATTCGCCATTTTTTCGGGTAGCATTACATAACTTTCCCTGTAATACGTAATCACTCCGTATATACGTACGTATACGAGAAAGTAACCAGTGGTGTTACTGAATGGCACAGACTTCCCATATTAGTTTTCTATTTCCTTGGGTCTTCGCCAGCTATTCGGAATTGCCACATACATTTTCATGCCAGCTATCATCTATCACCGCCAAAAGTACATTTTTTTGTCATTTTCGTAATTTTTCGGTTTCCTATTGGTACAACGATAATACTAATTTTAGAATATTAAAGAACACAAAAAACTTTTAAAAATTATATGCCGTTTCAGGGAAAATGGCATTTTAGCCCTACTAAAATGCGAAATTTGAAGCTCATTTTCACAGAACTTTTTTAGTTTTCGAAATACTTTATTTAAAGTTTTTTGAAGCACTTACACTCACAAATATAATAATCTCAACAAATTGCTGGTAATGTGCATATTAAAGATGTGACAGATCTTTCAAAATAATTACATTTATATAATTTCTGAAAAAACAAAAAACTCAAAATAAACTTTACGTCGTATTAAAGAGTGTAATTATCACTATATGTTACAAAAGTTTAAAGAAAAAAAGCAACCATAAATAAATAAACTAAAAAAAAGTGAGAGATCTTTCAAAAAAATTTACATTTTTATCATTTTTGAAAAAAACAAAAAAAACTCAAAATAAACTTTACGTCGTATTAAAGAGTGTAATTAGCACTATCCGTTTCAAGAAACTATTTGCAGCAATATATGAAAAAATGGCGTTTGAGCATTTCTGAAAATACCGAAATTTGAGCTACTTTTCACAGAAAACGGTAGTGTTTCGATTTATTTATAGATTTTAAATTATTTATAAATACATTAATATATTTATATTAATACCATAAATATTATTATTTATAAATTCAATCATGAAGTTTCACCACCTCAAGAAGTACTTAAATTACTGCTTCATCCAAAGAAACCGACGACCAGTAACGCAAAAAACGTGTCTATTGCAGCAATTTATTACACACTGGTTCGTAAAATATTAATATCTTTTAAAATTACTGAGATCACACTTTTGATTTTTTCTGGACTTGTTTTCAATACTCTACTGCGTTAATAAACATTTTTAAAAAACTTTTAGCTGATCGAGTTTACAAAATATTCAATTTTCAAAATTTCAGGTTTTTTAAAAAAATTGAAAATTCAAAAAACTAAATATTTTGCAAAATTTTAAAAATTAAACATGTTTTTAAGTTTCGAATAGAATTTGAACGGAATTTCTATAATTGATGTATTTAAATATATGATATTTTTAAGTTAGTGATGCACGTCATTTTTAGCAAATTCATTATACAATATTTCCAAAAATAATAAAGTTAGAAAAATAAAAATACACGTGTTCACTTATTTGATCCATATAACAAATAGAAAAAATTAGAAAATAAATAAAAATATGAAGGTAAAATTTTGGTCTTTTTTGTGCGATTTGACGTGGAATGGCTCATTTACACTATCCCTGCCAAAGGTTTGAAGAAATAATTTAGAGCCGTTTTTGAGAAATCTTGGTTTTGTAATTTTTTAAAATTGCACATATTGCACGCAATATTGTGATAAAAATACTAAAATTTTTAAAAAATGTAAATGACCTGAAAGAAAGAACTCAGTATGAAGAAAACATTTTATTGAAGGAAAAATATCTATCTTCAATTTTGTAGTTCCAGAAATGACGCCGTAAGAATTTTAAACTTTTGCAATTTTCAAAATTCTGAGTTATCCATGAAAATAGGACCTATGTCATGTAAATAAGTGTATTTTACTCTATTCACACAAGAAATTTAAAGAAAAAATTTGGAGCCGTTTTCGAAAAAATTTTGAAAATCCCCGGGGAGCTTCACATAATGAAACCCCAAATTTTGAAGAACTGTTTTCAAAATCTCAAAGCTTCGACTAGAAGCAGATCCTTTCAATTGGGTTTTCGGTATCAAGGACCCGCAAAACAAGGTTTCTGGCTTCAGCACGTGTTAGGGATTTTTTTTCTTAATTTACCAAGTGGTTTTATCCACTTTTTACTTTCCCGCGTACCTACGTATACACGGAGTGATATACGTAATATACGGAAAGTTATGTAATGCTGCGCGAAAAAATGGCCAATTTTCGGCGGAAAAAAATTAATTGCCGGGTCGTGAAAGAAAAAAGTGTATAAAACCAGTTGCTAAATTAAGAAAAAAATCCCCTAACATGTGGAATAGCCAAAAACCCTGTTTCCTAGGTTCTTGATACAAAAAACCCAATTGAAAGGAAAACGTCTGTCTGTCCGTCTATGAACACTGCTAGCGCCTAAACCATACGTACGATGTCTTCCAAAATGGATATTCCCTGGTCGATCTGATTCTAGTCAAAGCTTTGAGATTTTGAAAAAGATTCTTCAAAATTTGGGGGTACATTATATGAAGCCCCAGGGGATTTTCAAAATTTTTTCAAAAAGGGCTCCAAATTTTTTCTTTAAATTTTTAGTGTGAATAGAGTAAAATACACTTATTACCATGGCATAGATCTGATTTTACGTATGACTCTAAATTTTAAAAAATGTTGAAAGTTTGAATTCTTTTCGGCGCATTTCTGCAGCTGCAAAATTGAAGATAGAGATTTTTTCTTCAAATAAAATTTGTTCTGCACATTGAATTCTTTCATAAAGGTCATGTAAATGTTTCTCAAAATTTTAGTACTTTTCGTGCAATATTTGCAACATAAAAAAATTACAGAAACAAGATTTTCTCAAAAACGGCTCCAAATTTATTCTTTAAACTTATGGTAGGGATAATGGTAAATTTACTCTATCAGATGACATAAATGCCATATTGCTCTATCGGTTGGTTTTTTCAAAAATTACAAAAAATTTAATTTTTTTACTTGTCTCTCACGTCGTTAATATTCACAATATCGGCAATTTTTCCACATTATTACATTTACGAGTATATATGCTTTAAATAATGTAAAGTAAAGTGTAAAACACTACCGTTTTCTGTGAAAAGTAGCTCAAATTTCGGCATTTTCAGAAATGCTCAAACGCCATTTTCTCATACAGTAGAACTCCAATTATCCGAACTCCGACTATCCGAATCGCCGATTATCCGAATCGCCGATTATCCGAATCACAAAAAATTGTCCAAAAAAAGTCTAAGTGCGCTATTATTCTTCCCCCCGCGAAGCCAGTGTTTGCGCGTCAAGTCTTGACTTAACTTGTCTTAACTTGCCGTTGTGCCTACACTGACTTCCCCCCGCGAAGTCAGTGTAGGCACAACGGCAAGTTAAGACAATGTTCCGGCGCATTGCAGTCACGGCGCACCTGTCATTGTTTGTTTTGATTAGCCAGTGTGCTATTGACCTTGCTCGAGAACGCTACTCTTTCGCTACGGCTTACTTTTGTTTGTGCGTGTACAATACTGTATTGTTTTTATACCATGGCTTCGAAAGAAAACGTGTTGTGCTATCGTTAGCGGACAAACTGAAAATTATAGAGCAACTCGATAAAGGTGTAACGGGTAAGAAGTTGTCTGAGATTTATGGTGTTGGACAAGCAACAATTTCTCACATTAAAAACAGTAAGTCAACACTTTTAAACTTTGTTTCGGTGCTTGAAAATGAAGATGGAAGTTCCTCCAGGAAAACAATGAAGACAGCAACCAACAAAAATTTGGAAGATGCCGTGTTTAAATGGTTTTTGCAGCAACGTTCTATGGGAAATCCGATTTCAGGTCCAATCCTTTGTGAAAAAGCCAAAATCTTAGCAGAAAAGCTTGGTTATTCATCTTTTAAGGCTAGTAACGGAGTTTGTTTATAATGCCGATGAAACTGGCCTTGTTTGGAAAGCATTACCAAAAACCACTTTGGCTTCTAAAAGGGAATCTAGTGCCCCTGGACATAAGGTCAGTAAAGAACGTGTTACAGTGCTTAACTGTGCCAACTCCACTGGAAATCATAAACTGCCACTTCTTTTGATAAGAAAATCAAGAAATCCAAGAGCATTTAAAAACGTAAAAAAACTTCCACTCTTCTACAAAAGTCAACCCAAGGCCTGGATGACTGCAGCTTTGTTTACCGAATGGTATGATGAAGTGTTTATTCCTGAAGTGAAAAAACACCAAAAATCGGTGGGAAAAGAAGGCAGTAAGGTGCTTTTAATTGTTGATAACGCACCCACTCATCCTACAGCAGAACTGTTGGAAAGAGAGAATGGGCAGTTTAAAACGACGTTTTTGCCTCCCAATGTTACAAGTTTGCTGCAACCAATGGACCAGTCTGTTATTGAAACAATGAAGCGCCATTACAGAAGGCAACTGCTGAGAAAACTGCTGATCGAAGGTGCTGAAGATGAAGAATTGGTTTTGACAAATCATAGCAAAATAAATTTAAAGGACTGCTGTTACATGGTAGCGGAAGCTTGGAGTTTGGTTACGGCAGTGACGCTAAGACGTGCGTGGAATAAACTGAAAGGCCTACCGTCTGAGAAGAACAAAAAAAAGAATCTGAAGAAAATGAGAAACAAGAATATGGAGAGGATGATGATGATGAAGATGCGTTGTCACTAGAGGAAATAAGAAAAATGATTGTAAAAATTCCTGGTTGTACAGAAGTAAGTGCTGAAGATGTAGGAGAGTGGATGGCTTGTGACACGTCTGACCCTGGTTTTCAAATTCTCAATGACGATGAAATTGTTGTAAGTGTGAGAGAAGATGTTGAAGTGGAAGTGGAAGAACTTTCTGCTGATGTTGAAGTAGACGCTGGACCATCAGCTAGTGAAGCATTTGCCGGCTTCGAGACTGCTTTGAAGTGGATGGAGCGTCAGCCCGAGTGTGACCACTTGCAACTGCTCACCGTCAAGCGAATGCGTGACCTGGCTGCCCGAAAACGGTTGAAGACCGCAAAACAGCTTACATTAACGGAGATGTTTAAAAAACAATGACTTTTATTTCTAAACTTGTACATAAGTACATTTTATTTATATTTAAAACATGTGAAAATTTCATGTTTCTTTCATTTAATTCAATAAAAAAATAGTTCAATATCAAAACGTAGCTTTTATTCTCTCCAATGGCAATTTTTTTAAAAAAAATTCCGATTATCCGAATATTTGATTATCCGAATGGGTCCCGGTCCCCATTAATTCGGATAATTGGAGTTCTACTGTATGACTGCAAATTTTTTCTTTAAACTTTTGTAACAGATAGTGATAATTACACTCTTTAATATGACGTCAAGTTTATTTTGAGATTTTTTTGTTTTTTTCAGAAATTATGTAAATGTAATTATTTTGAAAGATCTGTCACATCTTTAATATGCACATTACCAGCAATTTGTAAAGATTATTATATTTGTGAGTGTAAGTGCTTCAAATAACTTCAAATAAAGTATTTTGAAAACTCAAAATTTTCTGTGAAAATGAGCTTCAAATTTTGCATTTTTAGTAGTGCTAAAACGCTATTTTCTTTTAAAACGACTCATAATTTTTAAAAGAAAATTGCGATTTACGGCCGTATTCTAAAATTAATATTTTCGTTCTACCTACAGGAAAACGAAAAATTAAAAAATGAGCAAAAAAATGTTCTTTTCGCGGTGGTAGCTGGCAAGAAAGGGTATGTGGCAATTCCGAAAAGCTAGCAAAGACCCATGAAAATAAAAAACTAGTACGGGAAATTCTGTGCCATTCTGTAGCACCACTAGTTTACTTTCCCGTATACGTACGTATACACCGAGTGATATACGTAGTATAGAGAAAGTTATATAATGCTGCGCGAAACTATTGGCTCTACAGATTGGCACAGACTTTCCCGTATTAGTTTTCTATTTCCTTGGGTTTACGCTAGCTATGTGGAATTGCCACATACTCTTTCTTGCCAGCTGTCATCTATCACCACCAAAAGTACTTTTTTTTGTCATTTTCTTGATTTTTCGGTTTCCTATTTGTAGAACGGAAACATTAATTTTAGAATATTAATTAACACAAAAACTCGTCATAAATGGCAATTTTCTTTTAAAAGTAATGTGCCGTTTAAGAGAAAATGGCTATTAAGCGCTACTGAAAGTGCAAAAATGGATGCTCATTTTTTTGTATACCAGCATTATAAATAACTCTTTTACATTAACAAAATCGTTCATAATATGACATATTATTGCACGGATTATTATGTCATGCTATTTCTGCACGAAATATGAGCCATCACTAACGTAATAGACACGGTCCCTATATATTTTCAGTTATGGAGTTTAAAGAAGTCAATGGTAGTAGCTTAGTTTTAAAACTGATTTATTTATTTATTACTCCTTTAAAATTATATTTTGTTTTTATTTCGTAATATAACAAGAACAACATAATGAGAACAAAAAAACATCAAATTAATTCTTGTGAACGTACATTAAGTGTACAATTTTATAAATTGGTCTGTGACACTCCAGAACATGCATTTATATCAAAAATGCTTATTTTTTCTTTGCTTTCTGCACTTATGTGTTATTTCACGTAAGATATGATCCAATATACCAACCTCCCGGAAATCACCCGCCATACTTACTGCATTGGCTGAGGGACTTTTGATTAGAATAAAAGTTGGAGGAAGTGGGTGCCAACCCTAATTTAAATACCCCACGTAATGGAAGCATTGCGGTCAGGGACTTTTCCTTGGCTGGTGACTGGCGTGCGTGCGTACAATTTAAGTTTGTGCCAACTCCTCGTCTAGCGGCAAAAAAATTGCATTGAGAGCCTACGCGATCGAGCTCGACCCCGTATTTCGTATTTAAAAGCTATTACATTGCGTTTCCAATGCGCGATTTGTTTCCGTTTTCATCAGTGTCTTGTAAACCGAGAAACAACTCTCCAGTTACGCAGAAAATGAGGGTCTTAACGAGAGGATAAAATTCTTCTGAAAGGAAAAAATTCTGGAAAAGAAAACTTCCTGACAGCAACGTCTTAGCGAAAGTAGCGAACATTGTGAGAGCTAAGCTATTAATGTCACAATATTATTGAATTCTTATTGCATGTAATAAGAATTAGACCATGATAACATGTCTGTTGTCATAGTAATTTTTTCTTACCATGTTACAAAGATATCATACAACGGTGGCTATTTTTTCATAACATATGAAAAGAAAAGGAATTACAAAAATCTGTTACCATGTCAGAAATGTGGAAAAATTCAATGAAAGAAGATGATGCAGAATTGTTGATATTGCAGAAACTTAACCTTAAACACTTGACACCTTGTAGCAGCTACCCACAATCAAATTAAAAGTACATGTTGGTCCCCAGTGATTTTTAGAATGTGAGTGTCGAAATTACTGGATTGGGAATTTAAGACAATTTTTTTTAAATTTAAAAATTCTCTCATTTTTCAGTCAGTCGTTCCTAACAGAACTTAATTTTGTTTAGTTCAAGAACATATGAAGTGCAAACAAAGTGAACAAGCAAAGTGAAATAAGTGAATAGGCAATAAGGTTTACTGTGATATTGATACGCTTGCGACAAATATGTACATATTAAGGTCTATATGCATTAAGTTGTCATTGTCATTTCATTATCGTATCACTATTAAACATATCATTAAGCTCTCTAAGCATGTACTTCAATATTGCAGATGTGCCCAAAAATAAAAAGTCTTGTAACAAGGAAAAAAACTAATTAAGAGTACAAATTAATTTAATTTAAAATTAATTTATTTCAACATTACTCATATTATTGTCAGCCATTCCTGTCAGTGCTTCAGTTTTTCTGTTCAGATGAAATACGGTTGCTTAGTGAATAAAGTGAATATGCTTTTAATGAGTTAACATGTGAGTGAAACATATATTATATTACTATTTGTTTCAGATATGCAATTATGGCCTTCTGAACTTTGACATGGGATATTGGTTTAGTGGTGAAATGTCGTTGGCATTTAAAATTGAATGATCACCGGTGTTGTCATTGCCAACAATGTTGTTTATTACAAAAGCAGCTGGTGCGCTTCTCGTGACGAAACTGCACTGCAAAAATACTGGCTACAACAGGAACTCACGTTTCGCCTACATCCTCTACAGTGGGCGGCCGTTGAAAATACAGTGCGAGGACGAGTTTTCACTATCATCTCCAAGAAAAAAGATGTACAGAAAGGTAAGTTGAGCCGCCTCATCTGCCACTCAAGCACAAATTTACCACCTACCTACCAAGCTCCGAATGCAACCCAAATTCAAATCATGCCTCACCAGTTTCACCCTCGTGTCTGCAATCTTTCCTCCACTCCTCTATCTAATCAGGACATTTCTCTTCTAAATAAGGGCCTCAAATACTGCCCTCCCACATCTCTTAATAGCTTCCATAAAAAGCAGTTATGTGTCAAAGCAGACTCTAATAGCAACATTTCTGTCGAGACTAAACATAACATAGCTCACACTATTACAAATCACACAGAATCTATCACAGGAGACAGAATCCAAGATTTTCACCACGCAAAACAACTTGCCACAAAACTAACAGAAGAAGACCTAATCATATCTAAAGCAGACAAAGGCAACACAATAGTGATTCTTGACAAAAAAGACTACGACGACAAAATCTATGACTTTCTGAACGACAACCAAATCGAACAACTTCCCAATGACCCCACCAAGAAATATCTTAGCCATCTTAGGCAAGAACTTAATCATTCACAAGCTCTGTTCTCATATCCCAGACAATACATACCATCTAACCCTTCTCCTCCAAGACTCTATGGTCTTCCTAAATTGCATAAACAAAATACACCCATCAGACCCGTAGTCTCTTACACAAATACTGTAACTCACAAACTCGCCCAGAAATTAAACAGCCTCTTTCACAAACATATTCAGTTCAAACCTTCTCACACCGTAAAAAACAGTCTAGATCTTGTGCAAAAAATTCAACAGATTCCCATTCCACCCTATGCAAAACTGGTTTCATTTGATGTAAAGAATCTTTTTCCTAGTACCCCGACTTCAGATTGCAAATTACTTCTGCGCAATTTACTAGACAAGTCGGCATGCCCCATACCGGTTCGTGATGAATTTCAAAATCTCTTCAACCTATGCATGGATCAAAATTACTTCACTTTTGACAACAAATTTTACAAACAAACTTCAGGACTTCCTATGGGCTCACCTCTCTCTCCTCTTCTTGCAGATATTTTTATGGATTCTTTGGAACAGACCATCTTCCTTTCAAATCATCCACTTCTCAGAAATATTACATATTGGCACCGTTACGTAGATGACATCCTTGTTCTCTGGACCGGTACAACTAGGCAAATTGATCTGTTTACTGACTACCTCAACAACCTACATCCCAATATACAGTTCACCACAGAACTACAGAACGAAGACAAATCTATCAATTTCTTAGACCTGAATATCAGCATATCGGGAAACAAACATACTTTCAATATTTTCAGAAAATCAACACACACAGACACTGTCATCCACAACTCTTCACAACATCCTATTCAACACAAACACGCCGCCTTCCACTACATGATACACAGATTACTAAGCCTGCCTCTGACACAATCTCATTTTCTGGAAGAACTTAACACTATACAACATATTGCTAGATCAAACGGCTACGACACAGAACTCATCAACAACATACTACGCCGCAAAACACACAAACAGAAACTGAAAATGTACACTTCACTCTCTACAGTAGCACAAACACCAGATAAGTACACTTGCTTACCTTATTTTGGCAACCTTTCAGAAAAAGTCGCACACAATATACGCAAAGCCGGTATCAAAGTTTCTTTCAAATCACAAAACTCACTCAGAAAAATGCTATCCTCTAAAACACACACAGATCTTTTAGAAAAAAGCGGCGTCTACTCATTACATTGCCACGACTGCGAAGCCAAATACATTGGTCAAACAGGCAGAACTTTCAACACAAGAATAAAAGAACACATACACGCTTGGAAACACAACTCCTGTAAATCTCACTTTGCCAATCACCTCCTTCAGACAGGCCATACGTTCGATCCACATACAGATATTCATATACTGGAAATAGAAAATCATTATCACACTAGATTAACTTTAGAAAACCTCCACATCCATTTAAATGACAACCTTCTGAATGAAAATATAAACCATAATCTCTCCCCTCTACTGAAATTATTATTAGACACCACCCTCACACCGCACTCCTCCGGGGCGGGCAATAGACAGGACACCGCACCCAGGCCATTAACCCTCCTCTCCTCCACCACCCCGCAGCCCGGTTCTTAAGCCGCTTGGCCCTCCCAAACCCGCGTAGTCGTTTCGTGGCTTCCAGACAGCAGGTAAGGATCGGCTCAACTTACATTTCATGTTTCTGTTACAAAAATGTTTTTCTCAAGTTCTATTCAATTTCATCCACTTTCTTGCGTAGATTTAAATTTCTGTTATATAAAAAAATTTCTTTTCCTTTGTTTTCATTTCACATAATGTTAGTTCTGTTTTTTTAAATTACTAGTAATCCGCCATTCCTAATATTAATCTCTTGTTTATTGTTATCTCTTACTTTTAATTGTTTAATTAATTGTTTGCTATTTTCTTGTACTAGACAACTGAGGATGATGGCTAAGCCATCGAAAGCTGCTTTTGTAATAAACAACATTGTTGGCAATGACAACACCGGTGATCATTCAATTTGACATGGGAGTCACTAATATTTAATGTTTATGATCGATGTGCTATGTTATTTGGTGGCAATTAAATTTCTTTTTTTATCTGTGCTTACATCTTGTTCAATTGTACATAATGAACCAGGGTGATGAATGCTTTGTATATATATTTTTCTGGATATACCAGAATTCAATTCTGATATAGGCGGTTGCTTACTGAATTAAGTGAATATGCTTTTAATGAGTTAACATGTGAGTGAAACATGTACCACATTACTACAAGTTTCGGATATACAATTATGGCCTTCTCAACTTTGACATGGGAGTCACTAATATTTAATGTTTATGACTGATGTGCTTTGTTATTTGGTGGCAATTAAATTGCAAAGAAATAATTTAGTAATTTCTAAATTAAGTCCTTTGATCATTTTGTTTGAAATAGAATCATTTCCTGAAGCTTTGTGAATATTCAAATTTTGTGAAGGGACCAAGTAATGTGGAAAAGAGAAAAAAAACTCAATTTCTGCATTACAAGTTTAATCTGATTTGATTGTTGAAAATTGATGTAGGGAGATTCTGATGTAGACTGTTCTGATATAGGCGGATATTGGATCAAGAGAATAACATTTTGTTAATGTTGGGGTTATTTGGGCAATATAATTTTGAAATTTTTCTAATTCATATTGGTTTACACGTACTTTCATAGTTCATGATAACTTATTAATTTTCTTGTGATTTTTTGTATTTAATAAGATTTAAGTAATATGTAGGGAGAGATACAGTATGAATGGGAAGGTTTAATGTGTGTGTTTGAATGTGTAATGTGTAAGCATCTAGAAATGTTTTAATTAATGTTTCTGTTTCTATATAATTTTTTTAGTATTATCTACTTATTGTTTTTTGAGATATTAAAATTTGAATTTATGTAAATACGTTACATATTCCAGTTTATACAAATGTTATGAAGGCCATAATTCATCTTTAGTAGTGAAGAATTAAAACATTTTAATAAGAAGATGATAAAAATCAAATTCAGAAAGTGAAGATTGAAAGCATTGTGGATTTACATTTTTTGTAATAATTGAACTTAAAATATTTGGTATTATAATGTTGTGAATAGAGTAGTAAGTTGGTTTGAAGGGAGTACATATGACTAAATTATTTTGAATGAATACCTTGGGGATTTGATGAGTTGCATCTCTAAGAATTGTTTTTGCTTTTGAAATCTTCTAAGTGTATCACTGGATTGAAAGATTGAAAAATTGGATTATAAATTCGAGAAGGAATGGGTATGTTTGGGGGTTTACAAATTGAATGTAGAGAGTAAGTAGTGTTACTTAATTTAATTTGTAAAGCTATAATTATGAAATTTAGATATAGAAAAAAATATTTGTTGATGAAATATAGAATTCATTATTATTATTATTATTATTATTATTATACCACAGAAGCATGGTCAGAAATTGTGTCATTTCTATAAATGTTATAATATTTTAAGAGTAGTTTTTCTCCTTGGATTAGATGTGTTTTACAAATACATCCCATGTCAATATTAAGAAAGAACGGGGATGAAAAAGATTTCATTGTCATTTTAGACCGTTTGAATTCCATTTTATTAGTGTAATAGTATTTGTATTAATAGACATTAAAAAGTGGAAGAAGAATGTTTTGTAATAAAGTCAGAATTGGTGGGATAATTGTAGAAATAATTTTTTGAACTATGTTGGAAATTAAAGATGTATATTGTAATTTGAAGTAGAAGAGTTTTGTTTTAATGTATCAAAGTAAGATAATATAAATTATGTGTCATTGTGTGTTGGAGATGTCGTAGTATATTTGTATTTGAAAAGAAATTTTAAATAGAATTGGTATGTTGAAAGGTTTGTGAGAACGAGAATGCAAATTTTTATTTATTAATGTACATTTTTCCAAACCTTCTTTTGTGTTTTTTCTTTGAAGAACATTATTGGTTGAATGTTACTATTTTCTCAAATATTGTTGTTATAGTAAAAAAATGCCTTTTTACTGAATTTACTGTGAACTGAACATTAGATACTGCAGTATACATTAGATGCAGAATCTAATGTTCAGTTCATTAAAAATTCAGTAAAAAGGCATTTTTTCTTTGTTCCAGGATTGCAGTGTTTAAAGGAATATTTTTCATTTTATAAAATTGGAATTATTTCTATATTATCACTATTGCAAAATTCAATACCTTCATTATTTTGTCATATGTTTCTGTATACATGCTAAAAACTGGCCCTCAGCCGTTATAATGATTATTAGGATGTGTTTCAAGTAATTTAGAGAGTCAACCAAATTGCTGGATGTTTACTTTTAATAAAAATTTTTAGAAAACCCAATTTAGGATTAACTAAATATTTTATTTAATTTTTTTATATATCGTAATGTTATAATGGTAGCATACCTTTGCTTTCCCTGGTGTTCTCCAATTGCGTAAGATAAATGCAAGAATGAAATGTATGTTTGTAAGCCCAGGGGCAATTAGGAACTAAAATTCTTGTAAAAATTCAATGATAAAAGTGAAGATAATTGCTGTGGACCATTGTTTAATGACTGCCCTTGCAATTTGTTATTAAAATCTAACCCACCTGTCGTGCATATATTATTCTTTTACTAAACCTTTAAGTTAAATGAATTCAGATATCCGGTTCACTAAATTTCAAACATTTGTCACTTCTGTACAATGAATATGTTCATTCTTTTGATATGTTCACATCACAGTCAGGTGTTAATGTTATGTGTATAAAATCATTAAAATACAGAAATTTCGAGTCTGTGAAGTATAATTTTATTTCATTACACTGCATATTGCTTCAAAATTAAAGCTATTTTGAGCCTTGCTTTAATTTCATCTTTATTCCATAAATCCTCTGATTATGGCATTTATATTAGTTTTTATTATAAATGAGATTCTACTATTTCGTATATTCTTCAGTTTAAACAAGATTATGAAAATTGTGAAGATTTTATTTCCATATGAAAATTATAAATAAAATTGTTACCATATACTTGTTGCGATTTATAAGTCAAAAAACATAAATAAAAAGATTTCAGCAAATCTGCCTTTCTGAAGGACATTACGTGCATTTAAACACGTTGCGTCGGTATCTTTTGCGTTTCATTTCGATGAGGTTGGCACTGCCGAAACTCCGCCATGTTGAATTTTTAGGGTCTTTTCTTACGTGGAGAGACCAATACCAATGTCTTCTTAGCTATTTGAATCTTGTTATTCGCCGATTCTTCGATGTATGACTCGGCTACACTTGTAGTCCGCCTCCTCCATGACGGTTATGTTTAGTGGTATCACCACCATTATCTGCGAGAAACATCGCGGATGTTCTCCTAAACGAATGACCAGAGTACTTTTATGCATTTGGTAATTTTTAAAAATTTGCAATATTTTTTGGTATTTTCGCAAATGTATTGATACCAATTGGATTGCAGCTGCATTTGCCATGATTGTAAAACAGAAAAGTTTTTTGTGTTTAACATGTAAGGGTCTTAAGGAAATGTATTTTTACAGACTTCAACAGAATTAAATTCTTCACTGGATACGATAGTAAATATTCCGGGCTTGTCATTTTTTGTCGTTTTAATGTTCACTATCAAAACAGAATCTTCTTCTTTAACATCGTTGATGCACAAATTGTACAATTCGACACGTCTACAAGCACCAAATATGCCAAAAATAGCAAGAACCTGAATATCATACCAGTTATTAATATAATACACCAGTTAATAAATGAAACTTAACTGTTATTGCCACTGTCCTTATTATACCTTCATTAAAAGAAAAGTTTCATCATCAGCTTTTGTAAGAAGTGTGTTTACATCTTGTTGGGAAAATACCATTGCCTTTATAGGTTGATATCCCACATTTACTTGTTTTATAAGTAAATGTACTTTATGAAAAGTTTCAATATCAATTTTCTCTTTGATCTTTAGCATTTCCTTTAATTTGGAATAATTGCACCATAGTGTCGACGCTCTACATGCTGTGAACTTAATGTTAAAGAAGCATGCATTAAATTAAGAAACGTTTTTATTCTAGCATGTCCATTATACTAACTTAACCAAACTGCTCCGATAGATACGAAAGAACAGCAGCTTTGCATAATAAATTTGCATATTTTTTATCCATCCATTTTCTTAACATTAAGTACTCTTTCTCATAAAGTTTGCAAGACTTTTTCGGTATCATAGCATTTTCTGCTTTTGCAGCTTCTTCCACAATTTCTCTCGACAAATCCATTATGTGGGAATCGCGACTTTCAAACTAATTGCCATTTGTTCACTTAGGTAGCATTCATGACGTCAAAACATGCATTGGAGATCTTCTACAACTACGAATTACAACTTAACACAATTAATTTCGCTTCCTTAAATCCTTATAATACTGTTATACAAAAAATAGTGTATGAAACTCGTTTATAATGTTACTGTTTTGCACTCATAAGAAGAAATTACAGTACTCTCTTCTAACGTCTTTCGTTCGGTCATATCTTCTTATTCGTGCAAAAAAGGATAACGTTTTAAACTAATTGCATAATATGCTATTGCCATGTTCTTAATTTTTCGGTTTCCTATTGGTAGAACAAAAATATTAATTTTAGAATATTAAAGAACACAAAAATCTAGTCAGAAATGGCAATTTTCTTTTAAAAAATTTGAGCCGTTTAAGAGAAAATGGCGTTTTAGGGCTACTGAAAGTGCGAGATTTGAAGCTCATTTTCACCGTAAATGTTTGGGTTCATTTGAATATTTTATTTATCAATATTTTATACAGCAATTAGTAATCGCTATTATATTTGTGAGTGTAAGTGCTTCAAATAGCTTCAAATAAGTTATTTTGTAAACTCAAAACTTTTCTGTGAAAATGATCTTCAAATTTCGCATTTTTAGTAGCGCTAAAATGCCATTTTCTCTTAAACGGCACATAATTTTTAAATAAAAGTTGCCATTTATGACTAGTTTTTGTGTTCTTTAATATTCTAAAATTAATGTTTCCGTTCTACCAATAGGAAACCGAAAAATTAAGAAAATGACAAAAACATGAACTTTTGGCGGTGATAGATTTCAGCTGGCAAGAAAAAGTTTGTGGCAATTGCGAATAGCTAGCGAAGACCCAAGGAAATAGGAAACTAATACGGGAAAGTCTGTGCCATTCTGTTGCACCACTAGTTCCTTTTCACGGACCGGGAATTAATTTTTTTCAGCGGAAAACTGACCATTTTTTCGCGCAGCATTACATAACTTTCCCTATACTATGTATAACACTCCGTGTTAGGGATGTGTCGATCGCGAACGAACTAGTTCAAATGAACTGTTCTTGAAAAGGAACGGTACGATACGGAACGACCATTTAGTGAACTATAGTTCATCTGTCACGGGTCAGTGTTCTTAGTTCGCCGGTCACCGTTCCTAGTTCTTTTAGTTCAGTTAGTTCATTTAGTTCAGTAGTTCATTTAGTTCTCTTAGTTCGCCGGTCATCGTTCATTAGTTCAGTAGTTCAATTAGTTCTCTCCTGTAGTTCAGCGGTCACAGTGCGCATGAGCTCACTGCGCAGATTTCAACATGCGGTTGTCCGAAGTCACGTGACTTTGGGGATACTGGCTACTTGTATTGTGTGTAATGTACCTTTGCGTGCTGTTTGTATTGCTGGAATTGCATTTTAATAACTTGCTGTATAAAAATATCACTGATCTTGATTATCAATGGCAGAATGCCTAGCATAGAGTAATAACAGCAACTTTGATTAATGATTCCTATGGAGTTATTTCTTTTACAAATAAGAATATTCTTTATTTGTAGTCCAATGTAATTGTACTTATAAAAGGGTTTAGTGAAGTGCAGAGTTGAGTGTGACAAGATAGATAAAAATATGAATTTTCATGAACTACCAAGAGAATAGTAGAATTCACATTTCTGTAAGCAACATTTTTAGGATTGTTTAATAAATGAGAAAATTGGGCTAGAATGAAGCATGTTAAATACTTATCAAAAGAAATCATTTAATACGAGACGGGTGTTCTTGTAGATGCCACCTAGCTGTCCCTAAAGTCTTGCGATACGGGCACGAGAGAACCTACAAAAAGAAGTTACTTTTGGGGTAAGCAAAGCGTGCTCGGTGTGAGAGTTAAATTTTTAGAACTAGCGCTAAAAGTGGCATTTCATTAGTGACATTATATTCAGATAAAACCGTGAATATAACAATGAAAACAAAATACTTTCGTCTGATCGCATGAGCTACTGCTGACCTTAATACAACGTAGATTTGATTTATATGTTTGAATTAAAATATAATGAAACTCAAAAACGCTGTCTACAAATAGTGTATGACATACGTAGTAAAAGTGATTTTATTTATTTCTTAGGATTGCGTCACTCTGCTTATCGGCCTCATGTTGCAACATTTCACGCAAAATAAAATGAAACATTTACCACTAGTATCATAAAAATCTAATTCTATATTTCTGTCTACAATAAAAGCAGATTCTGTGCATTGTTAACAGGACATGAAATAGGCCATTTTTTATATCCATTAAAAAAGACGGTTTCCAAGACAACTGTCTAGTTACCGTGAACAAAGTTCATTGGAATTTAACGAAATATCCCTTGGTACTCCTCTCTAACCTATCGCTATTCTCCGAGATATCAAACACCTTATTGCAATATAAAATAACGAACTTTTCCACATATTTGTATATTATAATTTTTATACAGATGTAAAACCATGTTCTTATTTCGTGAGCGACGTGTGTGTATTTTTTCATGGTCTCGGTTGATTTTTTCGTTTCGACCTACGGTGTCGGCAAAAACACCTACGTCCAGGGTTGCCAGATCCCTTCTGGGAAAATCCGCCAAATAACGTCGTGGGGAAGAAAGGTAACCGGTGAATAAAGCTCGACTCTGACACTGGGGCTGAAAATTTCAAAATAGCTGCACGTTCACAAGAAGTTGAAAAATAAATACTCTTGTGGATAAAGCCTACCTATTAAGCCTAGCTTTATGACTTAAGGCTAAATGTACCGACACTAGTTCAATTTGTCGCCACCACGTGGCAGCACCAAGTTTAGTGAATTTTACTTTACCGATTACGTGTGAACAAATGGTCCGATTTTCGATCTGTAAACGGCATTTGACTCCTGTTTCTAATAGAATTTACGCTACGAAGCCCTTTTTCAAAATAACTAGCAGAAACTCGATTTTTAAAATTTTTCTCGTACTTCCGGGAACAATTTCAAAAATGTGGGCTTATAGCGCGATGGCGACACGCTTCCAGAATCCAACGCCGTGTCAAACATGCAAATCGGATAATTAGGAGCGACGGTAAGTGAAATTTCGAAAAACACCTCACCCCACTCCCCCTTCCCCTTCCACGCCGCCGGGACATTGTTGGCCGGCGGCGCGGTCAAGCCGGCACGGGCGAGCCGGGCGGCGGCCGCCGCGGCGCGGCGACGGGCAAGTAGGCTGAACTTTCGGGGGCAGCAAGCCAGACACCCCGTCACTTCGCATCTCAAGATATTTTTTCCCCACATATGAAGCTAGTGATGCTGTAATAGGGGTAAACGGTCTCGTATCATCTTTAATAGTAGTATAAAACTATTACCTTATTCACATATTCCATCTTCCTTCGAATACCATCATAAGAATGTCTGAGGTATCACTCAAAACACCGATCCCGCTTTGGTGCTGATTTCAGAAAGAAAAAATCGAACTAATTGCGTAAATATCACCCATATTCCATCTCCTCACATCGTATTTTAGATATATTGTACTTCTAAGATCTTTCATTACCATTTCACTACCGGAAAAAACAAGCGGAGATAACGCAAGAGCTCTTTTATCCTACGATTCGATTTATCATTTCAAAACGGCGTTTGTCACCTTGATAGAATTCACCTGGTTAATCCTTTTCCCAGTAAAATAGCCGAATCGAATTTTTAAAATGTTTTTATACTTGCGGACATATTTGAAAAAGTGGTAAAATAGCGCGCTGGCGAGATGCACCCTGAATCTAACGCCATATCATACACTGAAATCGGATAAATAGACTTCTCTAGTCATGTAAAAAAATGATCTTCAGTAACGTCAAAATTCTGTTTCGCGGTACTGCTTGTCGATCTCATGGCTAAAGTCCGGGTCTAATGTAATTACATATGTTTTGCCTACTGTTCTCATTTTGTAATTTAGGCGAACTGTTGCAATCCTAACAAATATTTAAATTTTTCGTTACAAATTTTGTACCGTATTACGTATTTTACATATTTTGCTGATCATTTAATATCTGCTTAACAGTATATTTATTATTTGCTAATTATTAAGGTATTTTCACAAATTACCAAATTTTCTTGAAATTATTTCCGGAAATATATTTAATTAATTGTGAAAAATAGTTTTTATTTAAATGTGTTTATATTTTTGCAATGAGCATATTTTGTCTAATACTAATTCAGAATTGCTGACATTCCTATGTGCTGCACGTAAAGATTTCGAACAGAGTGCTTCAAAGATTCTCTGTTCGTGTCTGCGTTTTCTACGTGCATCTCTTTATTTTCATTGCTGATAGAAAGAAATAAAAAAACAGTAGGCAGAAAAAGTAGTTACTTTTAGATTCGATATAATTAATATTTTATTAATGGAATTTCAAATTGTGAACATTTATTTTACTTTATCTTTGTTCTCAATCTTCATACGAAGAGAAAGTTATATCGTGCGCAGGAAAACTCTCAAAGCCGAGTCCTGATAATGAAAATATGGATAAATCGTGTTGTTCAATAGTAAATTACTTCCTGTAACTCGTGGTGTAGCCAGAATCCATGTTTTGTGGGTCCTTAATACCGAAAAATTGATTGACGGAAAAACGTCCATCAGTGCCTCTGGTGTATGTGAACAACACTAGCGTTTACACTGCGTACAAATTTTTCCAAACTGGAAAAAACAACAACAAAAAACAGCTGTCGATCTACTGTCATTCGTTGCTCTGCAATTTTCAAAAACGTGCATTACTTTTTGGAGATACATTACACGAACCCCCCCCCCGGATATTTTAAAAATTTGCTCAAATATGGCTACAAATTTTTTCTTTATATTTCTCGTAAAAATTGAATAAAATACACATGGCTTACGTCCGATTTCACTGATAACTGAATTTTCGAAAATTGCAAAAGATTGAATTTTTTCGGCGTTTCCTACAACTACAATATTGACGATAGAGACTTTTCCTTTCTAAGAAATTTGTTGTACATAATTAGTTCTTTCATTAAGATCATGAATTTTTTTTAAAACAATTTTTGTAGTTATGGCGCAATCTTGTGTGCAATATATGCAACTTTAAAAGATAACAAAGCAAGATTTTTTCAAAATCGGCTCCATTTTTTCCCTTTAAACTATTGGTAGGGATATTGCGAAATGTACTTTAAGAGATGACATAAACGCTATTTTGCTCTATTCTTTTGTTTTTGCGAAAATAACACAAATGAAACTTTTTGAATAGCCTGTCACGTCGTTTATATTTACATTATCGGCGATTTGTTCACATTATTAGATTTATGAGCACACGTACTTTAAATTATATCATTTAATGTTTTTCGAAAACTAAAAATTTTTTTTGGAAATGAACTCGAAATTTCGCATTTTCAGAAACGCTCAAACGCCAATTTTTTCTGAAAAGGTTCCAAATTTTTTGTTCAAAGTTTTTGTAAGTATAGTGCGAAATGCACTGTCTAAGGAAACAAAAAAGTTTTGTTGTATTATTTTGTTGTTTTTCTTCAAAATTTACACAAATGTATTTTTTAAATATTTCGCATGCCTTGTATGCACATTTGCAGCGATTTGTAAACATTATTGCATTTGTGAATGGAAGAACTTAAAATATCTTAAAATAAATTTTAAAAAAACTCTCAAGATTCCTGTGAAAAGGGCTTCATATTTTACATTGCCACAGACGCTTAAACACCCTTTTCTTAAAAACGGTATCAAGTTTATGAATGAAAATTGTCGTAAAGGACAAGGTTTCAGTCTTCTCTAAAAGCAATATTTTGAATCTACCATTAGGAAACCGAATAATTGAGAAAACCTAAAAAATAAGTTGGGTGCATTAAATGGCAGGTGGCAAGATGGGGCAAGGCCATAAATCTAGCCCATGCCAACAAAATAGTAAATTTTACTACGACAAAGTCCGAATAGCTGGCTGAGACTATAGGAAATTGAAAACTAATACGGGAAAGTCTGTGCCATTCTGTAGCACCACCAGTTACTTTCTCGTGTTAGTTACTCAAAGTTATGTAATGCTGCGGAAAATCTATTTCGAGATATTAACGGAAGTACTCGTTTTGGGGTCCCCTGAGTGATACCGAAAGGGTGTATGTGTGTTTTGACTTTTTAACGTCCGTTCGTCCGTCCATCTGTCTGTGCCTGCCTGTCTGGGCGTATGTGAACACCACTAGTGCCTAAACTATGTGTAGAATTTTTGCTCAACTGAATAAACCCCTGTCGATCTGGTCTGAGTCCAAGTTCTGCGATTTTTAAAAACATTCATTAATTTTTGCAGATACTTTTTATTAAGCCCCAGGGACATTTTCAACATTTTCTCAAAAATGTCAACCAGGATAGGTGGCTCAGTGCATCAACTGATGTCACTGCAATGCCTCTGACCGAGAGGTGCTAGGTTCGAGTCCCGACGGTGGCAGGATTTTTCAACACTAGCTTGTCAGTTAGATGTAGAATTCAACCGATGTCTGGAGGAAAATTCTAGCGACCGGCTGCTCTGATTGGAAGTTTTCCGTAGTTTCTCGGATCAACATCAAACGAATGCCGGAGCAATACCCTAACAAACGGACCTCGCGCGATATTTCCTTCCTCTTCCTTGTCCTATCTTCACACACACACACACACACACACACACTAACTTGCACAACACTACCATATATGCTGGGAGACCAGTGGGAGGATTGGAACTTGTCCCGGCTGTGGGCCGTGCACTGCTGGTGGGAGATACCTTGTTAAGAAAGAACCCGGCAAGCCGACAGGTAAATCGGTCGGTGATTTAGAGCTTGTCCCGGCTGGGGTGGTGCCCCGCTGGTGGCAGATACCTGGTTGGGAAGCCCCGCTAGTGGACGGAAGGTCAGCGCCGGATCTCGCCATCGGCATAGCGGGCAACATCTCTTCCACCTCACGATGAAATAAACATGCATTGCACTTACGGGACTAATGACCAAAGCAGTTGACGCGCCCAAAATCACTAACAATCAATCAAAAATTACTCCAAATACTTTCCTTAAATTAATTGTAAGAATAAAGTAAAATACACTCAAGGTGGCATAGCTCTTATTTTCATTGCTGACTGATTTTGGGAAAATTGCAAAAGTTCGAATTTTTTTTCGGCGTCTTCCTACAACTACAAAATTGAAGATAGAGATTTTCCCTTAAAATTATATTTGTTCTCCATACTTAGTTCTTTCAATAAGGACATGCACATTTTTTTGAAATTTTTAGTAGTTTTCGCGCAATATTGAGGGCAATTTGTGCAATTTTTAAAAATTACAAGAACAAGATTTTCCCAAAATCGACTTGAACTTTTTTCCTTAAACTTTTGGAAAGGATAGTACCTAATGTACTCTGAGATGACATAAACGCCATATTGCTCTATTCCTTTGTTTTTTCAAAACTTACAAAAATGTAATTCTTTGACTAGCCTTTCATTTAGTAAATATTTTCTTTAACGGCGATTTGTTCATATTAGGGAACTTTTGCCACCTCGAACGTTAAGTACTATCGATCTTTTGCGTATGCGCAGATGCACCAAAGTGATGCGAAACTTGCACTGCGAATGAGCAGAAGATCGATAGTACGTAACGTTCGAGGGTGCAAAAACTCCCTACTATTACATATACGAGTACATGTGCTTTACATTATGTCTTAAAAGTTCCTCGACAACTCAGATGTTTTCTGTGAAAATGAACTGAAACTTCCGAATTTGCACAAATGTTCAAACGCCATTTTCTCAAATTGCTTCTTCAAACTTTTCGTACGAATGCTATTTGCATTCTTTAAGTTAACATAAAATTAATTTGGCTGTATTTTTTTGATTTTTCAAAAAATAAATAAATGTATTGTGATATACCAGAACGGGACATGGTTTATTCATAATATTAGTTGTATACGGGGCGATTAAATGGACTTGTAAAATGGCGATATCCGGCCCTAGTAACGCCAGCGCAGAGGGTTGCTATGGTGCAGGGCAGGTAAATAAACTAGCTGCAAGCCTCGTAGGTGCCGGAACGCTGGCTAGATCGATATAATAAAGAATATGTGATTGGTCGAAAAACGTATGACGGACGAAGGCGCGGCTACATGGGGTTGTAAGAAATGAGCGGGTTGGCGGGGGGGCAATTAGACTTTCTGGTGTTTACCGCCGTGTTTTGGAAAAATAGAACGTGGGACGCTACCGACCCATCAAGGGTTGCAAAATACAGAAAAACATTCATTCGGACTTGGAGCTTCGTTGAGTGCAGATCGTTACAGTCTGACTCAGAGTGGTGGAGTGTAGGTCGTGAACTCGGCTCTTGAGTTTCGTGGAGTGCAAATAGTGTGCGGACCTTGTAGTTGAAAGTGAGACTTATACATTTTTGTGCGAAAAGTAACAGCCGTCATCGGACTTAGAAATTATTTGCCGGAGTACATCCGCGGACTTGGGCAGTTTTGGGTGTTCACCGGACGATAGTTCGAACATTAGTATTTTATTAAACTCGTGTGAAAGATTATAAACCTAAAGCGTCGGAAAGAACTTAGCTAGATTTTATGCAGTGTGGACTGGATACTTCAGCAACCGCGCAAGATCAGAAGACAGAAGAGCGACTCGGATTCATCGGCCAAGTGAGAAGCGTCTTCGGAACGAGCGGGTCGGCAAGACGGTAACATATACTGCAGTATATTAAAATAATATCTTTTAAAAGGGGTCATGGCCATTAAGTAATCTGTTAAAATTAACATTGAATAAATTGTTAAATTTTGTTCTTTGGAAAAAGAAAGAGTCGGTTCATTTGTCAATCATAAGCTTCTAATTAGTTGGAAGCAGAGAATTTCCATATTTCAGATTCCACGCCAGGCTGTACAGTCGGCAGATCAGGTAATCGGCTATCTTAGCGATAGCGAATACATGTAATCCGAATCCATCGGCCCAAGCTAGCTGGATGCCCATATAATTTTGACAGAATTAAATAGGGAAAAGTTAGTATTAGTTTATGTCACCTGTTCCTGGCGCCCACATCTTTCTATAAATTCGGAACAGGTCAAACTCACGACAACGTATTACGAAGTGAAGGATGAAGGTATATTTCAAAAATGGCGCGCCAAGTGGGGCATATTTTGTTATAATTTATAACAAAGTGAAGTACGTTAATGGAGTTATTATAAATTATAACAAAGTGATCTGATGGAATCTGAAATTTCGTGATTGACATATGAAACTAACGTGTAATTATAAGAAAGAGCCAAAACCATTTCATTGACGGTATTTGAAAGGAATTTGATAGAGAAAATTCTAATTTGTATTATAATTTTAAGATGGAGACTAGAAGTAAGACAGCACGTGCCGAAAATATTGAAGTAGATAATATGGCGGATACCGGTATGAATCCCGAAGGAGATATTTCGCGAGACGTAGTTGAAATAGAACAGGAAGTAGCGGTATCTCCAGTAGTTAATACGGATTCGAGTAATTTAATAATTAAAATGTTAGCTGAAATGAAGGCAGAAATGAACGCTAATAATGCTAAATTAGAAAATAATAATGCTAAATTGGAAAATAAACTTGAAAATATAAAGATAGAAATGAATAGTCAAACACAGGAATTTAAGAATTTTCGCGAAGCCATATGTGAGGAGATATCACAATTACGGACCGAAACAATTAGTGAATTCAGTAATATTTATTCAAAAATAGACTCAGTGAATTGTCAAGTAAATCAAATACAGGAAGAACAAAAGGAATGCTTGAATAAAATGAATTCGGAAGTTGTAGCTTTACGGGAAAATGTCACCGCGTTAGAACATTTACAAACTCAACAATGCGAAAAAATGACAAACGTTGAATCGCGTTTAGAATGTTTGAATGATATAGCGCAACAACATGGCGATAAAATAGATAATCTTGAATTAAAAATGGTTGTGACAGACAACAAGGTAGAACAGCAGATACAAGAGGGGCTAAGGAGTATTAAAACCTTGCAAGAGTCCGAATCGGAAAAACAGTTAGCTAATATCAAGGGAAAAATAGATCAATTGGAAAATGAAGTCCTAACACGCGCGCAGGGAAATGTAATAACTTCCGCATCCGCGTTGGTTTTACCAAGCTATTTGAAATTCCATGGGGATGTTAAGGAACAACCTTGGTCATTCATTTCAAAATTAGAAAGCTACTTTACGATCAACAACATTCCGGATAGGTTAAAATTACATGTTGTCGAGCAAGCAATGTCAGCGAAAGCGCATCATTGGTGGACATCGTTAGTTCCAGAACCAACAAGTTATAAAGAGTGGAAAGATAAATTTTTAAGGCGTTATTGGAATGAAAACCATAAATTTGATTTAAAGTATAAATTGATGAGTGAGAAATATAGGAAAGGCGGGGCGGAAACCATGTGCGATTTTGCGACACGCAAAATTGCAGCATTTAAGGCTTGCGAAGAAGGAATTAATAATAATGACTTAATTAGAATTATTATTCGACAGTTGCCAGTTAGTATCCAAAATTTACTATTGAACTCGATGCCCGTAGATTACGAAGATTTGGTGGAGCGGCTTAGCCTCTTTGATCGGACATTGAATGGCGACGGATATCATGATAATATAAATGGAAAGAGTAATGGAACGGGAAAACAAGCCGATAGTGATAATTGCCAAGGAAAGTATAGCTCAGAAGGGAAGGGCGAGCGGGGAAATGAGACCAAGATAGAGTCCAAAAAGTCCGGAAATGGTTATCCGCGACGATTTAAGGATGACAAGAAACACGAACATGTAGAAATTAATGTCATAGAGCAGGAAAACTCCCATTGTTCGAAGTAAATAGGCGGGTTATTTCGAACAATAAGACTGATGAGACGATGATTACAGAGTTGAATAGCATCGAGGTATCAGCGGATGATTTATTAAGAGAAGATACGGACGAACGGGCGGAAAATAGCACGTGTTTAGTGTTGAAGGGGACATTCCAGAATATACCAGTAGACGTTTTGATTGACACAGGTGCCAATGTTTGTGCGGTATCGGAGGAATTGTATAAACAACTAAAGAAAGAAGGGAATAAGATGGAGGAATTACCTACTAGGAAATTGAATATCCGTACAGCTAACGGGAGGCGCATCGAGACAAGAAGTCAGCAGATTTGGGTGGAGCTGGAAGTCCAAGGGGTGACGATACAGTTTCCTGCAATAGTTATAAAGAATTTGATTCGTCCAATCATTTTGGGGATTGATGGCCTGAACATGTGTGACGCCAAGGTCGACGTAGGTAACAGGAGTATATTGATACGAACTGACAAAGGGCAACAACATTGTTTAGGGATCAAGGACCAGGAGGGCGAAGATTTGTGTATTTGTGATGTTGCGGAACTAATCGAAGAGACCAGGGACCAGATTCAAGCTGCAGCCGAGAATGCGGTCGATGAAAATGGTGTAGATGTTAGCCATTCCGTTGAGACGTTAGTGAGCAAATATCGAGATGTTTTCGAAGGATCCTGTAAAGGGATATCAATTTAAAATTGAATTAATGGATGAGGAACCCTTCAATGTTAAGCAATACCCGATCCCACATATATTTAAAGCCGAGGTACGGAAACAAATCAACGCGATGCTTGAGGATGGTATCATAAAAAAATCTATGACACCGTATGTGAGCCCGATAGTAATAGTCCGAAAGAAAGATGATAAAATCAGATTTGTATTGATGCTAGAAAACTCAATAGCAAAACCATCGCTCGTCATGAAAAACCGCCAAAATTGGACGAAATGGGGACATATAATTACAGGAACATTAAGCCGTATAAAAGGGACGATACCTACGACTGAAGATTTGTGTCATTGTAAATAGTTTTGTATATAGTAGTGTATAATAGTTTGTTTGTTTTGTTGTGTTGTTTGTCGTTGGAACGTGCAAGGAATTTCAATTAATATGTTAATAATAGGCAATAAGGCGATACGCAATGAAATGGTTAAAACTATGTTGGCATGTTCACAAATTAATGTAAATAGTTGTAAGGCTGCAAGAGTACAGTGCAGTGCTCAGTGTCAGTACAGTGCAAAGTGTCAGTGAGTTCAGCGTGACGAAGCATGAAGAAAGTTCTAATATGGTCTTGTCATTTAGTTAGGTGGTAGCAAACAAAATGACGCTTGGAGAGGGGATGTTGTGATATACCAGAACGGGACATGGTTTATTCATAATATTAGTTGTATACGGGGCGACTAAATGGACTTGTAAAATGGCGATATCCGGCCCTAGTAACGCCAGCGCAGAGGGTTGCTATGGTGCAGGGCAGGTAAATAAACTAGCTGCAAGCCTCGTAGGTGCCGGAACGCTGGCTAGATCGATATAATAAAGAATATGTGATTGGTCGAAAAACGTATGACGGACGAAGGCGCGGCTACATGGGGTTGTAAGAAATGAGCGGGTTGGCGGGGGGCAATTAGACTTTCTGGTGTTTACCGCCGTGTTTTGGAAAAATAGAACGTGGGACGCTACCGACCCATCAAGGGTTGCAAAATACAGAAAAACATTCATTCGGACTTGGAGCTTCGTTGAGTGCAGATCGTTACAGTCTGACTCAGAGTGGTGGAGTGTAGGTCGTGAACTCGGCTCTTGAGTTTCGTGGAGTGCAAATAGTGTGCGGACCTTGTAGTTGAAAGTGAGACTTATACATTTTTGTGCGAAAAGTAACAGTCGTCATCGGACTTAGAAATTATTTGCCGGAGTACATCCGCGGACTTGGGCAGTTTTGGGTGTTCACCGGACGATAGTTCGAACATTAGTATTTATTAAACTCGTGTGAAAGATTATAAACCTAAAGCGTCGGAAAGAACTTAGCTAGATTTTATGCAGTGTGGACTGGATACTTCAGCAACCGCGCAAGATCAGAAGACAGAAGAGCGACTCGGATTCATCGGCCAAGTGAGAAGCGTCTTCGGAACGAGCGGGTCGGCAAGACGGTAACATATACTGCAGTATATTAAAATAATATCTTTTAAAAGGGGTCATGGCCATTAAGTAATCTGTTAAAATTAACATTGAATAAATTGTTAAATTTGTTCTTTGGAAAAAGAAAAGAGTCGGTTCATTTGTCAATCATAAGCTTCTAATTAGTTGGAAGCAGAGAATTTCCATATTTCAGATTCCACGCCAGGCTGTACAGTCGGCAGATCAGGTAATCGGCTATCTTAGCGATAGCGAATACATGTAATCCGAATCCATCGGCCCAAGCTAGCTGGATGCCCATATAATTTTGACAGAATTAAATAGGGAAAAGTTAGTATTAGTTTATGTCACCTGTTCCTGGCGCCCACATCTTTCTATAAATTCGGAACAGGTCAAACTCACGACAACGTATTACGAAGTGAAGGATGAAGGTATATTTCAGTATTTTTAAGTGTCTCTCACGCCATTAATATTCACTTTTCCAGAAATTTTATACATTATTACATTTGTGAGTAGAAGTGCTTTAAATGTCACCAAATGAAGTTGTTCGAAAACTCGAAAGATTCTTGTGAAAATTCCGAAGCTTCCATTTTCGCATTTACAGTAACGCTTAAACGCCATTTTCTTAGAGCGGCTCCAAATTGATCAATGAAAATTCCTATATAGGACGAAGTTTTACTCTTCTTTAATATCCTAAAAGTAATATTTCGTATCTACCATTAAGAAGCTGAAAAATGAGAAAAGTTCAAAAAATGTATTTTGGGCGGCGATAGATGTCAGCAAGATGTCAGAAGATGGGGAAAGATGGTAAAACTGGCCCAGACCAAAAATATTAGATTACTATGAGAAAGTATGTGCAATTTGTCCTAAAGTACGAAAACGTTTTAAAAATTCGATTCGGTTATTTTACTGGAAAAAGGATTAACCAGGTGAATTCTATCAAGGTGACAAACGCCGTTTTGAAATGATAAATCGAATCGTAGGATAAAAGAGCTCTTGCGTTATCTCCGCTTGTTTTTTACGGTAGTGAAATGGTAATGGAAGATCTTAGAAGTACAATATATCTAAAATACGATGTGAGGAGATGGAATATGGGTGATATTTACGCAATTAGTTCGATTTTTTCTTTCTGAAATCAGCACCAAAGCGGGATCGGTGTTTTGAGTGATACCTCAGACATTCTTATGATGGTATTCGAAGGAAGATGGAATATGTGAATAAGGTAATAGTTTTATACTACTATTAAAGATGATACGAGACCGTTTACCCCTATTACAGCATCACTAGTTTCATATGTGGGGAAAAAATATCTTGAGATGCGAAGTGACGGAAGCATCAACGAAGTGACGGGGTGTCTGGCTTGCTGCCCCCGAAAGTTCAGCCTACTTGCCCGTCGCCGCGCCGCGGCGGCCGCCGCCCGGCTCGCCCGTGCCGGCTTGACCGCGCCGCCGGCCAACAATGTCCCGGCGGCGTGGAAGGGGAAGGGGGAGTGGGGTGAGGTGTTTTTCGAAATTTCACTTACCGTCGCTCCTAATTATCCGATTTGCATGTTTGACACGGCGTTGGATTCTGGAAGCGTGTCGCCATCGCGCTATAAGCCCACATTTTTGAAATTGTTCCCGGAAGTACGAGAAAAATTTAAAATCGAGTTTCTGCTAGTTTTTTTGGAAAAAAGGGCTTCGTAGCGTAAATTCTATTAGAAACAGGAGTCAAATGCCGTTTACAGATCGAAAATCGGACCATTTGTTCAGACGTTATCGGTAAAGTAAATTCCTGCTGATGGTGCTGCTGCGATCTATTGAATTTCCTACAAGTTTTTTTCGGTACATTTAGCCTTAAATACTTGTTCAATTTCTAGAAAAAGGGGCAAAATGTATATCTAAAAAGAAAGGGCTCAGACATTTTCATAATAGCTGTATGGTGTTCAAAAACTCAAACATTTGTGCATAGGCCATTTCTCTCAGAAGCCATAAATACTTGTACTTTTGTGGGAAAATGTCAGCAATATTGACGATTTAACTAAGCAAAAAAATCATACCGTCCACAGCCCTTCTAGGATACAAAGAATTCCGCCCAATGGACGGAATCCCCCAAAATACATTTTCTTCCTGCAAGTAGACGCTTGCTTTTCGCCCAATTGGCGGTATTTGCCCAATATGGCATTCCTGTGTACGTGGCAAAAATAAATGAACTATTTCGTTCTTTTGAACTAGTTCAACGAACTTTTTACTTCCTTCCTTCAAGAACCCACGAAACAGGAATTCTGACTACACCACGTGTTAGGAGATTTTGTTTCTTAATTTAGCAACTTGATTTATCCACTTTTTTCGTTACCAGGGCCCAGTAATACGAGTTTTTCTGCCGAAAATCCACCGTTTTTTCGCGCAGCATTACATAACTTTCCCTATACTAGGTATATCACTCCGTGTATACGTACGTATACGGGAAAGTAAGAATGTATTTTTGCCCAGGTGAATTCCTGAGGGTACCATGTTCTTCCACCTTTTAATTATATATCCCAGATATATGTTAAAGAGTATTGGCGAAAGACTGTCACCCTGCCTTACTCCTTTATTTATAATTCTCTTTCCAGAAACATACCCATTGTATTTACTGCGATATTAGTATTATCATACATCCTTTTCACCTCTTGTACTAGATGAATTGTATACCCCTCTTCTTTCGAAACGCTCCATAATTTACATCTGTTGACATTATCAAAAGCCTTTTCAATATCCACAAAGGCTAAATGTGTTTCTTTATTAAACTCAACTCGTTTCTTAATTATTTGTTTTAATGTAAATTTGTCATCTATTGTTGAACGACCTTTTCTAAACCCCTGTTGTTTCTGGGGAAGAGTGCCGTCTGCAATTGGAGCTATTGTGTTATTCTCAATTTTTGCACACAATTTGTAGCATGTGTTAAGTAGGCAAATGCCCCTATAGTTGTGACAATTACTCCGATCTCCTTTTTTAAAACATGGAATAATTAACGAATCTAACCATTCATCTGATATTGTACATCTTTGCCAGCATTCATTCATTAGGTGGAGCAGTCGAAATTTCAGTAACATACCTCCATATTTCATTAATTCTACGTTAACCCCATCAGGACCACAGGCGTTCCTAGTTTTTGGGAGTTTAATGCATTATCAACTCTTTCATATCTAACATATCTACATTTCTTTGTGTTCCTTTTCTTCAACCGATGAATGCATTTCTTCAATTCCACTCGATAATTTTACAAAGTATTCCAACCATTCTTTCCCGGAAATAATATTCAATCTTGCCGTATAAGTTTCTTCAATTCATTGTTTTAACACTTTATAGGCTATACTTTGTCTTCCAAATACATCATGTTCTAACATATTCACATATCTATCCCAAGATTCTTGATGGACATGTCTCATTAACGATTTAGCTTTATTTCCTTTTTGGTTGTAGATCTGTTTAGTCTGCTCATTTCTGCTTTGTAGATAATTTAGGTATGCTACCTTCTTTTCTTGCACTGCCTCTGCAATTGTATCATTCCATATTTTCAAAGTTTTCCTTTTTCTTTTAATTTTTCGAGTGCCTAATGCCTCAAATGCTACTCTTCTTATCGATTTTTTAATGCTTCTCCGTTCTTCATTTAAATTTTCTGATGTGTCGATGTTGCTCAAGAACTGATTCTACTGCCTCTGACATAACTGTCTTTGTAGACATGGTCTACAAGTATGGTCTTCTAGTATATACACTTTGTACCCTACATCTTCTTGTTTATTTTTTGAAGCAGTTTGTTTCTTCCATCTCGCTCGTATTTATTTTCTTTCCACTAGATAGTGATATGATGTCATATCCTCTTAAAACACGGGTATCCTTCGCGTTAGAACTTAACTTTTTATTTAACTATTACATAACCTATCACCGAGTGTAGTCCCCGGGCACTCCAAGTATATTTATGAATATTCTTTTTTCTAAAAAATGTATTGGTAATTCTTAGTTCATTGTATGTTACAAATTCTCTGAGTTCTTTTCCATTTTCATTCATTATTTGTTCTCCATAGAGTCCTATAAAGGAATAGGCATGTTTCCCACTCTCGCATTTATATCCCCAGGATTAGCGAATTTTTGGATTACATTTCTTTACCTCTGCAGTTTGTCATAAAATTTTACGGTTTCTTCTTTCCTACCTTCCTCGGGGGCATAAACTCCTATAACTGTAAGGTTACATCTACTTATTTTAAAATCTACTCTTAGCATTCTTTCATTGATGTATGTGTACTCGTTATACCTTCTTCCATTTCTTATCCACATACATTGCTACACCAGCCTTTGCTCTTTCTCGTTGTTCCACTCCACTAAAGATATTCACCCAGTCATCAATCTCTCTTGTTCCCTTTGTTTTCTTTTAGTTTCTGTTATTACAGCAATGTTGGTTTTTCTTCTAATTTCATTCTTCTAAATAGTTCTATTTCTTTGTTTTGGAGGTCGTGAACATTCCATGTTACTATATTTAGTACATCCGTTATTCCCATGTGCTTTAATCTTTTCGTTTGCTATGGTTGTCATCAAATCGGTCCGGCTTCTTTCTTTGAGGCTTGTCAGTAGCATAATAGCCTGGTCGCGTTACGGGCGCTGCGCAGGTTGCGTTCGGTAGAGGGGCTGCCTCCTTACTGCCTCCGAACTTGCAGAATTTATTTAGGTTTTTTCTCCTAGACGGGTTGGTTTCACCTCACCTGAAGAGTCTCATCTACCCTAGTGTGAAGGGAATGGGAAGGACGTGTACACAATTTGTAGCATGTGGATAAGGATTGGGAGCCCCGAGTTACTCGATCACCCGTTGGACCCGAGTGTATGGAAGGAATGGGCGCTGAAGATGGATATATCAAAAGGTGGGGACAGCGGTTAACTGCCCCCTTATATGTAAGTAGGTAGGTAGCAGAAACCGGGCTGACTGCTGCATTCCCCAGCCTATGGTAAGGGCGTGCAGGGAGATGGGGTCGCGACGTCCCTACGCCAATTCACACTTCACTACAACTAAAATACTTTCAGAATTTGCAATACATTCTGTCAGGCGATATTCATTTAGTTTTTTCTCGTTTGTCAAAAATCAGTGTTGCCATTTTCATGGAAGAAAATGAGGGTGACCTCCGTGGGCCGTGGAATGAAAATAACCAAAGATTAATGGGGTTCATCAACGCCACCTGCATAGATTTATTTAGGTTACATTGATTAAATTCCCGTCATACAAAGATCGTAGATCCAAAGCACGAAAAAACACGTTTTTGACAATTTGTCGGAATCTTATGGCCGGATCGAAAAACAAATATCAGTTCCCAATAGGGGACCGAGACGCGTTCAATGACACCTCATATGTCTCGATTGGTGCACGGGAGTGGTCTCGCCGTGAGGCACGGAAATCTCCACACACGCACGGTATAGGAGTTTACTCGAATACTATATAAGTATACAATTCAATCGTTGTACAAGCAGGCGGCCCATGGCTGTTTTCTATACGATGTTTGAATAGAAGCACTGTTAATGCGTATATTTTGCACCAGTGCTACAAAAACAACAGGAAAGTAACACGTTTTGACTTTATGAAGAGGTTGGCCAACTTACTTGTTTGCCACACACAGGTTACAATTACCAAGACGTCACACATCATAATTGCGTTCATGAATGGAGGCACGAAATGTCTGCCAAGATCTCAAGACAATTGGAAGTAGAAAGCACAAATGGAAACACAGCTGGAGAATGTTTGGATGTAAAGAAGACATGTTATCCATGCCACCCAAAATTAAAAAGAAAGACATCTTTCTTATGTGTATTATGCCAGAAACCGTCTACAGTGTGATAATAAATGTGCAAAACACGCGTGAAAGATTGGATGGAGTAAAAATCATCACTTGTATTGTAGGGTGTAGTCCATTACTACACATGATTTTTACATTCAAAAATATCTAAATCTCCCACAACCATTGTACAATAGGAATTGTTTGATTAAATGACACAATATTTAGCCTTTTAAAAATACCGATTTAGCCTTTTAAATTTATTTAAAAATTATACGACTACAAACAGTTGAAGTTTTCTTCAAGCGGTATCACATACCGCCGACACCAGTTAATGGGTATAAAAATGCGACACCAACTAAAGGTTAATTTAGGACATGCATTATATATGTGTTGAAGAACTTATTGTTTTATTAGGAATATATTTGAGTACAATATTTACGATTTGATCTATACCAGATTTTTTCTTATTTATAAGTTTAGAAATAATAAATTTTATTTCGGAAGGGGAAATAAATATATAACGTTCAGGAAAGGTGTGGAAAGGATTTGGAGAATATTTAATATGATGTGTGCGAAAGCAGTGTTAGTAGTAGGGTTATTAGTAAAAGACAATTTAAATTGTTTTCAAAAAGTTCGGCTTTTCTGTATCTGTGGTTGCAGTAAATTTGTATTTTTTGCGTTCCTATTTCATGCTCTTCGTTTATTTGCTTGATTGGAGAGAGGAGAGATTGGAGTTAGGTTGAAGGCGGGATAAAAAATAAATTAAATTAGTGAATCTGTGTATTGATCTAAATTAACTTTGACAGAGTTAGTTAATTTATTTAGTATTTTTTAATTTCTGGACCACGAGTTCTGTCATTTACGACTAGTAGTATGTTTCAGTGATATTAGATTTAGTATTTCATTAGATACTGGGTTGACACTAGATTTTTGGTAATTTGTATAAGTTATTAGTGAAGATTTTAAAGCTTACATAATTATAATTAGTAGATTTGAAATTTCATTATCCATTTCAGGAGTGGTAGATAAAGAAGAAGGGTTGGTAGTCAAGGGTTGGTAGCATGGAAAATATTCCAATTGATTTTGCCTGTTATTAATGAATTATTAGGTAGGGAGTAAGTGTGAGTATTATTAAAGGTAATTGATACCGGATTATGAACGTATTTAAGGCTGGTATGGATATTGAACAATAGGAAGATAAATATTATGTGAGATTACAATGTACAAAAATAGCTTTTTGGGTTGTAAGGATACTAATGGTGTTACACAATAGCATAGACTTTCTCGTATTAGTTTTCTATTTCCTTTGGTCTCGGCTAGTTATTCGGACTTGCCACATACTCTTGACAGCTGCAATCTATCACCGTCCAAAATATTGAATCGAATTGAATTGCCTTATTTTACGTGGCGAGACTCAGGCCATGAGGCCTGCTCTTCCGTCTGACCACCCAAATTTTGTTACACTCCTTTCACCAACTAGCGTGAAAGAAGGTATTACTGAGGCGACGAAACCGGCGATTTGAATTTAGCTCAGAGGCTTCATTTAGGCTTGAGGGATCTTTTACATGAAAGTAAATCTACTAACATGGGGCAGCCGCCCTCCGAAGGAAGGCGTACGAAGGACTTTTTCGCCCCTAAAAATCCACGGCTTCGATCGGGTTTGAATCCGCGAACTTGGGTATAGCAGTCCCTAGCGCTAACCGCTAAGCAATTTGGGTGAAAGTTTTCTCACATAGAAGACATGAATGAAAGGCGAGGGAGGAAAGAGTTGGTAGAGGAGGAATGGTGTCACAGCATTCGTATGTTTAAATTTATCATAAAATTTCAAGTTAGGAATGTTATTTAAAAATTAATCCCAAAAATATCAAGTTAAAAACTACGAGATTTTACTAAAAAATTTAGAGAAATTATCTTTTTGTGGCAGTTATGTAATGAAGAGGATTTGAACGAGATTGTATAAATCGGTGAAGTATTAATGTGTACTTCTAGTTGTTTCAAAGAGGTTTTAGTAGAAGCTATGATTGCGTACATATTTCTGAAATACCCCTAAATGAAACTAGAAAGGGAAGGAAACTCGTCAGCATACAAGCGAAAACACATCAAGTCAAACATTCAAGCCCTAAGAGAAACGGAGAACATTGAAAGATATTGGTTAAATGATTTTACGTGTATTTCATAATAGTAATAATAATAAAATTGGCAATGATATAAGAAGTGTTATCATCTATGTAAATAATATATAATTAAAACATGGATAAGATCAATTTAGTTTTAGGAGATGTTTTCAATATATAAATATTCCCCAACCTAGAAAATTATAATTTTAAAAATGTAGTAAATGTTAACCATTTAGAATATTCCTAAGACTTGAAAAATCGACCCGACATATCTCCCCCCTGAGCCAACGATTTACGCTACATTTATTCCTGAGTAAACCCAGGTAAACCTGAATCAGGATGGTGGCTTAAGGCCAAGACACAATACTCTGCAAAGAACATAGTGTAAGTTTTATAAGAGCTCATGATGAGATCATACAACTAGATGAATGTGAAGAAAATTCATTAGTATTATTCGATTATTACATATTATAGAAACAAGATATTGTAAGAGAATATTTTACACGTGGCAGACAAAAGGTATTGATTGTTGGTATTTTGCGCATACTAAAAAATTCCTGAGCAATTGATAAGAAATAATTTAAATTTTTAAATAGAACAAAAATTGTCTCTTTATGTATTTATAAGAAAATATAAAAAAACAGGTACAATATTAATCCTGTCTATTTGTTTAAACAGAAAAAAACAGAAACTAAATCCTGTCTGTCTATTTTGAGCTGTCAACTGTCAAGAGTATGGCAAGTTCGAATAGCTAGCCGAGACCAAACGGAACAGAAAACTAATACGGAAAATTCTGTGCCATTCTGTAGCACTACTAGTTATTTTTTGTTCACTAGTGTGACACTTTTAATAAATTGGGGTATATTGTAACCGCTAAAGTCGTTTACATCAAGAAAAATATAAGTTTTTCTTCGTAAATGCGTCTTATTATCTAGAAATCATGTAGTTACTAGATCAACCAGTAGAGAACGCTAGACGACGAAAGTAGTTCGAAAGAAAGCTACGAGGAGCGCTTACAACTAGTATCAAAATCGTGATATCAAAATCAGTCAATGGAACGACTTGACCGACCAATGGGGATAGAGTAGGCAAATATTGGTGAATTAATAGCAAGAGTAGACTGACCCGGCCATTTTGCTACTAACCAGCTGACGAGACGTTACTCTGAGAGAGCTAGTGGAACGACGGACCACGCCATTGCAAGAATTCATCATTACAGAAGCTTTTAGAATAAGGTAACATATCTCATTATTACGATAGCTTATTCTAGAGAGTAAACGAATAAAATATATAAAACATGAATAATTCTTAAAGAAGAATGAATAACAAGATTTATACTACGAATTGAAACGAGTAAAAACATGTAGTGAGAAGTAAATCAAAATAGAAATGTTACTAGCAACATATGATTTATTTCAGCTTTTAGAATAAGAATACTTGGACCTGTTTGAATCAAATTCGATCATCGCGACATCCGACGCAACAGCAACGCCGACGGTAGCGACGCAAGCCCCAAGAAGAGCAGCGCAGTCGACGGGAATCCTTCGTGCTCAAGTTCCGTTACGGACGACCTCGAAGAACGTCAAGGCTTCGTACGCCGCGGGAGACCTTGTGAGTTCGTCTAACTCATTTCAAGTTAGAGGTAGAAGCGTGGGCCAGATTGTAGAACTATTTCAGTACAGTATTTTACGAGATGATTAACTGCAATATTACTCGACTTCTGTCGTGAGTTTTTAAATACGTGTCCGAATGCCAGATAGGAATACAGTATCGTTACTGGACCCAGATACTTGAAAGGTATTACTGTAAAAAAATTAGAAGTAAAGACAATAAGTTATTTGATTGATTGACATATTGTGTGTGATGTAAAACTTAGTTGTTTAGCAGTTAACTTAAAAATTTCATAAGATAAAGAGATCTCATAGGAGTAAATAAAATTATTTTTGCTTAAATTTGATTAAACTGAATATTGTTGTATCAGTAACAGTTATACATTTTTTAAACAAGTTAATTTGTCAGAACAGTTAGTAGATTAACATACTTTCTATATAGGGCATAGCGTTGGTACTATCAATTTACATTGGATATGAATGGTATTTATGTGTACTGCATATTGAGTGTATACTATTTTATGTGTTTTCCAGCAAATGTGTATAATGGTAATTGTGTGTAAATAACGTATTATAGGAATTATGATTCTTTAAATCATTTTAAGAATTTAATCGGAAGGTTTCAAAGTCTAATTTCAATCAGATTTTCATGATATTTTGTAATGACATTTTAGTTTTTTTCTCAAACCTGATTTTAGCAGGACATTATTAGTCAATTCCTGTTATTCAATGTACTAATTCTGAGAACAGAATATATTGCTTTGGTTATTTTCGTAAACATACGACAGTCGTGTTCTCAATCATATCCCAGTGCACAAGTCTTGAACCCTTTCCCTTGGAAAGAAAGTCTGCGAAGGACCTTCTTGTATGAGTGTGTTGTGGCTTGATATTATTGAAGCCGCAATAACGAGTAACAAGGGAGTATTACTCGAGTCACCAGTCTCCTCCCATACTCAAGGTAATTCTACCCATATTGTTGGACAAGCTAAATTCAACTACGAATTTGGACCAGGTGCTAGGTGGTCGTTTACTGCCCCACCTATCGCGCCACCACCAACATTGGGAGGAAGGCAAAAAGGTAAAGGTGGTGACAATATTTTGTACTTTATATTAGATTTATGAATTATTTGCAACATTACTTCATAATAAAATATTTTTGTAATTAATTTGTGCTTTAAATATCCTGTAATCTCTGGCGGATCTGTCGCACCCAACGTTCCCACTGACGTGAGGATATTTCACGTTCCCGTCACCGGGCTAATATTTTTGTGACTACCAAGGAAAGAGAAAAGCTAACTCTCAAGGAAGATTGAATAATTTCTTCAAATGTTTTTATAGAATTATAAATTGTTCCATTACATCTCACTATAATGTTGAATGAACCGTTATTGAATTTTTTTTCCAATATCAGTTGCATTGTTATTTTGCTTGATTTTCTGTAAGTACACTAGAAGTTACTTTTATAATTTTTTAAACAAATTACCACTTTTCACTAACATCTTTCCTTCTTCATGGAAAGTATAGACAAATGGATACGGAAAGGGTGGGGGTTTAACATGCGAGAGTTCTCGCATGTGTACGCTAGTATAGATTAATGTAGTGTTACATAATGTAATGTATAATATAGGATTACATAGTAATTATTCTCACATTTAAAATACAAAAATATATTTCTATGAGAGTGTGAAAATATCAATGTATGTAATCGGTAATGTTCAAAGAATCTGTCAAAAATTTGAAGTAATTTATCTGTTCTTTACATTGGAAGGGCGGGGTAGACCTTGGGTCCCCCAAAATGGAGCACCTTCCACCATTACCTGAAGCTGTCTCGTCGGCCCTTCAAACTGTGTACAACAGCGATCCATATCAGAACGTCTCTACTCAAGGTATATCGACCACAACAAGCAGATAATCCTTTCCTCACGCAGTCTTCTATGAATTGTGATACAACTGGTGAATTCAATGGACATAATTTATTTAACCAAAATTTTATTTCAAGTTCACAACCAGAACAAATGCAATGCAATCCAAAGCCCGCGAAAAGACAATGTAGTGGCTTCTCTGCACCTAGTTCTTCGCATAGCGCCTATAACGTACCAACAAGCAATAGATTTCAAGGTCTACCTACTGAAGAAACAGAAACACCAGGCGAAGAAACTAATATCAACATTTCCATACCACCAATTTTCGTACATAATTGTAATAACCATTCGGTGCTAATATCAAAATTAACTGAAATATTACAACATAACAAATTTCAAACAAAAGTTCAAGGAGTTTACATAAAAGTGCTTGTAACAACAATTGAATATTACTCTCAACTGAGAAACAAATTGACAGAAAAAAATATATCATACTTACAATGATCCTACATAAACAACAATTTCAGTAATCATACGTAATGTACCAGCATCCTATTCAGATCTTGAAATACTAAATAAACTTCTTCGTCTAAATTTCCCTGCCCGCATCGAAAAATCCATGGCCGTTAATAGCACTCACATTAACGAAAATCCAAGCTGCCAAGAAAATATATGAACTGTCATCACTATTTAGTGCCATAGTACAAGTCGAAGAAAGAAGACATCGACCTGGTCCAGTCAGATGCAGAAATTTTCAGACATTTGGGCACACAAAGAAGAACTGCGGCTTACCTATACGCTGCGGACGCTGTTCGGCAAATCATATTACCTCGGAGTGCATTTCTCCTGAAGAAGCCTGCATAAATTGTAAGCAAGCTCACGCATCCTCTAGTAAAAAATGTCCTACTTTTATTAATATTTTGAAACAAAAAAATCCTTTCAATCCTTTAAATAAAGTAACCAATCAAGATTCCAGAACAAATATAAATCAAACTCACTTCACTAATCAACCTTTTTCTTCTCCACCACCACAGTTAAATAATAATTTTAGATCTCATGCCCGTCCTTTATATTCAGAAAAAGTTAAAGAAAATTTATATAACAATCCTTCATTTAATGAACAAATAAATTCGTTTGCATTATCAATTGTGAACCAAATTCAAACTTTAATAACCAAAATGTTATCAAACTTAATTCCCACAATAATTCAAAATATCTTTCAATCCTATAACATAAACTCTCCTTAGTTAATTCGAAAGAATATGGATATTTCTCAAAAATATAAAATTCTTTCATGGAATGCAGATGGAATTAAAAATAAAATTCCTTTACTTTCTTATTATCTACAACTGTATAAAATAGACATAGCATGTATTCAAGAAACTCATCTCTCTCCTACAAATAAATTTTATATTCCTGGTTATTATATATACAGGTCAGATCGTAAAAATTTAAATACTTTTGGCCGTAAAGGAGGAGTAGCACTCGCGATTGAACATTACCAGCTAAATTCTCTTTCTAGCAATGCATTTGAAAATGTAAGAGTAATAATAAAAACCAAAGAATTAAACTCTTTTTGCATTTCCTCGCTTTATAGGCAACCAAATAAAATATACAGATATTTTACCCTTCTTCCAAGCATACCTTTGTTGCAGGAGTTTTTAACGCGAAACATTCTGCTTGGGGAAGTCGACTAGATAACACCACTGGATCAACTCTCCTAAATGACATAAATAATTACAGTCTAAATATTCACTCCCAAGACTCGCCAACTCATTATTCCTATATTCCTAATATATGTCCAGATATAATAGATTTTGGATTATCCAAAACATACCTTTTTATATTACAGCTAATGTTCTGGATGCTTTACCTTCAGATCATCGACCATTATCTTTTTCCTTCTCTCTTTCTTTAACCTATAACAAACCTGAATATCCATTTAATCTTCATAAAGTAAATTGGCAATATTTCCAAACTCTCAATTCTAAATTACTTCCCCAATTCCACGTTTAGAAACAATTACACAAATTGATGATTACATTTCTCTCTTAAAATATTCTATCTTAGATACTATTGATTTAATCGCTCCATCTCCAGTTAAACATGATACTCGACTTCCTATCCCTCTAACAGGGCACAAATTAATTTTACACAAAAGAAAAGTTCGTAATTATCGACTTAGACATCGTTCCCCATATCTAAAAACTTATCTAAATTATCTTACAAAAACTGTACGTAGATTATTGTATTTCAATCATATAAATCATATACTCCGTCAAACGAGTTATGCAAACATAAAGGATACCACTTTATGGAATATCACTCGAAAAATTCTAAGAAAACAAACAATAATTCCATCCTTATGTGTACAAAATAAATATATACATTCACCCCAGCAAAAATGTGATATATTTGCAGGCAATTTGGAAAATATTTTTAAACCGCATGAAGCTTTTAATACTGATGATTCATTAATTCAAAGTTCTATTTCAACAGAAATTCCAACTGTTCCTCATCCCATTTCTTTCATTTCACCCCTCGAAGTAACTACCTATATAAAAAATTTGCCTCCAAAATTATCGTTTGGGCCAGATTATATTTCTCCATTTATAATCAAACAATTTTCATTTTCACTTATTGTTCGATGCACGGCCATATTTAATGCGTGCCTTCGTTTAAGATATTTTCCCAAATCATGGGAACATGCCCATATTATTCCAATTCTTAAACCTGGAAAGCCACCAGAAAATCCATTAAGTTACAGACCAATTAGTTTACTTCCATCTTTAGGTAAAAGTTTTGAACGGTGTGTTTTCCAAAGACTAAATATTTTCTTAAATTCTATAAATGCTATTCCTCACCATCAATTTGGCTTTCGCTCTCTTCTCTCCACGAATCACCAAATACTCAGACTAACTGAAGACATACTTCTTGCTTTTCATAATTTTCAGTACGTCAGCGCAGTTTTCCTTGATATCGAAAAGGCTTTCGATACAGTTTGGCACCCAGGTCTAATTTATAAACTCTCACTTTTAGGAATTCCTCAATATCTACAAGATTTAATTCGTATTTTTTTAAGTAATCGTACCTTTTCCATACGTTTAAAACACCACATTTCATCTCCAAAATCAATTCTTGCTGGCGTCCCACAAGGAGCTGTACTTTCGCCCATCCTCTTTAATTTATTTATTTCTGATTTTCCTACAACTAACGACACATCATTAGCATTATTTGCAGACGACTCTGTTTTATACAGTACACACAGAAATCTGGAAACTGCAATTTATTTACTCCAAAATCATTTAAATAAGGTAGATTCATGGGCAAAGATGTGGTATATAAAATTAAATATATCGAAATGCAATGCAAATTTTTTCCTTACGTAGACACAATGAACTACCTCCTCTTACATATCAAAACGAGCCAATAAAATGGCTTTCCTCCACAGAGCCAGTAAAATATTTAGGAGTATTAAAGGACAGAAGACTCCATTGGCGAAATAATATCGCCCACAGAATTTCTTAGCGAATAAACGATGGCATCAGCTTCATCCTCTGATTAAATACTCTTCTTCGTTAAGTATACTGACTAAATTGCACGTTTACAAAACAATGATTCGGCCTATACTATCCTATGCGTGTCCAATTTGGGGATCAGCATCTAAAACGAACATTAATAAAATACAAATTTTTCAGAATACCTGCCTAAGAACTATTGTTAAAGCCCCATGGTTTATTTCTAATCTACAAATTCATTCTGAGTTAGGTATACTTCCAATTAAAAATTTTTATACAAATTTCAGCAAAATTCTACGGCAAAATTAATAAAATTCCATCTGCACTTCATTTTGAACTTGGTAAACACAATCCCCATCGAAACCGACTAAAACGTAAATTGCCCAAACAATTCTTCGACCCCCCATAATCTCCTTTCAAATTTGAATTCAACACATAAAATAGAGTGTTCTTGATGCGTGAGCTTTCTTTGTAGATACTCAATTCTGTTTGTAGTACTCAATCAGTTCATCTTCTGCTGCCAAGGGCCTAACTGACCAAAGGCATGTAATTATTCAATAAAAAAACTGTTTTTGTCGAACATTTTTTGAAACAATTACAATGACAGATAGTATTATTGTTATTATTACTTACCCTAACACTATACGTATGCTGCGCGAAAAAAACGGCGGAATTTCGGCCGAAAAAAATCATTGCTGTACCCTGATAACGGAAAAGAGGATAAATCCAGTTGCTAATGAAGAAAAAATCCCTGACACATGGTGCAGCCAGAATCCCTGTTTAGCGGTCCTTGGTACTGAAAAATCAGTGAAAGCAAAATGTCTCTCTGTCTGTCCATCCGTCTGTCTCTAAACAACAATTTTGACTACATTTTTTTGTTGGATAGTCCGAGGTAGTTTAACAGAATGGCGCAGGTATCATGTTGGTTGAAAACTCTAAATTTTCGAAAATTGCCAATTTTTAATTTTGGTTGGCGTCTTTTTACAACCTGTAATTGAAGATAGAAAATTTTACCTTCAATTGAAATTTGTTCTCCGAGGTGGGTTCTTTCATTAAGGTCATGAACGGTTTTTTGAAAATTTAGTAGCTTTTGTGCAATATTACCTGCAATATGTGCAATTTAAAAAAATACAAAAACGAAGATTTTCTCCAAAAACTGCTCAATTTTTTTCTTTAAACTTTTGGCGAGTGTAGCACTAAATGTACTCTATGAGATGATATGAACGCCATGTTACTCTATTCTTTGTTTTTTCCATTATGGCCATTTATGCGAAAATGTCGTTTGAGCATTATTTGAAAAATTATCCGTGAAAATCGGACCTATGCCACCTTAATAAGTGCATTTTACTCTGTTCTTACAACAATTTAAAGAAAAAATTTGGGGCTGTTTTTAGAAAATTTTGAAAATGTCCGGGGAGCCTCATGTAAAGTACACCCCAATTTTGAAAAGCGTTTTTGAAAATCTCAAAGCTTTGACTCAAACCAGATCAACCGGGGACATATCCATTTTGGAAGAAATCGTATCTATGGTTTAGGTGCTAGTAGTGTTCATCGACGGACGGAACACGGACGGGCGGACGGACGTCTCCCTTTCAATTGGTTTTCGGTATCAAGGACCCAGAAAAAGATGGTTTCTGGCTACACCACGTGTTAGGGGATTTTTGTCTTAATTTAGCAACTGGTTGTATCCACTTTTCGTTATTAAGCGCCCGGCAATGCATTTTTTCCGCCGAAAATTGTCCGAATATGTATATCTCTCGGCGTGTATACGCACGTATACGGGAAAGTAAAAAATGTTGTAAAACTTGTTATGTGTTATAGAACGTCTAGTATTAATTATAATCTTATTCACATTAATTAGCCTGTTTTACTATTTACGACAAATAATATCATTTCTTATTAACGTAAATCAATTAAAATGAAATCAACAACCATATCAAAACTAAATAACCCTCATTCAATTCTCTTCTACACAGAATCCTCATTATTTACATTACCACTCTATCCAATTATATTTTTCAGAATATAAGGCCTTAAGTTAATTAAAACTATTAGCCTTCAAAGCTGAAATGAAATTTATATTTTCTCTTTCCTTTCGAATATAACCATGTCACAGACAAAAGGCCCGCCAAATAAACAATTTCTTCTCGTTGAATTTCTCATTTCTGTAAGGAAGTCGCACATATTAACTTAATACAGCATACAGAAAATATTAACTATTATCTTGAATATAGTTTCAAAATATTTTCACACAATTCTATCCTACAGCAAAATATTATTCCCACGAACAGTTTCCTTTGGCGGAATGACAATACAATAGGTGGTTACACGGCGCTAAGACAAGTTAGCCAACGTTCGTGAAATAAAAAGCGAATCATTTCCTGCGTGTTAATCACCGACCACGCCCCCTGTCACGATCCATGTTGAGTGGCAACAATAGCTGTCAAAAAAATAGGGTCACATGACTGAACGCTCAGTAACTGAGCTGAATTTGTTTTTTTCCACTACTGAAGTATTGGACATAGCACATAACCTAAAACTGCGTTTATATTATTACAACAAATCATTGAAATATATACTGTACCTTACAATGTTTTGTCAATTCATTGCATTCTCTGACAAATTCGGTTGTCAATGCATTCATTCGTAATCGCTGTTTTCAAGTTCACATTGGCGATACGTAGGTGTCACTTAATTTCAGATATTTTGAAATCACAAACAGCTTTCTTGTTCAATAAATTAACTACGAAGTTAATAGTCATTTAATTCAAATACCCCCGTTAACACACAATGAATTCTTTCACTTCAAATATAAATTATACTTGCAGGCTGGTGGGGCGCGCGGGCCGCAACTTCCTGTCTCTGCCTCCCCAAGGAGGATTCTCCCCACCCTCTCTGTGCTCTTTCTGTCTCCCTCTTCCAGAGAGTATGTTTTAAAAGTATATAATCTGACAAGGTAACCAGGCTACTGTGACCAGCAAGAGCTGTACAACATGATTACGATTAATAAATCATTCAAGTCCATTTATGAAGCACTTATCACCCTCTCAAAAATCACTGGCCGGTTGGATCCAACAAGGTTGACTTTGATCTTAAATGTTATCACGTCCAGGCAAAGGAATAAAGCAAGGTTTCCGTTCCGCGTAGGAAGTTTTTGTGCAACTATTGAAACCTTGTTGCGATTTATGGGATCCTTTTCTTAGTGTACAGAAATTTCAAAAATGTAATTTTTTGACTTATCTCTCCCGTCGAAATATAATTTTTAAATGACCGTAATTTAAAACAGGATTTAAAAAAATGAAATAATGTTTGAATATTATTCTGATCATTCAACCTCAATAGTTCCAGGATGTTTTCATCTTCTACCATACTATTTCTTAATGGTTCGTAAATTGGGCATAGCGTATAATGTGTTCTAATGTTTCCTGTTGATTGAGACAGCATATCATACATCTTTCTAGTTCGATAGTTTGTAGGTTATGTTATTGAATTTGAGATTTACAGTGTTTAAGCCATATAGCCTAATCTGTGCAATTACATCAGTGTAATTGACACAAATGTGATTTATGCGATTACACGAATGTAATTTATTTGAAAGATCTCTCAAACGTTCAATATGCACATGTCCAACAACTCGTAAACGTTATTGTATTTGTGAGTGAAAGTGCTTCAAATGACTTCAAATAAAGTTTTTAGAAAAATACAAACATTATCTGCAAAAATAGCCTTAACTCGAATTTACAATAGCGCTTAAACGACATTATCTTAAAATGGCTGCAAATTTTCCAAAAAATTGCCTTTTAAACCTTAAAATTGCTCTTAAAAACAATTTTCAAAGGAAAATCGGTCTTATATTTACTGTTCAGTACACGTTTTACTGTTCCGTTCTACTATTAGAAAACTGGAAAAATTAATAAAATGTCAAGAAAACGTACTTTGGGCGACGATAGATGGCAGCTGGCAAGAGAATGTGGCAAGCTGAGACCAAAGGCAATAGAAAACTAATACGGGAAAGTCTGTGCCATTCTGTAACTTTAATAGTTATTTTATGTATTTCAAATATGTTTTAAAGAATATCTAAAAAGTTAATTTATAAATGTATAACAAAAGCTCCAATATAAGAAAAGAACAAAGAAATATGAAATAATATACACATTCTAACTCACGTATCATCAAACTGTCGCGAATACCACTATCTACGTTCACGTAGCACAGTAAAACGGAGCGAGCGAATTTGCTTGTAGCCAAATTAAACAAAATACTCATAGTTTCAAAAAATTCAACATGGCGTTATTTGTACTCATTTTATAAGAAAAATTTGTATCTTCTCAATTGTAGTTGGAATAAGACGCCAAACATTTTTTTAAAATTTTTCGTAAAATTATTCATTTCAATGAACCTGATACCTGCACCATTCTCTTAAACGTCCTTTACGGTATCTAAGGTCTAAATTTTATCAAGAAATTTCGTGCCGTTTTCAAGAGAAAGTGCTGTTTGCCGAAAATTGCGCAAAAATACGTTTTAGAAAAAATTGAACCTGACATTATTTTTAGATCTATTTTTTGTGAACACATTTTATTAACAAAGAAGCATCAGGGCCTATCATAAGCAATCAGGATTTATCCACTTTTTCCGTGCCAAGGCCTGTTTCTACAGAAAATTCGCCGTTGTTTGGCGCAGCTTTTCAAACTTTTCCTCTTTACCGCGGTAGCGACAGCCCGAAAAAGTTAAATGTAGTTTGGTATATACCCAGAGCAATGACTGCGACTCCGTGTGACTGACTCCATGAAAGTTGGTACATCTTTGTGCCTTTTTACGCAGAAGTTTATAAGCTGCTTTGTTGTAACTGCAGTAGAGTGCGCTCCAGCACTAGATTATGCTTAATTATAATTCAATTTTCAATCAAGCTACGATCCACATTTTTTGCTAGCATTGCCGTGTGACGCAAGATGAGATCGTAATGGTCAGGACAGCGGCGAGCGTAAGCATAAGAGAGACAGAGAGACAGAGTGTGACACAGGTAGAGAGAGACGAGAGAGCAGACGCAGAGAGCGAGAGAGAGAAACAGATAGAAACAAAGAGGCAGAGAGACAGATCGGGACACAGGGACAGAGAGAGACGGAGAGAGATTGGAGAGGGAAGGGAGAAGTGGGTGACCAAGGCAGGACGCCTGCCGGGGCTGCGGCGAGGAAGGCGGAGGCGGCGGGGCGGGCGCACCACGCGAGCTGAAGGCGCTGTCCAATAAATCGAACGTATCTGTTCCACTGTTCTGCCTTCGGCCCGGCGCCCCTCCCAGGCGATGCGGGGGAGAATTTGTTCGGTGCGTTATTTGGCGTCCGAGGGATTATCGCGACGCGGCGAGGCCGGTTTTCTTCCTCCTGAACTGCGCGCGGCCCCGCCGCGCCCCCGCCGCGCCCCGCCGCGCCCCGCCGCGCCCCGCCGCGGCCTACGCCTGTTCCGGATGAGAAACAAAACGCACGAAAAAGAACGAGCCGACGGAATCTTGCCTTTGGAAGATGTTCAGTTTGCATAATAATTGCACTGTATGTGAATGTTACGGTATGTCAGTTAAATATTTTGAGTTCTATACGGTAATAAGCGAACAATGGCAAACAAATATTGTTTAGACACGAGTTGATGATCCCTGCAGAGGTTTTTCACACTTAGTAAATTAGTAGTGGTGCAACAGAATGGCACAGACTTTCCGTATTAGTTTCATTGCCACATAATCGTGCTAGCTGCATCTATCGCCACTCAAAGTACAAGTTTGTTGACATTTCTTAATTTTTCGGTTTCCTCATGCTAGAAACGGAAATGTTAATTTTAAAATATTAAAGATCACAAAATCTAACCTAAATGGCAATTTTATTTTAAAATTATGTGCCGTGGCATCCTCGCAGAGGATGCACGAATCCCGAGGCAGTTTTATTGTAATACTAGCTGAATGTGGCGTCGCCGACACTGTTAAATTTTATTGGGTTGTTTGATTTTCTTTTCTTCTTCTTCTTCGGTTCACAGTCCTGTTTATTTAGTTTAGATGTTTTGTCAGCGTTGCGAACTGACACTTACATTTTGCAATTATTTGTGATATTGAGTACGATTTCTACCTTTGGCTTTCCCGAACTTTGTTCAGTAATGATTTCATAAAATTAACTTCGTCAAGAGGTATTTTGGATGTTTTTCTTTCAATTTGTAGTAGTACATATTTTAAAAATCAATTTGAAAACTACATGCCGTTGACCGCCAAACACACATTTATTTTTGCGCCTCCAGGGCACATGCAAGACCATTTTATAAGCATTGGAAGGCACTTAAGCCTAGGTTAATTTGGGGGGCCCCCTGTTCTTTCTTTCACCGATCTCTCTGCCCCCAAATTCGATGCTGAAATAGACAGAAAATCCTATCATTTCACATTGTATTTTAATATTCTGAAAGAATTTCTTATTGTTTCATTTCACATGATTCAAACAAAAAGTTTTAACATATATTTATCATTACATTCAAAAATTACATTTTTAAAGATTATACGATTTAAAATTGAAATGCATCAAACAGCAACATCCCATAATACAAATATTATCCAATGATGCACGGCACATTTCCCCGTTATGCCGAATTTTTGCGGATAGTTTATTCATTCAAACTATCCGTTAAACCCTTGTCACAAAAATGAAAATTACTCAAAAAAATGCTTATCTAACATAGGACAATATGTATATCATTGGATTTGTCTTTTTACGCTCGTCATGGTAGACTGACAAAATATGTATAGTTCCATTTGAAAAAAACAAAGTTACCTCAAATATCTCGTAAAATACAAGTAATAAAACAGAAATGAATTCACGTATCAATTAGCCTCATTCCCTCATGTACTTCCTGTGAAAACTGCGTTGCAATATCTTCAACCCGTTTAAAAGTTACAGGAGGTGCTAAAGTTACGTGACCCACCCTGTGTGTGTGTGTGTGTGTGTGTGTGTGTGTGTGTATATATATATATATATATATAGATATATATATATATAATCAGGGTGAGTCATATACATACAGGGTGTCCAGAAACTCCCGTTACAAAAAAATACCACAAATTAAGTGTTGCCAGACATGAAGAATGGCAGCTCCAGTTTTTCCGAAAAAAATTTGTCTTTGAGAAAATTGGGTTTAAAAATCACTTCCGGGGCGCGAAATTCAAACCGGCCGCAATAACACTGCAGACAGCGGCGTCACCTTCTGCGCGGAGCATTTCCTCATTTCTCCGCGTAAACGGTGAAACAGTCGAGTAATATTCCTGGAAAGCATCGCGTTGCTTACACTAGAATATTAAATAGTATCAAGTATTTGCAGGTTCTATTCAATTAATATTTTAAATGTACGTACAGAATATCGAGTTTTTGTTCAAAATGATGATGATGATGATGTACACGGCGGCGTAAACATAAATTATGAACACGATCAAACATTTATGAAAAGTATTGAATCTCCTGGAATGCTCGAATTGTTGTTTTTAACACATATTAATATGAACTAGTGCTTGGGCTTAAGATTGCCACGTAAATGATAGTCTCCGGTAGATTATTCTAAATATCGTCCATACCAACCATAAGATACAATATCGTCCAACCGACCATAAGATTCCAAGAAATTGTCAATTTTTTTTTCGTGTTTTTGATCTGCGATCCTTGTGGCAATGATGGGAATTAAACCAACGCCACCTAAATAGATCTGTGCGGGGGACATTGATTAAACCCTATTATTCCGTGGTTATTTACAGTACACGACACCATAATTGTGTTCCACGAGGATGGCAACACTGATTTTTTACAAACGAGAAAAAACTAAATGAATATCGCCCCACCAGAACGTGTGGTAAATTCTGAAGTATTTTAGTTGTAGTGAAATGTGAAGTCTTTCATGTGTATTTTGTATAAAGAATTTGCAACTTGCCTTGGAACATTAAATTTGAACGTTAAGTGAATTCGAAGGAAACAAGAACTGTACTAAACAATACATTTCTTAAGCGTGCAAAAATCGATTTTCAATTTAATGTGACTTACCACTTAAACACTTAAAGATATAAAATAGAAACCTTTTAATGCTTATATATATATATATATATATATATATATATATATATATATATAGAAACGAATTGTTATCACTCACGTGATAACAACGCGTTTTACGCATATTAATAATTTGAACTGCGCGGTAGCGGCCAGCACACCACGGAGTCGGGTGCGAGGAACCGGAGTCGGTTCGCGAGAAGCACCACAGCGGCCACGAGGCGCGACAGTGGCAGAGAAAAGTTCATAGAGTACGGACGTGCGAAGGGTGGCGGAAAGTTAGTCATCGGATGAAGACGGGCGAAGCGATGCGGACTGTTGATCGGAGAGAGGAATGCACGTAAGTGTTGCGCCACAGAACTGGGAAGGTGTTGGTTAAGGAAATTGAGTGACGAATGTGGAAGTGCAGTTTAAGGAGTGAAACAAGACGAAGTGGCCATAAGATCGTAGTGGAGTATAGCCTGCAGTGAATGATATCCACGTGGTGTGAATGGAATTAGAAGAAACGGAACAGTACATATCCGCAATCGACCTGACTAATGGTAAATTAGGTGAACAGTCGACGAGAATTACGGCCGAAGTTAAAATCCGCAAGCGAATGCAGTAGCAACGTTTTAGAAACGTTAGAAGCACGACAACGGCCGAGAGTGGGGTGAGAGACGGACACGGTGGCGGAGGGTCCCCCGGTCTCCCGAACGCGGCCGAAAGCAACGAACATCCCCGAAGGGCCAGGCGGCGGACGACGCGTCGGCAGGCAGCGGATGGAACAAGCGACCAGGGCGGCGTCGCAGGACTCCCCTTCGCCGGCTCCCCGGCGGTACGAAGAGGCCAGAACGCGGCAGTGCGGCGCCCGGCGCCGGCTCGGCAGCGGAGGAGTGAGCTGATGGAGACGCTATTCAGGTTGGAGTGTCACGGGTAGAACGGCGGGAAGGGTAGGGAGGGAAGGTAGTTGGCCCTTGGAGAACGTTGATTTTGCGTCGAGGTTTGTCCCCAAATATAGTTAAGCATAGGATAGGGAACAGAGTGAATGCTAGCGTAAACGTTAAAGGCAACCAATTTGTAAAATAATTATTTGTGTAATAAAAGGAAAATTCTATTAATCACAATTTCCAGTGTACGCATGATTAAAGCCGGAGCCCATTCCCGGACAAGAATCCCTGTCCCTTATATCTCTATTTCTCTCTTCTCAATTTTGTGCAGAGTCTATCAACGACTCGTTTCAATATATATATATATATATATATATATATATATATATATATATATATATATATATATATATACCGGGTCTTTATCGTATCTTGCAACCCAGGTCTGGAAACACCAACTCTTGTTTTGCCAATTTGGCAACGCGTGAAATACCTTCGACGCCCTTTCACTTTTAGCGAAGCCCGGTCGCGTGCCCTCAGATTTCGGGCTGAGAGAATGTGTCTAATTTTAGTTGGAAGAAAGAGAAAGCACGTATTTTGTCCTTGTTACTCTTCAACGTACTGCAGCCACTACGCTGAAAAGAGTAAACGCCTGTCTCTTCATAAATGGTGGTCACTTTGAGCATTTACTCGACTGTCAGTTTTTTGTCTTTTAAGATAATTATATTTTATTACTTTTTATTAATTATTTTCAATAATTATTAATGTAATACTTAGTTACATTTTATTAGTATTTTTAATAATTTTATCCGTTACATGCGTCTTTAGCCCATTTTAACATGCAACCCTACAGGCGTGTACCTATCTGTATGTTAAGCAATTTAACATCCTTAGCATCGGGTTTTAACATCTTTGGCAACGGGAATAAACAACCATTGATTCATCGCAAGTCAAATGTTTATTAAGAAAGAAACAAGTCGGTGTAGAAAACAAATCATATTCAAATAATTCAGAATAAAAGTAACTCATATTAGTTTTTGAGATAATTATTGTTCATTGTAATAGGTTTTAATAGTGCAGTTATACTGTGTTTTAGGTAAATTAATTTCATTTTCTCGCATTCCATCAAATGAAACTCTTCTTCGGTAATCATATTTACTGACGATCTGAGGTGTCGCCACTGGAAATCGACGCGCCAACTTCCTCACCGAACGTCATTTCTTTAGTTATCTTTAACTTCAGGAGAATTATTTGTATCCATCTTTTTTCAAACTACGGTATACGAATATTGTTTAAATAGATATATCGCAAGCAATACCTCACAATATCATAGTAACATGCCGCAACAACAGAACTCATATGTTTACTATCGCAGTAATATAAATTTTCGCATAAATTGTGAGATTGATCGATAAAATGCTGAACATACCATAAAATGTTACAGTGTTATTACTGCCTCGTCCAAATTAAAAATCTCGGCTCCGCTACGCTCCACCACGATTTTTAACTTTCGGCCTCTGCGGTAATTACTCTCATAACATTTCTAGATATGTTTATTGTCTGTTACTAAAGTTTTCTTATTTGCTTAATATACAGATTCCATAATAATAATACATTATTATTATTATTGTTATAAAATGAAGAGCTAGGCGGTAATATTTCACGATATATCTTTTCGATTTCTCTCTGAGCTGGCTTTACTTAAATAATTATTGTTACGTTGCTGTAAATAAATCAATAACTCCCCTCCACATTAATATTACAGTTTTGTTTCTTCAGCATATTGGGTAGAATTGCTTAAAGAGACGTTTTGTTTCAACGCTCATGCCTCAGCCCACCCTACCCCACCCACTCTGTGCAGCGTGAAAAGATTTCGGCATGAGAGCCGTGTACCTGCCCGCCGACACTCTTGAATGGGATCAACAAAGAAACAGGAAACTTGCTGCAGCTTATGACCTGACGGTTGCCTCCTCTGCTGTCCCGACGTGCCAGGCACGGCTGTCTTGAAAGGTGTAAAAGAGACGCGGTTGCCAAATTACCAAACCAAGAGCAAGTGCTCTCAGACATGAGTTGCAAGATAAACTAAAGACCCTGTATATATATATATATATATATATATATATATATATATATATATATATATATATACACACACACACAGAATTTTCCGAACTAATGGAGAATGATATTTTAGCATTAGAGAATAGCGCAGAACAACAGCTTACAGGTGATAATTTATTATCATATTAGAAAACAAAAAGTAAAAAATATAGCTGTGCTGTCGCATCAATCATACACCTGCATTTTTTACATCGATTTTATTTACAGATTATAATTTTGAAATTGCAATATGACAAATTCATTTCCCGTTTGGAGTTAATATACAAGGGCATTGAGTCTTGGGAATTTCTGAACTGGAGTATAACATTAACAGATACTACGGTTCATTGGTAAGTCAATCCTAGATACTCTAAGAACATATTTGAACAAAGCTACTCTGAAAGATATAAAGTACGAAAGAAATGTTCAACACATGAATATACTTACATAATATAAAACAATTTACAGCGTCGGCGACGCTACATTCAACTAGTAGATATTATTCCCCTCGTAATATTTAGAGAGTAGTATTAGTTCACAAATTGTTAAATTAATAAAATTTATGTAATGTCATGAGGGTAATTATATAATACAGAAATATTGGTTTATATAATTTGTTGTATGTTGGAACGAGAAGGGGGCGTTAAGCAATTTGGCTGGTTGCTTGCTTCATCAAGTTGATGGGGGGCGCGCCCCCCAAGCGATGTTGAACCGCAAAATGTTCGGGGTTAATTGAATTGTGTTTTGTTGTTCTTGAAATCATGAAGAGATATTCGTTTTTTCTGGTATTGGGTTGATTGGTCCAAGGGTTGTTTTGTGAAAAATAAAGATTTATTCTTCCTTTGTTATTTGCGTGTGGAATAATCGATATATATTGATTATCTAGAGGATAATTTGGTAGTAATTAGTATTGTACAATTAAGTTATTTTGGATATGGTATTTCTTAAAGTATTGTTGAAATGCGTGCCAGCTGCCGTGATTAGACGTGAAATACAAGTAAATATTGTTGATTAGGAGTTAATTGTTGATGTTCAATTTTTAATTGGTGGTGGAATAAATAAGTTGTATTTGTTTGATTATTGATATGATGAGGCTTCGAAATATAATAATAGACTAGGATTAGAATACCCTATTATGAATTATTATTATGAATTATGAATTATTATGTAAATGAATAAGTGTCAGGGTAGTAATAGTTATGATCTTGAAACCCAAAGAATTTGGCGGTGTTTTAGTCCTTTCAGAGAAATCTGTTCTGAAATTGATAATACACGATTCATGTGACTTGATTTTGTTATCAGTTTATACACCGCCGTCAGCAAGATTATCTTGTGGAGAGTATAAAATTTCATTATATTTTATTTTATGTTATGTCAGGTCAAGGAGTAGCTAATAGATATATAGATAGATTTGTTTAAACTGCAATTGGGTGTAATCCGGTGGCAACTAATTACAAAAACATAAAAATACACAGTCTCACAGTAACATAGAACACTAATACCAATAATAATATAATAATAATAATAATATAATAATAATAATAATATAATATATGTTTATAAATTAGGATCACACTGCACTTCACTGCACTTCACTTCACTAAGACCTGAAAATATTTTCTTCTTTATTTCTCTGCTATACACTGCACGACACCTCACTTCACAATAGAACACTTATGCATCTCTATATAACCCACTATTGTCTCTTATTAACTTAATAATACTCTAAATTAATTTTCTAAACTGTTGAACGCTTTGAGGAAAGGGTTCAATGGTTTTTGCAGGCAATCTATTCCATTCCGTTCGATTCCGTTCGATTTGTATTCCATTCCGTTCCGTTCTATTCCGTTCTATTCCATTCCGTTCGATTTGTAAAAGAAAATTTCCCGACATTCGTTCTCTGCTGTCTTAAATTTATTTTGTCCCTGTGATCCACTATACTGATGTATGTAGGAATACATAGCCGCCGATTAATTTCTTTCCAAGCTGGATGACCATTATAACCTTTATACAAGGCGCAGAGTCTTGCTACTGATCGCTTGCTTTTGAGTGAATCCCACCCTGCCACTTTCTTGTCCCTGAAAGTAAATTTAGCTGCCCTATGCTGAATCCTTTATTTTGTGCAGATCCCAACAAATTGTTCATATTCCATTAACGGACGAACAAGGGATAAATAAGCAAATTCCCTCGCGTTTGCCGTACTCTTTTTTAGGATGCTCATTACAAAGTGAAGAGATCTCCAGGCTTTCCCTACAACAAAGTCTACGTGTTGTTTCCAACTTAAATTACTATCGAAATGAATTCCTAGGTACTTGCACGAGGAACTCTTGGAATAACGTCATTACTTAAACGGTAATTTGTTTCACTGTAATTATGACCCATGCCAAAAGTGATGAATTTACTTTTAGAGCTATTTATGGACATTCCATTATTTTCCGTCCAGTAATATAATGCATCAAGATCCCGTTGCAGTATTTCTCCATCTCTTTTCGAATTAATAATATTAATACCATTAATATTATGCAATCGTCTGCAAATAGCCGAACATTTGAGGTTAATTGTGCCGGCAGATCATTGACGAAAGCTAGAAATAGAAGGGGTCCAATGACACTCCCCTGACGTAACACTTGCCCCGGAAGATAACTCTTGCCCAATTCGGACTTTCTGTTTTCTATCTCGCAGAAACTCGCTAATCCACGCCACCACCCTGGGATCTATGCCTGAATTCATGAATTTCTGTACAAGCCGATCGTGTGGAACATCAAACGCTTTGGCAAAATCTATAACTACTGCGTCTACTCTCCCGCCCGCGTCAATTTCATCTGCAAGATCCTGAAATAGGAAATAGCTAGACTACCTGACTTTCGCATAAGTAACCACTCCTGAACCCGTGTTGCCCATCGTAGAGCCATTTTTTATTTTCCCATTCTTTCTTAATGTAACTTCCAACTCCATGCTCCATAAGCTTGCAGACCACTGACGTAAGACTTGCCGGCCTATAATTGCATAATTTAGTTTTGTCACCACTTTTAACTAGTGGTGCTACAGAATGGCACAGACTTTTCCGTATTAGTTTTCTATTTCCTTGGGTCTTCGCTAGCTATTCGGAATTGCCACAAACTCTTGCCAGCTGTCATCTATCACCGCCAAATGTACATTTTTTTGTCATTTTCATAATTTTTCGTTTTCCTATTGGTAGAATGGAAACATTAATTTTAGAATATTAAAGAACACAAAAACCTAGTCATAAATGGCAATTTTCTTTTAAAAATTATGTGCCGTTTAAGAAAAAATGGTGTTTTAGCGCTACTAAAAATGCGAAATGTGAAGCTCATTTTCACAGAAAAGTTTTGAGTTTTCAAAATGTTTGATTTGAAGTTATTTGAATCCCTAACACTCACAAAAATAATAATGTTTATAAATTGCTGGTAATGTGCATATTAAAGATGTGACAGATCTTTCAAAAAAATTACAATTATGTAATTTTTGAAAAAACAAAAAAATAACTCAAAATAAACTTTACGTCATATTAAAGAGTGTAATTAACACTCTCCGCTACAAACGTTTCAAGAAAAAAATTAAAGCCATATATGAGAAAATGGCGTTTGAGCGTTTCTGAAAATGCGAAATTTACAGCTACTTTTCACAGAAAATGGTTGTTTTTAGAAAAACTTTACTTGACATTATTTAAAGTACATATACTCGTAAATATAATAATGTGAAAGAATTGCCGATACTGAAAATATTAACGACGTGAGAGACAAGTAAAACAATTAACATTTTTGTAATTTTTGAAAACACTAACCGATAGACCAATATGGCTTTTATGTCATCTGATAGAGTAAATTTACCACTATCCCTACCATAAGTTTAAAGAAAAAATTTGGAGCCGTTTTTGAGAAAATCGTGTTTTTGTAATTTTTTAATGTTGTACATATTGCACGCAATATTGCACGAAAACTACAAAAATTTTGAGAAACATTTACATGACCTTTATGAAAGAATTCAATGTGCAGAACAAATTTTATTTGAAGAAAAAAATCTATCTTCAATTTTGCAGCTGGAGAAAGGCGCCGAAAAGAATTCAAACTTTCAAAATTTTCGAAAATTCAGAGTTATACATGAAAATCGGACCTATGCCATGTTATTCAGTGTATTTTACTCTATTCATACAAGAAACTGAAAGAAAAAATTTGGAGCCGTTTTTGAAAATCCCCGGGGGGCTTCATATAAAGTACCCCCAAATTTTGAAGAATCTTTTTCAAAATCTCAAAGCTTCGACTAGAACCAGATCGACCGGGGAATATCCGTTTTGGAAGAAATCGTACGTGTCGTTTAGGCGCTAACAGTGTTCACAGACGGACAGGCAGACGGACGGACGGACGTTTTCCTTTCAATTGGTTTTTCGGTATCAAGGACCCACAGCACGGGGTATCTGGCTACACCACGTGTTAGGGGATTTTTTTCTTAATTTAGCAACTGGTTTTATCCACTTTTTAGTTATTACGGCCCGACAATGATTTTTTTCCGCCGAAAATTGGCCATTTTTTCGCGCAGCATTACATAATTTTCCCTATACTACGTATATCACTCCGTACGTATACGGGAAAGTAAAAAGTGTAATCTTGAGAGGTACAAGGAATTGCGGAAGAAGATTAGATCCAAAGCCCGAACTGCGAAAGTAAAGTGGTATGCTTCACAATGTAGGGAGATAGAGATATTAAATAAAATGCATGATAACTTTATCCTCTATAAAAGAATCAAAGAATTTCCTGCCTTAAGATTCTGAAGGACGATGGGAATGCTGCAATTAGTAAAGAAGACAAATGTGATGTTTCCAAGAGTTGCATAGAAAAATTGTTTCTTGGTGAACTGCCTGAGTTAATAGATGAAACTGGACCACATATTCTCAAGGAAGTAGTTCAAAAAACCGTTTTTGCCAATAAAAATGGCAAATCTGTACGTTTGCCAACGTAGAAATTTTAAAGCTTTTGAACGATGCGAGTATTCCTAAATTTTTTTTTAAACATTTGTTGCGTCTATATGCAACGCGTCCCCAAGCCCCTTTCGGGGCGTTGAGCGCTTTTTTCGGAGTAATTCTCCATTAATTTACTGCGCACTACTGGGAGTAATCCTCCATTATGATATGTCAGTCTCTCGTCGGTTGTCTAGAGGACCGCCAGGTAGCATCTCCGCGTACGCGCCTCACACCGCGCGCCCCTGCGTCACTACCCAGCGGCCAGAATTGGGAAGAAATGAGGATGCGGATAGGTTTTAGGGCACTTCACAGGGGTTGGACTAGCCCTTGTGAAGCAGGTGGACTCGTGTTGTTGGAACAAATTTCACATGAGATCGACGGGAATCGAACCCGGACCTCCTTGGTGAAAGGCGAGCGACTTCGCTCTTGAGCTACGAGGCACCCTTTACAAATCTTTTTAACAATATATGTGACTCTGGGTATCTACCTACTGATTGGTTAGAGTATGTATTTGTCACGCTTACAAAGACAGCTAGGGCAAGAAGTTGTGACGATTATCGGACGATAAGTTTGATGAGCCACGTACTCAAGATATTTTTACGCATCATACATGCTCGTATTTGAAGAAAAGTAGAAGTTGAAATAGGAAATACACAATTTGGTTTTAGAAATGCTTTTGGTACACGAGAAGCCCTGCTTGCCACTCAAGTTTTAGTACAGAAATGTTTGGATCAAGGTCGAGAAGTATTTTCATGTTTTATTGATTTTAAAAATGCGTTTGATAATGTGAAACAAGATAGGCTTATGCATATTTCGGAGAGTGTTAATATAGATTTAAAAGATATACGTATCATGGCGTAAATATAATGGTGAAGCGGTGCGCAGGCGCTCGCCACGTCTCCTCTTCACGTGACGTCATCTTGGAGGTTCGCGCTCGGCGAGCGCAGGGCAGGCGTATGTCTTCGCCCGTCTGAGTTACGTTAGGGGGGTTCTGCTAAAATTTGAGGCATCAGTTCGTGCTTCAATGTATAATTCGTCTTTACAACTCTAAATATAGCAGTTATTTCTATTTTTACGAAATTAGTGGGCCACTTATTTTAGGAACGAAAGGGACCGCAGGCAAAGTTATTTTTCATTAACGTAGGAATTACCCATTTTATTGCTGTTTTATTCTGTTTTATTGCCCTATTTATGTTTCGAGCTGAAGCAAAGAAAAAAGAACTGACATATCCCGTCCTACATGTGTTTAATTGCAGTTGGACTGATGTAAGATAATGTCTGACCAAAAATTTAGTTCCTTCACCCTGAATTTGTTAGATGCATTAGGGATTGTTAATAATGTTAAATAATTTTTCAATAAATACTACTATTATTTTGCATTCTTATGTCCTCACGGTACTTGTAGGTACCACTATGTTTAAGCGCCACAACAATGGGTACACTGCCTGGAATCGAGCCTTATCTGAGAATTAACAATGCCTGGGAATGTTATTAGTTGTTGCCAGATAAACTTGATGCAAAACATTTAAGGTGGTTAGAGCGAGATATTCCCTAGTAGATAGAGAGTCCATATTACGTTCAAAAATATTTATTTGCGAGGTAAGTGGGTATTGTGAGACCTACATAAACAAATAGGGACTCTTGTGCTGAGTTTTATTTAATTATAAGAATTAATTTTGTTTCATAGATGGAAAATAAAAACATTTTAATACCACATAAAGACCTACCGTTGACTTGTTTCTTAACTAGTACCAACCGATCGCATGACCGAGGAATGAAAAATTGAGGCATAAGATTGAATGTAAAAAAGCACTATTACACAATTAGTACAAGCAAAATCATAAAAAGAAGCATTATAGACATGTAGCTGCATATTTTTGTACAGTGATCGCTAACAATGGTAAAAATTTCCACGTTTGAGAAGAGCGAAAAATCTTTGGTACATTGGGCAACGCCGTAATTTTCTTGAGATGGTATGTCGGCTCAAGGCTCATTTTGCTTCGACGTTTCGTTGTTTTTAATGACTGAATACTGTTTGTTGCCCTTGTGATAATTATCACTATCTGAGCGAATTGGCGGAAGATTTGTTTCCAAAGCGGAAGTTGTGAACGAAGAACGAAATAATTCCCCCAATATCACGAGAACAGTTATTTAATAAAGAGTTTTCAAATATTTTTTCAATGCTTGTTACTCTCTAATTTTTATTTCTTGAATTACCTGGGCTAATGCAAGGATAAACCTTCGATTATTCCATTACTTAACAACAAAATCAGTATTTTGGTTCTCTGCAACATTTTATAAAGCTTTGTATTGCCATAGAGTAAAGATGTATATAGAGGGCTCACCAGGCGTGTTTTTAGTTACATCCTTTGAATAGTTCCCCGTCGACCGCTAGGATGCGCCAACGTCGGGAAGTGTGAAGGGCTGTCTGGCTTATTGTTGGTGGTGGGGGCTTTCTAGGAAATATCACGCGGGGGGGGGGAACATGGTGGAGGGGAGTTGTTTCCATGGCGACGGCAGGCACTGGGCTCGGGCAGCCGTCACCCCAGCTGGCCTGCGTGGCCACTTGTGTCTCGGGAGAGCAAAATGTGGAGCCACGAACGTACACGAAGCCACCCGAGCGGAGTCGAGCGAGCCCATGCGCGAGCCGAACGGACTTCCAAGGCGCAAATCTTCAATTCGAAATCTGTCAGAAATTTAATGTTTCTAATGTTAAGTGGTCGTTAACGCCATTAACAAGATTTGTTGCGAACTTTCGTTTTAAACGAATAATTCCAAACTATTAGTCACATTAGTTTCTTTATTTTAACTTTTCTATTACTTATTAAAAACCACCTACCAAATAACTAAGTATATAATATTCTCAATTTATTTTCCGTCGGCTAGTTCAGGTTAGAATTATTTTGGTGCAAAGGAGTGCAGTAGTAATAAAAATGCAGCTTTTGTAAAGAAGAAACGGCAGGAGATTGCAGTCACAAATGCCAGTGCTGAGGAAGTAGAAACTTTTTAGTATCAGATGTCAAGCATTGTTCATTTTCAGCCAAAATCTCACCGGTCAAGCCATCAGCCAGTGCGAACATTCTTTCCAAGTTCACTGATGTTTTTCCTGCTGAACAGTGAAATATCCGAAGAAGAGAATTGCACTTGCATATTACTTCACAAGTGTGTTTAGGAACATTTACTGAAAGGATGCGTGTGAGTGTTGTCTGTGGATCCTCAAATGTATGCATTGAAGTAAAACAATGAATGTAATTTGCTCTTCAGATAGTGAACAAGCGTAATAATTGTGAACAATTGTTAAATAAAATTTCAAATAGCCATCGTCTACCCTAACATCATCTTGTAGTAGGCCACCACATGAAGTAAATAGAAAAATTGTGGATGCTTCTTTGCAAATAGGTAGGGGACATTCAGCAATAGAGCAGTTTCAATGGTAATTGGTTTACCATGAATGAATGTTTCAACTTACAATTCTCATGTTCTCTCTGTTATTAAAAATAATACAAAAATAAGAGGAAATTTTGAGACTTTCATATGTAGCCATACATAAAGCTTACATAGATGTTCTAGATTCAGTCAGTGATGAAGTTATAAATTTTTTAGTATTGTATGATGGAACATGGCATAAACGAGGCACTACATGTCGTTATGTAATGGGAATTGTTATCGATATCTTTCTTGACTGGTCATGTGGCTGATTTTCATGTTTTGTCAAAATACTGTGGCACTTATGAAAAGAACAAGAGCAAATTATGAGAAAAAAGCTGAATATAAAAAATGGAAAGAAATTTATGATTTAAGTGGAGAGTGTGTTAGTAATTTTAATGGATCTTCAAAAGCAATGGATGTAGCTCATCATTTTAGATATAGAACAATACTGTCAGATGGTGATGCAAAGACTTTCAATCACCATCTGAAACTAAACATCTATGGAGACAACTTTATTATTAGAAAAGAAGAATGTATAAAACATGTGATGTAAAGATTTAAAACAGACTTGCAAAAATAATACAAGAATAGAAAGTGAAGGGTGTTATACTTGGTAAAAAACAAGTGAATTTAAAGGAGGACATAATTATTTGTCTTAGCAAATTATCACAATGCCATCCAGAAGAATATTCCAGATGTGCAGAAGATGAAGTCTGCAATACTTGCCACCTTATACCATGCAATGCCAACAGACTTGAAGCCATAGCATTTTAAATGCCCTAAAGAAGAAAATTCATGGTGCTTCTACAATCGAGCTCAAGGGAATGAAATTTCAAAACATGGCAAAAACAACAAGAAAACTGTAGTCTCCCAGTGTTATTTGTAAAATAATTCCTATGTACCAGAGGCTTGCAAAAAATGAATTACTGGAATGCGTATATGGGAAAACACAGAATGCAAATGAATATTTGCATAGTTTTGTTTGGAGCAAGTGCCCAAAAGAAACATTTCTTTCCAGAAAAAAGATTGAAATTGCTGACATCAGCAGTGTCCCAGTTCAATATGGGATGTGAGGCCAGTGAAAGAGCATGCTTCAGGAATCAAAGTGACATCTCCTAAGAAAATAAAGATATTATGAGAGACAAACGTCGTCTCCACAAAAGTGAAATGGCATTGCAACTAGACTTTAAAAGTGCTTAAAAAAGCCATGTCAATAAAAGAAGGAAAGGTTTGTCAAGTCAATAAAAGAAGTAAAGAAAAAAGATGAAGATGCAATGTATGCTTCTGGGCAATTTTAAAGAAAAATTTTATTAATAAACTGTAAATGCACTATCTTAAATTTTCTTTTTCTCTTTCCCGGTAATTAATTTTCCTTACATTCTCCCATATCTAAAAAGTTCCAACTTTCACAATTTTCAATCAATTAAAGTAATAATGTAGGAACTTGTTAAGAGATTGTAGATTAATATAATTATGGTAGTATTTTTGCCTTAACCCATTAGTGCATGTGATTCGATAAATCGGATGCTAAGAAAAGCGTCAACAATGCCTGTGATTGGAGACTTATCTGTTTGAGATATACAAGAATCATCTTTCGCATTGTTGGAAAGTCATAAATTAAATGTATATGCTGCAACTTTCAGAAGTTTTAGATTTATAGCAATTAGAATGCAAGATGACGCATTACAGTCTTGTTGTTTCACGTAGCTAGTAAGTTTTCATATAATTATAATATCTAACCTTCATTGATACGAACAAATTTTGTACGAAATGAAATAATGAAGGTTTGTGTTTTCCATTTGAATTGGTATTCTAAGAAAATAATTATAAATTACTAAACTATTTCAAATTAATTTTCGTGATCCGAAATATCGCAGGGGACACCTATCATTGCAATACAGTATTTCAGAATGGCTACGTCTTTTCTCTCTATATTTCAAGCAACTGCTTCTAAATGAAAAAGTATTGTTTGCTTACCTGTAACTGGAATTTTGAGTATGTTGGAAGAAGAACACACAAAAGGTGCCAACAATTGCGAGCAATGATTTTCACTCTTCTGCAGAAATTATGCATATTAGACGGAAAGCTCGCCTCACTCGACTCCGCTCGGGTGTCTTCGTGGACATTCGTGGCTCCGCACTTTGCTCTCCCGAGACAAAATGTCTGCCTGGCCCCGCAGACCCGGATTACCGCGCTCGCCCCGCCGACTGGAACGGAAACCTCACCATTTGCCTCTACGAAGCTGTGAATGGGTTTGCAGCGTGATCGCCGTTCAGGACAAGCCGCACTGGCAAAGTCTTTGGCCTGCCTTTCAAGGACAAAGAGTTGTTCCTAAGATGTAAAGGTGTGGACCAAAGGTGGTTAAATAACGGAAATAGGGGAGGGGTCTCTCATAGAACTTACCCCCTTCAGAATAGGAAATCGGCTAGAGATGCCATTCTTCATAAAATCAGTATTTACTCACTTTCTATAGAAACGAAAGACATTCAATATGACACTTGAAAACTCTTAAATAAATTAACCAATAAAAAATTAAAATTCAGCTTACAGGAACAGTTTTTGTATGGAAACATCTAGTCTGCTGCACAATATACCTCCTCCCCCACCCCACATACACACACACACACACAGAAAAATGCTGTTTGTGACAGTAATTGATGTCGGTGCAAAAATGTATTATTGTTGCAGACCAAATCAATTAACTACTGTAATGGGACGGTCGCACACGTACTAATTTCGGCGTGCGAGATGAATATTTTATATAACAGGGAGTCCGGGAAAACTTAGCTGGCTGAAAATGTGCGTTTCTCCGCTACCTGAGTGCGCGAAGGGTCGCCGCCGGCCGCCGATGGGAGCGCCTCCCTTTGTTCAATACCGTTTGCCACACCTCTGGTATTTCCGAGCGCTGCGTCAGAGCACCCAGCGTCTTCTCGGAAATCGTGGTGACGTGAACGCCCACTCGAAATCGGGTTCCAACCGTCGATGGACCCATGGCAATTGGACGGCGCGCATCACGCGGTTTGGCTGCGCCAATAGTCGAACACTAGGCGGAGGTGAGACATGTGATCTCGCGAGCAAGGGAGGTTGCTGCGAACGCGAGACTCGGCCATTCCGAGACGAACGACGACCGCGAGTGTTACCTTCCGATGTAAGCGACGACCGAGGTGTTGGGTCCGATGGTAACGACCGCCGCGAGACGCTAGATCGCCGCCGGCAACGCATCGTCGCCACCTCACCGCCCGCTCAGGTGCCGCCGAAGGGAGAGGCGGAACACCGTGTGAGTGCCGATACTCGAATGAACGAAAAAGCGTTCGGACGCGGCCTGAGGGCCGGCCGCCGCTAAAAGACGCTTTGGGTGTGGCGATCCCTGGCCGCCGCCGCCGCAGTCAACAGTGCCGCGCGCCGGGCCGCCGCCACGCCGTCGTCGCCGCCGCGCCAGCCCACGCGCCGCGCCGCCGCCGCTGCGCTGTCGCGCGCGCCCGCCCGCGCGCAGCCCTGCGCCTGCCGCGCACGCCTGCTCGCGTGCCGCGACACCGCCGCCGCGGCCACCAGCTGCCCGACCGGCCAGGAAACGGGGGGAAGCGCCGCTACCCTGCCGCCCGACACCCGGGCCGATGCCGACGCCCGGAGGAACGGAGCGCCCGTGCGATGACCCGGAAGGGTTGGACTGTTAAGTTAAGCTAGTTATAAGTTAGGTTAAGATAGTATTAAGAACTGTAGGGGGCTTCACCCGATTATTTTTGCTTTGAATTAAACTCAGAAATCATGAAAGAGCGTTTTACTGTGTAGTGCATGAATATGCCCAGTCACGCATGCGTCCTAAATAGATTCCAGCCGAGCACATGAGGCAACCTGCAGCAGACGGGAATCCACAGGTGAGTCGGGTCACGCCCTGAGAGAGATTAACACCGCCGACACCGATGAGTGGTCGTGTGTACGGGGGGGTGTTACAAATGGCGCCTTGCAACGTGTGGCAAGCGACGAATCAGGCGAGGCTAATCGTCGCCAATTTTGGCTATATTCACTGACGACGTGCCGCCGAACCTGTGATGTCGAGGTAGATTTCAGATCTATGGCCCGAACCCACGTGACCCGACTTACGATTCCTAGTAAAGTCTCTTAAATTTGCATGCGTGACTGCAGTAGCTATAATTAAACTGGCGAATTGCCAAAGTAATAATTTGTTCACCGAGGGTGATATTTTGCTATGTATTGTGTATTTTCTGTGTTTTTTTGCTTTTTTTGTATTTGTGTGTTGTGTACTGTGATAAGTGTTTATCGTGTGCGCGTTTCAACGTCAAGATGTCCGACCACGAGAGTGAGCCATCAGCGTCACAGGAGCGGGCGGAGATGTTGGCAATGATGCAGGCGGTAATAGCAAATCAGATGGCAAAATTTGCCGAAAATCAGGAAAATCAGATAGCAAAATTTGCCGAAAATCAGGAAAATCAGATGGCAAAATTTGCTGAAAGTCAGGAAAATCAGATGGCAAAATTGGCCGAAACTCACGAAATTCAGATGGCAAATCTTACTAAAATTCAGGGGAGTCAATTTGCTGAGCTTCAATGCAAATTATTGGAAAATAAAGAGATGCAGGAAAGTCAGTTCGCTGAATTACGCAGTAAATTAGGGGAAAGCCAGGAACAGACGGCGAATCGGATTGCCGATCTTACGGAGCACTTCACGGAACGGTTCAACGGAATCAGCGACCAAATAGGCGAGCGCGTAAGAGCGGAAGTGAGTGCCGCGACCGCACGCTTAGACGAGCACATCGCCGCTTACACTCAGGAATCAGTCGCGATTTCTAAACGAATCGGTGCCGTCGCCGAACGACTAGATGCGTCGATCGAGATAAATAACGCTCGACTCGCGGAGTGTGAGGCGCAGGTAGAGGTCAAGCTTAGAGAACAGGAAGGGAAATGCGTAACTTGCACGCGCATGTCGAATCTGTCGTAGACGAAACTAAGGGAAAAGTCGCGGAGTTTTGTGACGGATTGAAGGACGCCGTAATTGAAGTTGAAAAAAAGGGTGCCGCGAATTGCAAGAAAATCGCGAGATTAGATGGGAAGGTGATCGCGGAAGTCGCTAGGCTTGATGGGGATATTAAAAATTTGCAAGCGACGACCGAGGCGTCAATCCAGAAACAGGGCGCGGATTTCAAACAAATAATCCGAGAAAGCGTCGACGGTTTGCGCGACGAAATGCAAACACCCGCAGGAGTATGTTCAGACGGCCACGGAAGTAGAGTTCATTTATCGCCGCCGCAAAATCTCGGTTTTCAGGTGCGAAAAACGAACATCCGTGCGAATTCTTGCGACGCATGGAAGATTATTTTACGTTATCTAACGCAGTACCCAACAGGCTAAAAGCAAAATTCGCTCAACAGTATTTGTTTGGAGCCGCACTCCAGTGGAGCTTATCAATGTCACAATTTCCCGAGACATACGAGGAATTTAGGGAGAAATTTTTGAAACGGTTTTGGGGGGAAGAAACCAAATTCACGTATGAGCGCCGACTATTAGAGAAGAGGTGGTATCCGAAGATGGGGATATCATATCTGGATTATGCCGTCGGGAAAATTGCAGCATTCCGTTTGTGCGATCCTTCAATTAGTGATAACCGGCTTATCTGGATCATCACATCACAGTTCCCGGAGCGAATTCAGAATTCTCTGAACAGCGCGCGCTTGGAAAATATCCACGAATTCCAAGATTTATTAGGAAAATTCGACCAGGCACGAATTTCGGGGAATAATGAGACAGAAAATGATAGGCCTCCACCGCAAAACAATCAGAGGTGGCCGCGTCGAGAGGGCGACGCCGGCAGAAACAGGGGACAGCACGACCGAGGCCCACCTCGGGACGAACGACCCGATGGACATTCACCCGCCGAGGGGCGAGGGAACCGACCCTCGGAAAATTAGAAGCGTCCGGAGCAGGTAGGCATCAGCGCTTGGGACGCAATACAAGTACTGTAGAGATGCCACTAGTGAGAACCGTTATTATTGACGAAATATTTGAGGAGAAAGCGGATCGCGATGTCGATCGTGCCAGGGCAAGAAGGTGTCCGATCATCGCCGCAGAGTGCGAGGGCAAGCCAGTCCAGATTTTAATTGATTCAGGGAGTGAAGTTTCAGCCGTTTCGGAGCAGTTCTATTTTAAATTAAAGAGTGAACACTCAAATTTGCCCGAGTTTCCCATTCTTAAAACTTACGTCGTTGGAGCGGATAGGAAGAAAAGCCATCCCATTACTAAACAAATCTTTGTAACTATTAGCCACGGAGTTTTTCAGTTCGATGCTACATGTCTTGTCATCAAAAATCTAGCTTACGAGCTCATTTTAGGCGTTGATTTCTTACGTGAGTTACAGGTCTGTATCGATTTCAAAGAGAACGTGTTGAGGTTCGAACCGCCGTATTTACTGCCGTTCACCGGCGAAAATAATGAATTGATTGCTGATGAATTCAGGATCAACAATTTGAATAGGGACGAGGTACGAGAAAGTATCACCCACTCTATTGATCGCAACCACTGTCTGACAGCAGCCGAGAATAGCGCTTTACGGGACATGTTGTTCAATAATTTTGAAATTTTTCTTCGGCCGACAGAACCCATTAAGGATTTTCTCTTTCGCATTCAAGTTACCGACCGCTCACCGTTTAAATGTAGAAATTATCCTGTTCCATTTGCTTTGAGGACAGAAGTAGATAAGACGATTTCAGACATGATTGCAGAAGGAATTATTAAAGAGCTTCTACGCCGTATATCAATCCCCTGGTAATAGTAAGAAAAAGGATGGTGGAGTTCGTATTTGTCTCGATGCTAGGAGGTTAAATCAGGTAACTGTTCCAGATCACGACTCGGTCGTGCCAATTGACGTCACTTTAGGGAAATTCCATGGTGCTAAATATTTTTCAGCTATTGATTTTGTTTCTTCTTACTGGCAGATCGCAATTCACCCCGATGACCAGAAATTCACTGGATTTTTGTACGATGGTTTGAGTTATGTTTGGTGTCGCACTCCTTTCGGTCTCCGAAATTCTGGAGCATATTTTATTAGGTGTTTGGATCAGAAGTACTGCCCCTCATTAATAAATGGATTAATCGCGTACCTCACGAGAGCGCGGGCCTATCTCCTTTTGAAATACATTTCGGAAAGAAGCCACCAGCCGATTTTCCTCTTTTAGAGCGCCTGGCCACGCACAGTGTATTGAACTATGAGGAAAGGTGCCACATTGTTTACGCGAACTTAAATAGAGCAGCTGAAAAGAGAGAGAAGATGGTCAAGAGACCGCACGAATTCAAAGTCGGGGACAGGGTGCTTCTGCGCACACCTGCTTCGTCTGACGCGCCGAGAGGTCTGTTTGCGAAGTTTTTTCCATTGTTCGCAGGCCCTTTCACTATTCGAGGTAATCCTCACCCCAATGTTTTTGAACTCGTCACAGACGATAGGCAACCGGCAGGAAAATATAATGCTTTTAATTTAATTCCATTTCGCGAATGAGACCTGTTTTGTCCTTTTCATTAATTATTGTCGTATTTTTAGTATTTTTGTTTGTCAATTAATTAGTGCTCTAGTTGTCTATTATGTGCTAGTCTTCGTTGAATTTATATGCTATTGTTGATGTGGTTTGTTTAAGTCTCTACCGACTGCCTGTGTCTTCTTCATTCGTTTACCGAGTTTACTTAATTGTCATTGCTTAATTGTTACACAGTTTACTTATTGTTGATGTGGGTTGGAGTTCTTATTTCCTATAACGAGGACGTTTCTGGGTTGGTTTTGATGTTGGTGTTTGTGGATGAGATATTCCCGATAGTATTTCCCTCGCTTCGTTTGTCATAGTTTTTTTTATTTTTCCTGCTATTGTAAGCACTTTGTTCAATTATTTGTAGTTTTAGTGCGTGTTTCGTCTATATGTTGAATAGGGTTTTTTTTGTTAAATTATTCCGTTTGCTCCCGTCGCCATTAGTTTTCTGTTGAGCCATGAAATCATCTTTTCTCTCCGATTTCATAGCTAGGCGGTGGAGGGGGTGAATGTAATGGGACGGTCGCACACGTACTAATTTCGGCGTGCGAGATGAATATTTTATATAACAGGGAGTCCGGGAAAACTTAGCTGGCTGAAAATGTGCGTTTCTCCGCTACCTGAGTGCGCGAAGGGTCGCCGCCGGGCCGCCGATGGGAGCGCCTCCCTTTGTTCAATACCGTTTGCCACACCTCTGGTATTTCCGAGCGCTGCGTCAGAGCACCCAGCGTCTTCTCGGAAATCGTGGTGACGTGAACGCCCACTCGAAATCGGGTTCCAACCGTCGATGGACCCATGGCAATTGGACGGCGCGCATCACGCGGTTTGGCTGCGCCAATAGTCGAACACTAGGCGGAGGTGAGACATGTGATCTCGCGAGCAAGGGAGGTTGCTGCGAACGCGAGACTCGGCCATTCCGAGACGAACGACGACCGCGAGTGTTACCTTCCGATGTAAGCGACGACCGAGGTGTTGGGTCCGATGGTAACGACCGCCGCGAGACGCTAGATCGCCGCCGGCAACGCATCGTCGCCACCTCACCGCCCGCTCAGGTGCCGCCGAAGGGAGAGGCGGAACACCGTGTGAGTGCCGATACTCGAATGAACGAAAAAGCGTTCGGACGCGGCCTGAGGGCCGGCCGCCGCTAAAGACGCTTTGGTGTGGCGATCCCTGGCCGCCGCCGCCGCAGTCAACAGTGCCGCGCGCCGGGCCGCCGCCACGCCGTCGTCGCCGCCGCGCCAGCCCACGCGCCGCGCCGCCGCCGCTGCGCTGTCGCGCGCGCCCGCCCGCGCGCAGCCCTGCGCCTGCCGCGCACGCCTGCTCGCGTGCCGCGACACCGCCGCCGCGGCCACCAGCTGCCCGACCGGCCCAGGAAACGGGGGGAAGCGCCGCTACCCTGCCGCCCGACACCCGGGCCGATGCCGACGCCCGGAGGAACGGAGCGCCCGTGCGATGACCCGGAAGGGTTGGACTGTTAAGTTAAGCTAGTTATAAGTTAGGTTAAGATAGTATTAAGAACTGTAGGGGGCTTCACCCGATTATTTTTGCTTTGAATTAAACTCAGAAATCATGAAAGAGCGTTTTACTGTGTAGTGCATGAATATGCCCAGTCACGCATGCGTCCTAATAGATTCCAGCCGAGCACATGAGGCAACCTGCAGCAGACGGGAATCCACAGGTGAGTCGGGTCACGCCCTGAGAGAGATTAACACCGCCGACACCGATGAGTGGTCGTGTGTACGGGGGGGGGTGTTACACTACAATTATTTATTGAACATCAAATACAGTTAAAAACTGTGTGTGACCTGCTGTGGGGAGAAGTGTATTGTGTGCAGGTTTTTGAAATTCTGGGATACCTACTAAAATGTGCATTATTGGCAAGACTTGATAAGAAAGTTCCTCCACGGTAATTAAAACTATTTGCAAAGGCAAATCAGCTATTCATTTTGACTGTCCCTTTGCGTGAAGAAATCGAGGACGCCCTGCCCTTATAATATGGATCTGCCGTAATAATACGGGGAACGGCAAATTGAATATTTCCAGATATCAGAAACACTGTTCAAAATATCAATAATCATGAGGGAGTAAATCATGAAAATCCGAGGGAGTATGTGCTGTGTAGCACCACTAGTTTCCATACAAGATACTGGACTATGGGAAAAAATCAAAATGAGTATGTAATTGGTCTGTTGAAATATTAACTTTTTAAATATTACAAGCGTACCCGTGCGAGGACTCTCGTATGTTAAAACCCAACCTTTCTCTATCCATTTGTCTATGCTTTCAATTAAGAAGGAAAGTTGTTAATGAAAATGTTAATTTTTTTAATGTATAAATGTAACTTCTAATGTACTTGGAGAATATCAAACAAAAATAACAATACAATTGATGTTGGAAACTAATTTTCAATAAAAGTTTATCCAGCATTATAGAGAGATGTTCTCGGAACAATTCATTAAAACAAACTTTGAACAAATTATTCACTCCTCCTTGAGAGTTAACTTTTTGCTTTCCTTGATAGTCACAAACATAATAGAAAAGGTTTTTACTCTTCAGAAAGCAAAGCAAAGTTAAGTAGTGCGTAATACCGATCGAGCAAGTACAACCTTACTCTGCAATATTATTTGAATTTCTTTGATTTGTATGAGGAACAGAGGGGGTTTTAGAGAGTTCAGGGTGCCAACTTGCTAGGGTGCAAAAATAGAAAAATTATTTGTGTGAGACCAAAACATACATGGAATAAAGAAATGATCCAAATTTTAAAAGGAAAAAATTACAAGAGAAATAATGAAAATATACAGTGTGTCCGGGGAGGAAACGTTGAAATTTCGAAAATAAGCTCTTAAGACAATTCTAAGCATATTTTGTCTAATAAATTACTTGGATATTCTGAGTGGTTGAGCCGCAATAAGCACTCAAAAATTGGTTTGAAAAATTGATTTCTAGGCACAAATTTGCATTATAGAAGCATAGAAACACTCCAGAACCATAGAAGTTGTTTATTATTTACAAAAAAATGAATATATTTGTTCAGAAAGAAGAATTAAGCAAGAAATAAAAAAGCAACCAATTTACACAATTCGACTGCTCTCTTATTTCTCACTTAATTTTTCTGTCTGAGCTAATATATTCATTTCTTTTGTAAATAATAAACAATTTACATATTTCTGGAGTGTTTCTATGCTTCCGTAATACAAATTTTTGCCTGGAATTCATTTTTTCAAACCACATTTTGAGTGCTCATTTCGGCCCAACCATTCGGAATATCCACGTAGTTTATTAGACAAAATATGCTTAGAATTGTCTTACGAGCTTATTTTCGAAGTTTGGACGTTTCCTCCCCGGACACCCGGTATAGATAAGTGGAAAAAGAACAACACAATAGTTCCTTACACAGATGTCGACTTTATAAATTTTTTAACATAATTAGTGGTTGATGTATTTGAAAAAGCGCTGGATGCAGGAAAATGTATTTTATACACAATAACCTGTGAATAAATAAATAAACTGAATCGTGGTCATTTGAACCAGCCCGTGCGTCCTGTGCCCAGGAAGTTGCCTAGGTTGCAAGCGACGCTCTCTCGTTACTTCGGCCATAGACTAAGGATGTCTTTACTCTATGCTTTGGCACATTGTGTCACATATCACACTTCTGAGAAAAAATGATTTCTTAGAATGGTAAACCTCTTTTATACAGTTTCCTTTATTTGTACTGATTCTACTTGTATTTATTTCCTCTTGTTGATAATTATTATTCGAATAATGGAATTATTTTGAAATATTTGCAGCATTTTTCATTAATATGCATTTATTCGTTTTAATTAACTGTGAGAATTCAGCTAAGGTGAAAAATACTGGAGGCAGGCCCTTTAAGTTACTACAATAGATATAACAATGTTTGGAGTCGGCGCCGTGCCCGAGATTGCTAAGGAAGTAGTGCCGTAGTGATCTCGTACCGAGGAGTCGCGAGTTCGAGTCCCACCTCGGGCATGGCTGTATGTGTTTGTCAATTCACCCCCTATCATCACCATATCGTTTCATCCTCATACCATGACGTGAAATCCAATAATGGTCGCTAATGACCTAGTCGTTGATGCGACCTGAATAATAAGAAGTTTGGAGATCACCACTTCGAAAAATGTGTGCCTTTGGTACGACTGTCTTTAGAGTGACCATATTCTTTCCGTCATTTCCTGATATATTCATAGAGGGTTGACACCTTTCATTTAATTGTTTTGTTAGCCTCGCTGTTGACCCTTGGTAAAAGATATATACGTTTTGAAAAGAAATTGAATTAACAAATCCACGGTATTATATATGAAACTGGGTTCCTGATCATCGAAAAAATAAGATTGAATTTTTGTGACAAAATATTGAATTTTTACATAAAAAGTACTTTTGGCAGCACATAAAATTTTCCCGACCGCCGGCTTCGGATCAATATTGACAGTAATGCTAGATGTAAACCGGCCGGGAGACAAAGAAAATCCACAATTACCAGTCTTTCACAACAAATCGATTTGTATGAAATTCCGCATGTACAATTGAAGTAAATTCTTACGAACAAAACAATTATGTTAATTACAACAAGAGGTGCACAAATTTCTCTCATTACTGAAAATAGTCACATAATAATGAAATATATAATTATTTTTAGTATAACAACTAATTTTTAACTTGAAAAAGGCCAAATCAACCAATTTCAATGAAGTGACTGTGGTGATGTTTGTATTAACATAAGAAATTATCACATTTTATACAAGCATATTTTGGGCGACAATTTTTTTCCTTGTAGCAGACTGACACATTTTTCTTTTTGTACTGTGTGGTTCCATAGGATCGTATTTTCATTTCTTGTTTTCTGGATTTAGTTCGCATTTGTTGAATTTCTCCTGGAAGACTATTAATTGTGGATCTTTGAATTTCTTTGAGTAACAAACCATGGAGTTATCAGCATTTTGGAGATCACCATATTCACTCATATTGAGAACTATATACGTCGTGCAGAGAGAATATTCCGTTCACACACGAACACAAGAATCAAGCCCGAAAGATTTGGCGTGAGAGGAATGCAACGCAACGGCACCGAGAAATTCTGCGAACAGTATGTGACGCCTTTTGGCGCGTGGGGCTGGCAATCCCACGCGTCGCGCGCGGTCAGAAAGACGAGCTACGTGACCTATCGTCATCCGGCTTATCTTGGGGTAACCTCACCAGCGGATGCAGAATCGTTCAACATTGGATGTCACCAGAACTCATAATCTTACACCTAGAGCTCAGCGAGATATTGAGTTCTTAAAATGCAATGGGTCTACTAGACCCATGCGCGCCTAACGTAGGGTTAATAAAAGAAATGCATTTATTAGTTCTACGTTTAAAAAATTAAAGAAAATGAAAGAAAAAATTGGGGTCATTTCTGAGAAGATAATTGCTTGAAATTTCAAAATTGCCTATGTTTCACGCAAAATTACATAAAAAATACTCATGTTTTCGAAAGATTGAACGTTACCTCATTTGAAGATATGTTTCCGATGAACACGTTTCAATAAGAAAATAAATTTTCTTCTTAATTGTAGTTGTAGGAAGACGCCTAAAAATATTGATTTTGCAATTTTCGAAAATTTGGGATTTTTAAAGAAAATTAAGATCTTCTCCATTAGACCTTGACCAAAACATTTGACGGCATATTTTAGAAATTAAAAAAATAATTCCAGGGGCTTTAGGACATGTCTCTTATATGTCGATTGGCATCATTGAAAAGTCGTGTTCTCTGAACGTCGATTCAAGATTTTATTGAATCACCATTTTCAGTTTTTAATTCTTATCGCAATTGCTTATTTTATTTTTTTTATTTTATTCTGTGTTTTCAGATAATGTAATCTATAAAATAATTTACATAATTTTTTTTCATAGGTATTGTTTATTTTATAAATTTACTTTTTGGAACTAGAAACTACCGTCAGGACTCTGGCGCATTCAAATACAAATATTTTTCTAAACATAACGCAACTTTTTCAGGTGTAAATATTTACGGTTATATCTGTATGTGTAAAATGTAGCTGTCTACATTGACAGAAGATGAAATAACATTTGTTTTGGAAGAAATACCATCTGATGTAGACACCCCCGAGGAGTGCAGCTCTGATGATAATGATGAGACAAATGATATTTCTGCACTTTCGTCCGCTTTATTTACAGAGACAGAAAGTAAAAAAAAAGGTGGCACAGACTATTTTTTGCTCTGATTGAAATAGCATTTGTAAATTCATTCGTCATTTACAAAGACATAAATGGGGAATTGTCCCTTTTAGATTTTAGAAGAAAATTAGCAATGGGCCTAATTGCGAATGGAAGCGCTCCAAACAAAAGAGCGGTAGACCATCATCATCACCATCGTCATCAAATTCATCTCCCGTGTCAAATCGCCGGAAGGAGGATTTTCGGTTTCTAAACATACCAGAAAACAAAATACAGGTGCCCATTGGCCTCTTTTTGTCTCCCAAAGAGGAAGATGTGAATTATGTGCAATTAAAAAAATTCAATCAAGACCTCATTCTAAATGTTCATTTTGCCAAGTATTCCTTTGTTGTAATGAAATTAAAAATTGTTTTTCAGAATATCATCAAATATAAAAAATAAATAAATATTAAAATAAAAAATCATTTTTATTTGCCTACCCACAAATCCTGACGGTACTTAGAAGTACCAAGGCCAAAATTTCCAAAATTATATATTCGAACTCGTTTCTTTTTCTTTCATTGCTTATTCAATATCATAATGTATCATATAAAACAAAAAAATACATTTTTTTCTTTCACAAATTAATTCAGGACTGAAAGGGTTAACTTCAGTTGTTCTCCTAATTACACTTTCTCTAAACAGTTCAGAATATTTTCTTTTCCATACTCTAATTTCATCACGTAACTCGTTTATTGTTTGTGTTAAATCAATTTGAAGGCTATCTCCACAAACTGCGTTTTCATTAATTGACTCCTCTGGAACACTATCCGTCACATCCATTGTTGCTTGTGATAACAGTACATCCTCTAATTTGTGCATATTCCTTGAAACTAGTCAAATGGTTCGACTAGGATTTATTTTTTCAAAAGCTATAGGCAACTTCTCGGTAGGCACTGCGTCAGGTTTTAAGTTTCGGCTCTTCTGTGGTATATAATTTAACAATACTTGACCGCAATTGTATTGCAAAGCTATCCTAAGCAAAGGGGATAGAACAAATGCGCGCTGAAAATAATTATAATTAACGACACGATAATAAAATAATTTACGGAAACAAAAGACACCTTAATTAGTTAACACCGTTATTTACATTGATCTTATCCTTTCTTCTACAAAAATGTATCCACGCTTCACATCTTCACGCTTCACATCACGCTTGGCATCTTTCGGGAAAGGAAGATACTTAAATGTCTGTTCCCTTCGTTTTCTTGTTCCAGTTTGTGCAGCCAAAAATAGCGCACGACGGCATTGTTTATTTTATTTCAATATCATTTCACGATATGTTCACCTCTCTGCCACTAAAAAAACTACTAGAAAATTACTAATACAAAGCAAATCGCGATTACAAAAATTCGGCAGGTACTCAACGAGCGCGTACCATACAATCACACTAGGCGCCAAGCAGGCGAGCATTCATCGTGACGTCATGCGCAGAAGAGAACGAAATTTCGTTCGGGATCCGTCTCACCTTTATTCTTACACCATGATACGTATCATAAAAACTTATATTGGGGACAAACTGCTCAAGTGCGAGTTGATCAGCACCTTACTGCGGAAGTGGATGTGAGAAAAGGAGTTAGACAAGGATGTATTCTGTATCCATTGCTATTTAACCTGTATTCAGAAAATTTTTTTAAATGATGCCTTGCAGGACTGTAATCTGGGAGTAAAAGTGAATGGTATTCCTATTTCTAATATACATTGCGCAGATGATAGGCTAATCGTGGCAGAAACCGCTGCGGATCTGCAAGAAATAATGAACAGGATAAATCGAACTCGCTAAGATTATGAATCAGAAATAAGTGTACATAAAACAAAGTACATGCTAATTAGTAAGAAAGGTGGAAGACCATTTCAACTGTTCATCAACCATCGACCGATTGAGCAGGTTTCTCAGTATTTGGAACAAATTTGAAATGAGTCGTGTACAACAGATTTGAAAATAAAACGAGTATTGAAATAGCAAGATCCACATTCAACAAAATGAGGAATTGTCTATGTAGCAGAGACTTGAATTTTATCCTCAGATGGAGAGTGGCAAAATATTACGTGACAACTGTTCTCTTATATGGTGCTGAAACATGGACTCTGAAAACAGAATCAATTAATAGCCTGGAGGCATTCGAGATGTGGATGATCAGGAGAATGTTGAGAATCCCCTAGACTGACAAAGTTCGTAATGACTACATACTAGAGAGAAATGATATATGCCGAGAGATATTAAAAATGATTAACATTAGAAAAACATTGTATCTTGGTCATTTACTTAGAAACCCCAAATATGAACTATTACAACTAATAATGATGGGGAAAGTTCAGGGTAGACGGGGAGTTGGCAGGAAGATGTCCTGGTTGGCAAACATCCGAAAATGGACAGGTATCTCGAGTGCTTCTGTGTTGTTCCATGTGGCACAAGACAGAAAAGTTCGGGGAAGTGGTCGCCAACTTCCAGTAATGGCAGGCACTTCAAGAAGAAGAAGATATTTATTTTAAGGAATTAAGCAAAATTATTGTTCACCTGTTTATAAAAAACATGTCTTCTAGATTTAATATGAAGTCGCACCTCTCCAGTAAGGAGTTGAATGGCCGCGTTATATTGACTGTGCAAAGGTAGCAGAATCATTAGTCTTTTAATTGGAGGCTGGAATGAATGGTTTGACGAAATAATGACTGCCTCAAAATAATATATTCAATTTTACTTTTGAGTTAAAAGGCTCAAATGAGGATAGGGAACGAGAAGACCCTATATATCTTGATAATAGTATATTAAAATTTATGTTTGGTGTTTTTTTAGGTATTAATATCTTGTATTCGGTTGGGGAGACAAGGGAATACTTTAACTTCTTTATATTTCACTATGATGATTGGTTGAGTGATCCTATATAATGAAATAAAGATAAAGATACCTTGGGGATAACTGCGTAATACTTCGATATTGCATTAAGAAAATTGTTAAGTGCAGGAGCTTAATATATTGGTCTGTTCGACCATTAAATTCTTACATGACCTGAGTTCAGACCGGTATGAGCCAGGTTGGTTTCTATCTCTATTTATAGTTACGTATTTTAGTACAAAATGATTAAATACTTTAAATAATTTATGGTTTATTATATTAATTACTATTTTGGCAGAGGAAGTGCAATACATTTAAATTCATGGATGTAATAGTATTATATATAGTATTGTTAAATTATATAATAGGTTTGGTTTGTTACGTTATTTTGGTTATTTTTGTATTAATTGGTGTGACTTTTTTAAATTCGTAAGGGTCCTAATAAGGTATAGGTATTCCTCAGCCTTTTGCCCATACTATTAAGTTGCTTTGTAAGGAACAGACTTATCCTATGATATATAATTATTTAATATATTTTTTGTCCAGTGGTTAGTTTTTTTAATTTGTTTATTTTAAGTCGCATCAACAGCTATGGTTATTAGCGACTACAAATTTATACATTACATAACATTTTCTTCAGTTATAAAAACAATGATAAAATAAAAAGAACAGAAAAATTATACAGAATAATTTAACAGTTTTGAATTACATTTTGAAAGGATTATATTGTGATATACCAAAATATTATACATTTTGTCAATAACATTGGCTGTAAATGGATTGGATAAAAGGGTCTGCAAATGGCGATATACAGTCTTAGCAACGCCGGCGTAGTGGTTGGCAAGGTCAATAAACTGCATTCAGGCGTTCAATAGGTGGGGGCGTTGGCTAGATAGACATATAAAATAATGTGAGATTGGTCTGAAAAGGAATGACTGTCGAGGGCGTGGCTACTTGGTTTGATAAGAGATGAATGGATTGGCTAAGGGAGAATAGACAGTCGAATTTTGTCGTTTTGTTTTAAAAAAGAAGGACGGATACCGAAGCGTTGAGGGCGGAAAACGGTGGAGAAATGGACATTCTGATAGAGGTCGTCGAGTAGTACAGATCGCTCACGAGATTAACATAAGGGGAGTAGGACTTGTAAGTTTGAGTGAGACTCAATAGTTTTTCGGATTCTGAAAGTTAATGTGCAGACGTGAATTCGCGTAGAAGTTGGAAGTTTCTTTTATATTGCGGTGTTGGACTTTAATGTTTTACCACTAGTTGGGGAGGACTAGAAACACTAAATATCACGTAAGAACCAATAGATATTCTAGGCAGTGAGGACTGGATTCGTCGACATAGTCGCAAGATCAGAAGAAAGAAGCAGGACTTGGGATCATTTGCATTCAAGTGGGAAGATACTGCGGACCGTCGTCGATCAAGACGTTAGATAAGTACTGCAGTACAAAAGTTTTATTTAAAAAGGTCATGACCTAGAACAATTGTCAAAATTGTTAAATAAATTGTTGAATTTTTCTTTTGGAAATGAAAAGATTTTCATTTGGCCAATCACAATTGTTAAGTAGTTAGAGATATATAATTATTTACTTTCAGATTCCTCGCCATACTGTACAGTTGGCAGATCAAGTAATCGGCTATCTAGACGATAGCGATTATCTATAACGGGACCCATTGACCCAGCTAGCCGGACATTTATCAATTTGTTAAAATTAGCTGTGGAAGCATTGGTTTTAATTAACGTAACCTGTTCCTGGCGCCCAAAATTTTACTATAAATTCGGAATGGGTCACGATTATAACCGTCCTAAGGTGAATGATGTCAACGATCTCGTAATAGTTTTTGACGAGACATTGTTGGTACATTTCAATATGTCATTTAGAAAATTACATGATTTACAGAAATGTAGTACTTTTTTTGATAATCCTCGGATGTTAGGATTAGTTCTTCCTCATGCACATCAATATTCTGCTCGCGTCTGTTGTCCTGAAATAGATTATAGTAGTATAGCAAATGATAGATGTTGAGAGAGGTATTGCAGGGGACACAGGTGGGAGGGGAATCTCTGGTTAGAAGATGCTTGTGACTAAAATTACAATGACCAGTTATTATTCTTGATAAGATCACCTGTTCTTTTTTAGAAAAGTCTTTGGAGGTTTCCAAGGAGTAAAAATTTCGAATTTTTTTGTGCAAATTGCTAGACTTGAATGTTCTCCAGTGGTTGTCCCATATCTTCTGCATTGTCTTTATGGAGTGTGACCACAGATCAGTCCATATATGGGAAGTTGCTAAAACTCTTCCGATTTCTGGAGTTGTCATATCTTCCTCAACGCTTATTATGTCATCTTCAGGTATCTCTTTGTAATTTGGGAGCCAGGTCATTACTAGAGTCTTGTTGGATTGCATGCCATAGTACAGTTCATGAATGTTGTCTATCATTGTTGCACTCGAGCCACCATTGCATATTTTATTGATTGCTTCAATAGATGAGGAAAAGACAACAATTTTTTTGCTGGTTATTCCTTTGCAAGTTTGAAAGCTGTCAATATGGAGCACATTTCTGCAGTAGTGGGACTGGAGTAATAATGCAGTCTACTTTTAATTTCAAATTCTTGAGTGAATATTATTGCATATTTATCCTCTTGATTTTTTATGAATTTTGTGAATATCATATAGTAATCTTTGTATTTGTTTACTAGCTCAGTTGATTTTATCTTCCAGTCTTCATCTGATATTTTATCTTTTAGGATGGAGGTTGAAGATAGGTCTACTTCTATGTCAGGTATTATCCATGGTGGAATGTTTGGTTTTCTTTTCTCTCCATTAAAATTTTCTATGATATTTAACTTCCTGAATAGGTTTTGATTTTGTTATATATTGGGGTAAATCGTTTATGATCTTTATAATAAACTTGAAGTTATGGGTAGATGTAATGGTGAATTATTGGATTATTTACTTCAGCTGCTTTGATGGCATGTTTGAGGGTTAGCAATTCTCTGCGATGTGATAGGCTTGTTTCTTTTGCTTCTATTAGAATGCTACCAATAGGACTAGAATGAAAACAGCCTGTACATATTCTCAAGGCTTTATTATGAATAACTTCAAGTTTTCTTAGATCTTTTTTACAGGCAGAATCATATACTATGGCTCCGTAGTCAATCTTGGAACGGACTATTGCTTTATATGTCATAAGAAGAAGAGATTTGTCAGCGTCCCAGTTTTTATGAGAAATGAATCTCAATATGTTTAACCTCTTTTTGCATTCATCAACTAGTAATTGAATTTGTCTTTTCCATTTCAGTTTGGAGTCAATATACATTCCCAATACTTTAATATTTTCTTCAAATTTGAGACTTTGTTCACCTAGATGTAGTGAAGGCTTTTCCTCTTCTTGTAGAAAATAGGATGCATTGTGTTTTCGATGCTGAGAATTTGAAGCCAGTCTTGAGAGACCATTTATGTATTTTACTTTGTACAGATCCTTGCGGCACTCCATTCTCGAGATACTTTACTTCAGATAGGTTCCCATTGACTCTCACTTGTATGGCTCTCTCATTTGTAAATTTTTTTATAAACTGAAATATGTTACCTTTTAGTCCTTTTTGCTGTAACATAGTTAGGATTCAATGGATCCAGGCCATATCGTAGGCTTTTTCTATGTCGAAACTTACAGCCAGGACATGTTGCTTGTTGATGAAAGCTTCTGGTATAAATGTGTCAATGCTTACTAAGTGGGACGTAGTGGAATGGCCTGGTCTGAAACCAAATGGATTGTGAGATATTATATTATTTAAATCCAAAAACCATCTAAGTCTTTTGTTAATAATTTTTTCAAATATTTTACACATATTGCATGTTAGTGAGATTGGTCTTTAGTTGTGTTTTTTTGTTGGATCTTTACCAAGTTTACGTACTGGAATAACAATAGCCAATTTCCATATTTTAGGAAATACATTTTTGTCCCATATGGTGTTGTATATTGCTAGAAGTACTTTCTTTCCATCGGGAGGTAGATTTTTATAAGGATATTAGAAATGCTGTCAGGTCCAGGTGAGGAATTTCTGGTTTCGTTAACAGTTGCGTTTAGTTCTTTCATTGTGATAGGATCGTTGATATGAAATAATAATGTTTCTTCATTGATGATATTCTCTTCAAGGTTCTCTTGTTCTTGTTTAAACTGTTGAAAGGCTTCTGTGTAGTTTTTTGAATTGGAATTCATGGCGAAGTTACAAGCAAGGGAATTTGCCATTTCTGTAGGGTCGGTGATGATTTTGTTTTCATCTTGTAGATAATGTATTTGGTTACTGCTGTATATCCGCGGCGAGAGTTGAACGGGGCGCGCTATGCAGCGCGCACCATAGCTTCGCCACCCCGAAAAATAGTTCCGGGTCGCTGGCCGGCGGAGGTATACCGCAGCGACCTGGGGGAGGGAGAGCACCGAGACCGCTGCGGCAGTCAGGCAGCGGAGAGCAACGAGCTAGCGCAGCATTTTTAGACGTGTGTTTAACGCTGTATTTGTTCTCTTGCTTTAGGACCGGCTTTGCCCCGGACTTCCTTTGGGATTGTGGCTGGGCCCCGCTAGTATTCCTGCGGAGCATACTTGGCCGGCTCGCCCGTGGGCCACGCCGCCTTAGCAGCGTGTCGTTAAGGGCACGCGTTAGATCACGGCCGCATTGCTGGTCGTACGCCGTTCCGGCACAACTCGCTGAGGCCACGCAGCCTTGTCCCCTAATTTAACCATGACTTTGCTTTGCAATCTTTAATTACTCTTCTTGCAGTGGCTCTCATTCTTTTGTAGTGAATTTTATTTTCTTCAGTTTTATGTTTCTTGTATTGGTTGAAGGCTTGTTTAGATTTTCTAATTGCTACTTTGCATTCATCATTCCACCAGTACACAGCTTTGGATACATTTGATGGTTTAATTGATTTAATTGAATTATTAGCAGCTCTAGTGATGATTTCATTAAATGTTTCAATGATATTGTCAATGTCATTTCTTTCAAGGAAAATATTGTCATCTGATAGATACTTACAGATGAGTTCTTTATAAAGGTTCCAATTAGCTGTATTGGAATTCAATCTTGTCAATACGTGTGTTTGGTTGTAGGTACTGTTGGGATTGTTGATGTTGATGAAGATAGGAAATTGATCGCTATCATGAAGATCTTCAAGAACATACCAGTTTCATAGGGGAGTAATGGTTCTAGAACCAATTGTGAGGTCAATTGCACTTGTACCTCCATTACTCACATTAAAGTGTCTGGGTTCACCATTATTTAGAAGACATAAAACACTTTCTTCAATTACAGTTTCAATACGAAGGACTCTTGAATCAGTTGCTTTGGAGCTCCATAAGGTGCTATGACTGTTGAAATCACCAAGAATGATAAAAGGTTGGGGTAATTGATTAATTTCGTATATGTTTGATTTCCTTTTCTTCAAATGAGTAGATGCTGGGTAAGTAAATATTGCAGACACATAATGATATATGGGCTTGAATCTCAATAGTGATAACTTCTATATCAGATTTTATGTCTATTATTTTACTGGGTAAATGCTCTGCAACAAAAATCGCGACCCCACCACTTGCAATGGTAGAAGAGACCCGATTTTTGTGGAAACATGTGAAGCTTTTTATCCTTCCTTGTCTGTCTGATTTAAAGTTTGTTTCCTGCACACATATGATATCAGGTTTGTGATTGTTACATAGTAGTTGGAGCCTTTCGAATCTAGTAAAAAATCCATTTAGATTCCATTGTAAGATTTTCATTGATTTTATTCGGTGTCTATTTCAGATTCTTCAGAAGGCTGTTTGCTTATCTTTAGTTTATTTATAAGTCTTGTGAAACGGTCCTTTATTGATCTTTCTGTTAGTAAGTCATATGTTTCAGTGAGTATTTGAATAACAGATTGAATGTCATCTGTGAGGTCTTTTGCTCTCATAGTTGGATTGTGAGTTGCAAAGGCATTTTCTAGAAAAATTTTTAATTGATCATATGTAAGAGAGAATTTTTCAGGGTTATTTTCCATAGTAGATTTAATAGGTGTAATGAGTTCTTCTTGTGTCTTGGCTTTTGTATTATCTTGAGAAGGATTATCTTCAACCTTTTCTTGCTTTTTCTTTTTCTTAGCTGGTCTTGTACTAGGGTTCCCTTGGTTAAATTGAATTTCATTTTTGGATGGTTCATTAGAAGTTTCCATTGGTACAGAGTCAAGATATTCAGCCTCTTCGTAGATTTCTTCCCTCTCATCAGCAATAGATTTGGAAGAGTTGGCAAGATGCCCTGTTTTATTTGGATTAATAAGCTCATGTAGTGAATTGGCAGGAATATTAACATGAACACTAGTATGATTTGATTCTTGAATAGTTTTCATTTTCTTCTTAGCTTGCTTGCTATTATCCAAGTTTGTGTTATCGATTTTATTAATTTCATAACCTATTTGGGATGAAGACTCTGATGAAAGGGTTCTTTTTGAAATAGAAGGGAAGTTGCTGTCATTTACTGCAAGTATTTCATTTTAGCTTTGTGGTTCAATAGAATTATTGGTTACTTCAGTTTCATATTTTTCATTTGTTAAATCATACTCAGATACTGTTTGTTGAGTAGATTTGTAGCTACATTGGTTTGCCAGATGACCAGACTGTTTACATAGGAAGCATGTCATATCATCAGTGGATAAGAATATTCTATATTGAATACCATCGTATAATATTGTGGTTGACTCTGGAAGATTATTTACATCTTCTGGTGCTATATATTCCTGTCTCCTGAAGCTCATAATAGGGCAAACCCAGGTTCAGGGATACCAGCTCTAATAAATGAGATATTGGAGTTGATATGGATGTTATGTTTTGATAATTCCTGCTGGATGACATCATGTGGTATCACAGGGCAGACATTGGAGATTATTACTCTCTTAAGCTTGTTGATTAATGGTCTGACACTCAGTTCAAAATTATTGATAGTTGAAATAGGGTACTTGCTAGTAAGATAGTCTGCTGATTTCTTAGTATTCAGAAATATACACTCTGTTTGATATCCTCGACACTAATCTAATATCATTAGGGTTCATTATAGCAGCAAGTTTAGTAACATATTTTTTAATAGAAATACCTTCGTGGGCTTCAATGATGACACCTCGCTCTTTTGAGGGAAAAACATCGCTCACAGTGGCGTTGGCGTAAGTCTTAACTTGCTTTTCGGGAACTTGATCCATCGGAAGTTTGGTTATATTGTTGTTTACATTCATTCCAGTTGATAGCCGCAATGGGCTGGATTTTCAATGTTTATTACACTGGATTGTCACTGATTAATAACTGACGTTACAAAAACAGACACAAATGATAACGCTTCTATGTTCTTTTCAGAGGGCCGTGCCAAGTCGGACAGTTTTTGCACGGAGAATCAATATATTTACAAAATATTAGCAAACCAGCCTGCCACTGGTAAGAAAATCTGACATTTATCATAAATTTGTTCAAATCAATCGCAGACATAAATAAATCCAGCTGTAACACACTCTGTACGTGTTTCACAGTTTCCCCTCCGGGGAGACTGTATTGGGCATTAAAATTATATGTTCCATCAAGACCTGCAAATAATGCAGAATAATAATTCAAACTTACCCGAAAATATTACATCTCAAAATTTGTTATCACAAGATATAATATATCAGTCACAAAATGCTTCTCTTCAATCAACATTGAATGTACCTCAAGCTACTCTCGGATTGATAGCAATGCAAACAGACAACCAGCCTCCCTTCATTTACACAGACATTTCGTATAATGCAAATAGAAGGCAGCCTCCTCTACAAGAAACAAATCCAGCCAAACGTCAAAAGTCATTGCCTCAAGTTGTGATACATCAACCTCAAAATTCTTCTCAGCAATCAACATCTTCTACTACCATCAATGTTCTTCAAGCTGCTCCCGGATGAGGAGAAATGCCACCTAATAACCAATCTTCCACAATCTTTACACAAACTTCAGGTAATACAAATAATCAACCTCCTCTTCAAGAAGCAAATTCAGCCCAACGTCAAAAACAATGTAAACCAACCTATTCAATTCTAACATACTCCAGATACGACATCTTGAACGAAACTGCCGATCCTGATAACGAACTCTCTAACTCTGAAGTGAAAATTCCACCGTTTACTGTGATTGGAAAAAATTACCAGCTATTAATACAAGATATATCAAACTCGCCCTCGATCTTATCCAGCCTCCCGTTTAAACTGTTGCTTAGTTCAGCGTTGCTTTCCGCCATCATGTTTCGCAAACTCGCGCTGTTCTGTTCCATTTTTCTCTGCAAATCCGCGCTGTTCTGTTCCATTTTTCTCTGTAAACTCGCGCTGTTCTGTTCTATATTCTGCAATGCCGCGCTGTTCTGTTCTAGCCTGCTCTGTAACAATTCCCAAATCATTGCCCAGTTCGGCTCCGATTTGCTAGGTACCTCCACCGTAGTTTCAATTGTAATCTGCTGCCCAACTATTTCTTCAGTTGCAGGAATCGCAACATTTTCCTCCCCTTCCACCTCAACTACCTCCGAATTCCCTTGCTCCTCGTCTCCGTCTCGAGCAAAAATTGTTTCGGGTTCCGTTTCCTCCCTAACACCTAGCGTTTTCTTGCTACGCGTTTCCATGACTACTAGTTTCCTTGTTTACAAATCTGATTAATTTCTCACTGAGTGCTGCTATATTAACGAAGTTTACTTCCACGCTCCACGTTATGGGCGCCAATGCAACGGGATTTCCTATCTTCCCTGTTTATTCCCCAAAATTGGGTTGCCAATGCAACGGATTCTTTACTTACTCACTTACTTTTAATACCAAAAACATTATTATAAATCCCGGCGTTGCATAAATTTATTGGGTCGTGGGCTGTGGATGCCTCCATACGGACCTAGCTGAAAACAACATTTAATACAACAGCATGCACAGGGAAACAAAATACTGAAATAAGAACACTGGGTTTTCTTTTCAAAACATGAAAACAAGAACTTTAATTCGGTTATTCTTTCTAGCTGCGGCAACAATGTAACTAGTGACATCAGCTAAAGCTTGGCATAATTGTTATGTTTCCATTTTTTTAATAACTCACAATTAGTTGTAATACCAAAACATAATTAACCTCAATCAGCTGATCGTAAATCAAATACCAAAGAGGAATTCCTTTTATGCCAAATGAATTTAATATTATTCTAAAAATTTCCGCACGTACGTATTTATTCTTACAACAATGCAAAAATGAAAATTTATTAACTTTATACAATACGGACTGAATGGTTCTTATTTTGTATTAACTTTACTTTGAATTCGCAAATTCTCTAGTTTCCATTAATGTTTATATCGTTTCTGGGTGTCGCGAAATCAGATTTGGTTCAATTAGTAGCGTCGCGAGTGTTCGCAGATGCGCCACTTTCCTGTTTGTTGTGAAAAGCAGCGCCGTTGCCAGTTCGGTTGATTTGCACGCGTCCACTCGCGTGCACCGCCGTCTTGCACGTCGATGTCTTGCACGGGCCGGTCTTCCTCAAAATAAACTCCTCCAGAATTTTTTTAATAAAATTGTTAAAACATTTCCGTCGAAAAATCACAGAGAAAATATACTTCTTCTTTCTTCTTTGAAAGAAAACAGTACCGCCTCACAAATGTTCACGTTTATCAACTGCTCAACCCAGCACCAAGAAAATGTCTAAGTCCGAATAATTAAAATTTTATCAATCTGACGGACATGGATTCGATGTTGCCTCGACAACTCAACAAACCGAACTGTCTTCCAAAATAGCGTCGATTTAACATGATACCTCTGTTTTTAAAAAATGCCGGCGAACTTCTTTTCGCTTTTTTTCATTGTCGTCACCGTAAAATTTTGTAAAATGTCTAATATTTGATGTTTTGAATTGGTTTCGGGTTCATTCGTTCCAGTTTGTGCCCAATGTCAGGATTATTTTGTCGAAACTGCCGTTTTCAAGATATTTCGGGCCGAAAATCACGAATTTCCCTCTCGACATTCTACAACACTTCGTCGCTTGTTTTATCATATCATCCTCTTTTAATATTTATTTATTTCCACCTTTCCAGTGTTCTATAAATTATTAAACCTAGTTATAAATTTTGCTGAGCTCATCTAACGATGACTCCCATCGTCTCTCGTTGTTTATTTAGCGTTTCTTTTCGAAATCTTAATAATTCATTGTGTGATGCTTTGGAATGTTGGAGTAGCTTTTTCCCGAACTCGTTTTCTTGCAATATTAAGAGAACCCGTCAACCGATCACGTTCAAATAAACTTTATAATGTTCCTTTAATTTTCCTTCATCTACCAAAATGGTCACCGTTTCTGTCCAATTTTACAGAACCCCGAAAATTCCAAAATTGTCAAATCTATTTTCTACAACGCGATGCTCTTTTGTCGTGTTTATATCGATTTCTGCCGCACTTTGTTTACATAACAGACTATAGATGGTGAATTATTTATTCCATGTCCCCACTTGTTTCTGGGAAATGTCTCGAATACTAGAATTATTACAATATGTTAATATACGCCGAAGAGCACTGAAGGATCTTTCACATGAGGTGGAAGTAGCTGGAACTGTCAGGATTAGTAGCAAAAGCTTTTCAACTTCTGAAAACATTCGACGACACTCATTCGGCAACAGCTTGAACGCAGCGGCAAATTGTTTAACATTATTAGTGTCTTTTATGACAGTAGGTAGTAATTTTAACTGTGCATAGAAAGTTTCAACGTCGAAGTCCGGTCTGTGAATATTTAAAGAATCTTCTAAATGTTCTTCAGATGAAGGGGGTTTAAAAGTATTTTTTCTAATTTTATAAGTTGATTCATGCCTGGATGCTCAAACCTTCGATCTACTTCATTTTTCAACCAGTCGATCACGTGAATATACCTTTGCCGTAGAGAAGTTTTTGCATCTATTTGAGCCGGAGTGCTTCCTTGCTGGAACCTTTTTGGAGGCATCCTTAATTTTGGAGGGCGTGGCATTTCAAGATGTAAACAGTCGTTTGATACTTTCTCACAAGCATTCCATACTTTGTTGTAGTCAGCTTCACTCATGTTGTTGTAAGTATTCCACAACCTTTGAGCAGCTTGTTTTGCACCGGTTGCTGTAAAGTCTTCACTCTGAAGTGCTTTAGCCAACATTTCAGCAGGTTCACAAACTAAAATTACAAGTTTTAGCGATAGCAATGTTTCAAATTTACCCATACATGTAAGGTACCCTCTCAAAACAGATTTTCTGTCAATGCTAAGTGCACATGACTCATCACTTAATATAATTTTTAATGTCTCCATGATTCGTAAATAATTATCAACAAATCTTTTCATTGATTTAACTCGAATGCACCATCGAGTCGGACAAAGGGGGAGTAGTCGCGAAATACTATCCTCAGTACATGGTGGCAAAACAATTCCGCTGTAGATGTTTTTCCGCTTAGATGATTCCAATATTACATTAGAAACAACTTTTACTAGCATTAAACTATCTGCAATGAGGTCGCACCTTTTTGCTACTTCTTGAATTACCAAATCAAGTGAATGATAAGCACAATGTACAAACATTGACTCAGGTTCTTCAGCTGAAAGGCGCTTTTGAACTCCACTTATAGACCAGACATTGTTGCAGCGCCATCAAAACAATGACCTCTCATATCATGAATATTTACATTTAATCGAATTAAAAGATCGTTGATTGCATTGTATAGAGTCTCTGCTTTAGAATCAGGAAGACAATAAAGACCCAAGAACAACTCTTTTATTTTGAAATATACAGGATCTACAACACGTAAACAAGTAGAGAACTGTTCACAACCAGTCGAATCTGTGGTTCCATCTGCCATAATAGAAAAGAAAGGGCTTTTCTTGATTTCTTTAACCATTTTCCGCATTAAGTTATTAGACATAATCTCTATTATTTCATTTTGTATATCTCCACAAAGCCATTTATCTCTTCGTTTTAGCCATGAGTCAAGTTCTACCGAATCTAGCGATCTTTCTTCTAATAATTGAATAAGATTACCTCCGTCATTATCATTTCCTCTTAATGCTTGACCAGAGCGGGCGAGATAACGAATTGAACTAATTATTATGCGTAAAGATGTACGGGCATCTTCTTGCTCTTTTCGTAAATTATTATCAAAAAGTAGGTTTATTCGATTTCCATGTTTTAAGTGATGAATATAGTTTAAACTATCGCAATGATGCTGACTAGTTGCATGTGTTTTCAGTTTTTCATTACCCTTCTTCCAATTGCAGAAACCAACAGCAACAAAAGTTTCTTTATTACCACGTGATGTATATTTTTTCCATGATGAAAAGCTTCAAGACATATAAAGCATAGGATGTGATCTTTCTGTTCAATATAGTGCATCCATGGATATTTTTTGAACCATTCATGCTGACAGCAACGACCGTCTTTGTCTCGGGGAAATTTAAATTCAATTGGAGGTATATTTTGCTTATCGAGACAACTGCTATTATCAGAATTATTTAGTTCTACTCGTTCTTTGGGAGATTCTGCCTTTTGAGGATCCGTTTCCGTAGAGTTTATGTCGTGCTGCAGATGGAGTTCATCTGTTTTAACTTCAGAGGTTGATTCTTTTGATGAATCTGAAATATTTTATTATCAATTATTATTTGAAACAAATAATATAAAATGATAAATATTACACGAAAAAATATTTTACTTATTGAAAGTATAGACAACTTGAATACATGACGTAGCTTAAGCTGAACTATATCTATAGTGAAGGATCATGACGTACCGATAAAGGAGTTTTTTTATTTTTAATACTTTAAGATTTATTAAACAGTTGACAAACATTTTTTTATACTGAAAATCATTTTTGTCTTTACAACAATAATTTTTATTTAATTAAAAAAGTGTCACTATGGGTTCTTTAATTTCTGTTGTAAAATGTGTTGTATACACAGTGAGAAAAAACTGTTATTGACAGATTACCATTAATACACTTTAGTTTTGCCAACTGAATAAAAATTGAAACGACTGAAAATTACTACCACCAACTTTTGGATTGAATGTTCAACAAACGAGTTAGTTCTCCTAATCAGTCAGTTAAATAGTCCATATAACTATTTTATCAGTTGAACCAGCTAATCATTTTTCTCTGAGTGTAGATACCCAAAAGCACAAATTTTATGTATTGCAAAAGCATATCGACACCACGTACGAAAACGGTGCCGATTAGAAATTGCTTTCGAAAAGGAATCGATGTAGGCTTGAAATATTAAATAATATATTACTGAGAAATAGATTTCTTAAAAAATAAGTTAAACATTGTTTTTTCTGTCAGAATTACCTACATTGACCTTAATATACATATATCCATGAGGTATTTAAGCAAGCAATTGAGTGTCCGAATTCTAAAACGACACATACGCCCGAACGGTCGACAGGCAGTTGAACAGATTGTGGGATTTTAGTTAAAAATTAAAATTACTCCAATTTGAATTTTAATTAGACAGACATATGAAGAATAACAAAACGCATATTTTTTCTTTTAACATCTTTTTGTTAGATGTATTGTTATTAAAATAAAAATTATTAACTGCACATTTTCACGTAATGAAATGCAATAGTTTTTTATATTTAACTCGATATTTGTCGAGTAATAAATAATTGACTTTACTTGAACTTTTGTTTTCAAAAACTATTTGAGTTACCGATGACGATAGGTTTACTATTATTACTACAATTAATTGTTGTTAATATTAAATATTAAACTGGGCCGTGCTCGTAGATGTCGGTTAGGAGATTTAAATCGAAAAAGTATCGAGGAATTATTCGATTTCGAAAATTTTTTAGCGACAAAGTTGTTCATTTACGTGCAGAGAAGTTTTATTTGAGGGTGTGAGTCACAAATCAGAATGGTAAAAAAATCAGCATTGCTGATAATGAACAATAAATAATTCGAACGTAAAACTTTAATTAAATTATTAGATTATTATTTAATATTATTAAAAAATTGATTATCTGTAATTCTTATTTTTAACCATTCTGATTTTTGACTATTCTGAATTTTGACGTACACCCTTATTTGACACTTATTTTGGCGCGCTCGGTGACTCTCCACCTAGTACTACCGCACGCAAACTCAGATTTGTTTATGTTCATTGTTGGAACTGTTGGAAACGAATTCTCGTTTCGTTTTCGTTGTCGAGTCCCTCTGCTCTCCATTTCTATTGTTTATAACTATATTTACAACCAAACTTGTCAGCGAAAAAAAATGTTATGAATAAATTAATAACCTAGTTAATTGTTTGATCATAAACAAATCCGAAGATACGTGCGGTAGTACTAGGTGGAGAGTCGCCGAACGCGCCAAAACAAGTGTCAAATAAATTGCCATAATTTTTAGACTTATGAATATTTTGTTCTGAAATTTTGTAAAAAACTTCTCTGCAACTAAATGAATAACTCTCTCGCTAAACGGTTTTCGAAATTAAAAATTCCCTGGATACTTTTTAGATTTGAATCTCCTAACCGACATCTACGAGCACGGTTCCATTAAATATTTAATATTAATTAACAACAATAATTTGTAGTAATAATAGTAAACCTATCGTCATCTATAACTCAAATAGTTTTTAAAACGAATTTTCAAGTAACTTCGATCATACAATAGAAATTACTCGACAAATATCGACTTAAATATAAAAAACTATTGCATCTCATTATGTGAAAATGTGCAGTTATTAATTAATCTAACAAAAACATGTTAAATAGAAAAAAGATTTGTTATTCTGCATATTTCAGTCTAATTAAAATTTTTTCTAAAATTACACAATCAGTTCAACGGCTTCTCGATCGTTCGTGCGTCTGTGTCGTTTTAGATTTCGGACACTTAATTGTAATTTTTTTTATTAATAAAAAAGGCAACTTACCATTTGAATCAAAATCTGCCTTAGTTTTCTTAAAAAACGTAGTGATGCTCAGCTGATTCGTGTTACTATTTGCACGTTTCATAATTTGTATTTAACGTACATTGTTTCTGGGACGTACAAATTATGTAATTAATATTTACACTACAACACACAATTTACAATTTCAATAAGTCGTTTAAATGTGGTAACAGAAAAAAGAAAAATTGGTGCTTGTCGACGATAAAATCAACGTACCTATTTGGATAAAAATCTGTACTTGGACAAACTGCACTAACAAAAAAGTATGCGCTCAAACCGAACAAGCGTCTTTGGTGAAAACTCTTACGGATCTTTTTATGACAAAGATGCTACTCTCAGACATCTCCGGAAAACCGGAAAACTTGCACCCTGAGAAGGGATAAAAAACGGAAGAAGAGTGCATATTGCAATAGACAAGATTTTCCCCACGAAAATATGACGTCAAAAGGTAAAGGAAATCCCGCCCGCGTTGGGCCATTTTTCCGCACCTTTCTGTCCGCTTTCATCCGCCGCCGCGGCGGCCCGTTGTCCCCGACGTTTTTACACCACATGTTTTTCAAACACTCAAGAAACAAACATTTCCTTTATAAGTCACGCTTAAATCCATATGCCTATATTGTTTATGAGGCATCATATATTCAGCAGAGAATTTTGTTGTATTGCAACAAAGTTTTCGTTCGAGCCGATGACACATTTAGCATGAAGAAAATAATACTTTTATATCGTGCCTTTTTTTATTAAATTTTTTATTCTTTCTTAACTATAGGACATCGGACGCGGCGTATCGTCTATTTGGGTAATGTGTTTTTCTGAGAACGTTCATATTTTCGAACGACGAAAAGTCAAAAAGAAAAGTCGGATACTTGACGTGAGATTTTATTGCCATTTATTTTGATTTTAGGGGGTCGGCGACCCTCCAATTCTACGATTGGGGGGTCGCTCAGACCCCCCTGACCCATACTTCCGACGTCCCTGCTTTCCAAGATATTTGAAACCCTTATACATCACAGATTATTACACTTCACTACAATTAACAAAATTATTCCTCCCACTCAATTTGGCTTCACTCATCAGCATGCAACTACTCATCAACTTTTAAGACTAACAGAACATATTGAAAACTCCTTTCACCTAAAACAGCATACTATTGTATTATTACTGGACATCGAAAAAGCATTCGACAAAATTTGGCATCATGGTCTTATTTATAAATTATTCCAAATTGGAATTCCTACTTATTTGTTCAAAATAATTCAAAATTTTCTTTCTAATCGCACTTTTCGTGTCAAAATTAATTCCTCTTTTTCTCAACTATTTTCAATTGGCACGGGCATGCCCCAAGGGTCCTGTCTATCTCCTCTACTTTTTAACATCTATCTCTCTGATATTCCCAACTTTACGTACTCAGAATTAGCCCTTTTTGCTGATGATACTGCATTCTTCATTAGTCATAAAAAATTAACAACTGCCAAAAATAGACTACAATCCGACCTTCTGCTTTATACAAATTGGTCTTCTAAATGGCAGATTAAAATTAACATGAATAAATGTCAAGCTAAAATCTTCACACTGTAAACCAATCACCCCTGCAGAAATATTAATTCATGATCAAGCTATACCCTGGATATCACCCAACACACCTATTAAATATCTTGGACTCCTCTTAGACACTAAACTTAAATGGAATGCCCATATTAAAAAACATTATACATAAACTAACACTAAAAGTTATAAATTACACTCCCTCATTAATTATAAATCACCTATAAACATTCACTCAGCAAAATTGATATATTATTCGTCCTACCCTTACTTATGCTTGCCTCATCTGGTCCAATGCTGCCAAAACCCATGTTAATAAATTACAAATTCTCCAAAATAAATTTATCAGGAAAATATTTCACGCACCCTGGTATATTCCCAACTCTCAACTCCATAATGAACTGAAAATTGACACTATCAACTCCCTAATTCGTTCACAAAGCCTCAAATTTTTCAACTCCTTAGATGACTTACAACAGACCCGCACTTTCAATTTAGGTCAAACATATCATTTTCCTCGAAGTTTACTATCAAAATTTCCTAAAGATATATTTCATCCACCATAATTACTACATTTACAACATATTATCCTTCTATTCAAAATCTTTTTACAAACTTCTTTTTTTTCATAGCATAAGCTTTTTCAAAAATTTAATTGTTAATAATTCCTACTACAGGTTCCAGTGAGTATCAAATCCCCAGTTATTTTTTTGTAATGTCCAAACCCCTGAAATACAAATATGTCGAACTGGTAGAAATAAATTCCCCCAAAAAATGATAACGCTTCACTCGTAAACACGATAAGAGGAGGCACAAACTTACGTAGGTGTTACCTCTACGGTTGCTGGGAGCCGAATTGAGTGGTTAGTTTATTTTGGTTTCTTTTAGTATGATTAATTTATCCTTTAGGTTGTAAATTAATTTATTTTCATTTGACATTGTTATTTTTTGTTGTACAGGAATGGGAGTATATTCTATAATTTTGGCTGGTTGATCATCTAAAGTAATTATGCTTTGTTGGGAGGGTTGCTCAAACGATCTCTTATGAGGTGAGTATGGCGTTAATTTTGTTAAGATATATTGTTTTGGTATGGATTTATTTTATATTTATCAGTAGTATATTTGGTTCTTTTTTCGTTTGTATTCCGTTATTTATTGTTGATTTTCTTCTTGTTTAGCTGAGACTAATCGTACTCCTTTTGATTTTTCTGAGGATGAATCTGAATTGGTATCGGAATTTAATATTGAGTATAGAAGAGGTGGTTTTGCATTAATTTTTATGGCGGAGTAATCGAGAATTTTATTTATAAGAATGTTAACTGTTTTGATTTTTTGGTGGTGATTTATTTTCTTTATTGTTTTATTTTATGTTAGTTTTTATGTCATTTGTTTTGATTTGAATTCGTGGGACTTTGCCTCGTTTTCGTTATGATAAGTTAATATATTTGGCTTGAAGGGTTCATTTACCTGTTTCTTTAAATTATTTAACTTTTTGTTGTTTTTCATTTTGTATTAGTAATGTGATATATTGAGATATTTTAGGAAAATAAATTAATAGAATAATTAGTTCTACCTTTTGTTTTCAAAACAAATGCTTTTAAGCTTATTAACTTACCTTAGTTGGTTAGCTGATCTACTAATTTGGAGATAGCAGGGTTAATAAGGAAATATAAGAAGTATCTGACAGTTAAAATTTCTCCTGTTAAGATATAAGGTTCTTCAGCTGGTCGAGCCTCAATTCACGTTAATAGAATAACAATTGATGTGTAAATTCAAAATAATAATTGATTCACACTAGAACGCCCGGCTTTCTTATACCCCCTGTTCTAGGCCCAGCGGAGTCGCTTCGACTCCGCGCCTTCAACGATACTTCTTCAAAGAAAATATTGCAAAAATGTTTGTGTACGTTATTATAGCTATATTAAAGATAATTATCTAGTATATAATGTAATTAATACGCTACAACTTAACTATATTTTAAACAATTCTTGCCAATTCTATTCCGCAGAATGGAAGTTAAAGAAACATCTAGAACGGGATGGAAAAGTAAACGGCCAAAGAATATGTTTAAAAGTAAGCTTTTATCTATTAATAATATTTTTGCAACAATAACAATAAAAAGTTGTATTAACTTTTCATTTTCCGTAATATGAGTTTCACATGTGTCAGAAAAATCTATTTCATTTGAATTGCATTTCCCATATTGTCTCACATTGCCACATTTATTTATATTATTTATTTAAGTATTATTTATTACAAACAAGCATATCTGTTACAAATTTGTGTTTGCTTCACGCCGTTTCTTTACGGAGTTTTCAAAGAAATTTAATCACATGTTCTAAATGGTACTTAGTTTTTGTTTGGGTTGTATTTACTTTCTACATTATTGTCTTTACAATTCAGTACTATCGTCCATTTGTATGATTCAAATTTTTAGTGCCTTGGACAGGCCACAGTTTTGGAACACATTTGGTAAAATATTATCCAGATGTTTCATCAACACCTGCCGTGTATTCTGATGCGTAGTTCACGGCTACATTTTTCAAGAGTTTCCCCTCGGTATTCTATAGTTCCACAATATTTCCAGTGATTGAAAAACAAGTTGACTCACATCCTTTTAGTGATCATTTCTCATAAGTCACAATAGTATGCTGCTTTCATTCGGTTTTTATGCTATGAACATACATTGAGTTTGAAAGGAAAATGACGGCGTGTCAACTCTGTTCAAATACATCTAGTTTGTAAATGTATCACTTCACATTCGTACTAAAGAAAAATTGTTTTTCAAGCGACATCAGTGTAATTTCCTTTTATTTCTTCTCACACATATAAAATTAATTCGAAAATCATGACTAATAAGAGAAGATGGAGTAAAAACGAAATATATCTGACCACAACATTACCATCTGGAGTCCAAATTGCCCTCCTGTGCACTAAAAATCTCTTCTAAACTCGGAACAGTTTCTTGTATATAAAAATATTAGAAAATATTTTGTCTTTGAACATTCACATGATAACAATCCTTTTCTTGCAAGTCGGAATAATTTTGATTTTTAAAACAATGATGTTTTTGCTGTACCGTGATGAAACAACTCATGATTCAAGATTTTAGATGTATTGAACAAGAAGACCTAAAAACAATGAAAAGCGAAAGGAATGCTCATATGTTTCTTAAGAAGGTATCTGAAATACTGGGAGACACATTAAACATTTTCAGCGACGAAATGAAAGAGAACCTACAAAAACGGGTCAGTATCCATGGAGTCGAAATGACGCCTGTATACTTCGTAATTTCTTCTTGGATGTGAAGGGTAGAATAAATAAAATGGCGATTAATGCGACTAGGGCGATAACTTATCCTAATTTGTTGGGAATTGATCGTAAAATGGCATATGCAAATAGAAAATATCATTCAGGCTGAATATGAACAAGAGTTACTAATGGGCTAGCTGGGGTGAAGTTATCAGGATCTCCTAATAAGTAGGGGTTAGTAAGTGGTAAATAGTGAGTGATATTAGTAATACTAAAAATCCTATGATATCCTTAAAGGCGAAATATGGGTGATATGGAATTTTATCTATGTTTCTATTGATGCCTATGGGAATATTTGATTCTGTTTAATGAAATAATAAGTGAATTATTACAAATGCTGCTACAATAAAAGAAATTATGGTAGAACCAGGGTTTAGGGTGGCACGGTTAATTTGGTTCCTTTTGTGAATCACTTACTCTCGTGAATCGCCCGCCACGGTTCACTTACGGTTCACTTCAGAGGTGGCGATAAATAATAAGTGAATTATCTTCGGGTTGATTAGCTTTGATGGGTCAAAGCATAAATATACAAGAAATGACCAATTTCATATTTTACGAAAAATTTCTTCTTCATCACGACACTTTTAAAACAACTTCACTTCACATTGAAAATTACACTTCACTACACTTGTTTTTGTTGAATTAAACTTGTTCCTAAGCAGATTTGGTTGCTACTTGAACTCAAATATTAGTACAGACATGTTTTTAGATTTTAAAAAGCCTTCTAGTAATGTCACTTTCAGTTGTTCCCATAACAACCAAATTATTTATTGCACTATTGAATGCGATTAGTAACTGTTCGCACGCAAAGTTATTTTCTTCGTGGAATTGTGTGTTTTATAGCATTTCAAAACCTCTTTGAATAGATTTTGTACGTCTACCGTGATGGAAGGAGTGAACGCAGGATTTTTTTATGAATTGCGCTGAGCGGGAAGTTTAAATGCTATTCAGTGGTGTCAGAAAGTGGGATTGCTTGCGTCTCGACGTGTGTGTCACGTATGTACAGGAGAAAAGTGGCATTTCGTGTTTTTTCGTATTTCAAGACATCTTTTAATAGATTTTGTGTGTCTACCGTGATGGAAGATGTAAATGCAGGATTTATTTATGATTAACATTTTATATAGTATTTGCTTTAAAAAATAGACGAGTTGGTTTTTAGTATTAAAATGGAGGATTTGAGGGGTGATAGTCTCCCAATAATAAACGTGTAAGTAGTATGTGTTTGTGAAATAGAATTGATTTTAAATATTTGTATTTATTTTATTAGCTTAACAAGTTATTTTTTATTATTAATTTTTTAAGCTTCAGTTCGTAAAAAGTAGGTATTTTTTTCCAGAAACAAGCTTGACGTTTTTTCGTGTTATGAGGGTGTAATTCGTGCCGAGACACTACACTAATTTTCAGTATTACTATGGTAGTGGTAATACTATTAAAATTGTATAAGTTCAACGACTGTGTGGGTGGATTTTCTCTTTTAAAATTCCATTTTCTTTAACATATTAAGTAGAATTGGTTTAAAAAACAGACGAGTTGGTTTATTCGTATTAAAATGGGGGGTTTGGGGGGCGAAATTTTGAGAACCCTAACGAACTCCCCGAATGGCTCACTCGCGGCATTACGTATTTGCTACTCAAAGGAGGAGACAACTCTTTGGCGAAGAACTACAGGCCTATTACTTGCTTGCCAGTAATGTACAAACTTATAAGTGGAGCCATTGCTGACAAAATGTATAGGCATCTGTTGCTAGTTGAACAGAAAGGATGTCGTAAAGGTTCCTATGGTTATAAGGAAATCTTGCTTCTCAATAAAATAATTTACATATCACCGCAAAAGCAAAACGGTCGGTGTTCCACACGTTGGAGCACATCGCCTTAAAATCGTTGAAAGTCTTAAAATCGTTTCCGACGTGTTCTTTGTAGATATACTCGAGGTTGTTATCGTCTAGCCGGAAGATGACAATCATATTCGCGTTATCGCGAATCAACTGCTTGGGAATTTTGGTGTACGTTTGACAGAGATAGAGCACGTCCGTGTGTTTATGCCTCCCGGCCGCGAAGTAGGCTTTGATGCAGTCTTGTTTTTCGGTGGCGATGTCGTCGAAAATGAAAACACTGCCGGGCGACTCCTCGGCTGGCAGCACGATGCTGTTGTGCTGCGAAAACGAATGAAAAGGAAGGAGTCCGTCGCAGACTTGCTTCAAGTACGTGTACATGGGCTGCGTGTCTGTCGTGGAATATAAATACACGTTGCGGAACGCCAGCCCGAACTGTCCGGTGAGAAGCGAGACGACCACGTTTGTCTTTCCGCATCCGGAAGGTCCCACGATAAGAGCGCGTACGCTATCTGGGAAAAGTGGTCCGTGTCGGCTCTTGTTCTCATCGTCTTGACCGCGCTATAAGGCCGTCACGTTCACGACGGGCAGTGTCACAGATTGTTCAACAACGTTCATCGCCTTGCGAAGAAAGAGAGAGACTGTTTGCGTGCTACCGAAGGAAACTGTTTTAAAACACCATCACCATCACCATCACCATCAAAGGAGAGAGGGAGGGGGAAAGGGATACCCTACTCGGTGTGTGATAAGGATAAGAAATAAGAAAAAATACGAATAGAAATACGCCATTTTATTGATCATTAAAAAATAAAAAGGTGACACATTACACATGAGTGTTGTAGTTGTCTGTTGTGGTAGTCATTGACGCAATCGCCATCTGCACAGCTCTCGCTAACCATTCCGCAGCGTTGCGCGCGCATTCATTGACGTCCATCGGATGAAGAAGATCGCAGCAGACCGAGGTGGATGTCGATCGTTCCGTCGTCTTGCAGCGTCGCGATGTTGTTGTTGTTTTTTGGTCTTTCGCTCTTTTGGTTTTGCGTCCTTTCTGGTTTTCTTCTTCTTCTTCTTTTTCGATGTGCAATGCACCGGACAGGGATGACCGCATGCAGAAGGAAAATCGGGTGATGGAGACGTCGGCGCTCTCACCTCCATATCCTCCTCCTCCATGTTTTCTTTGATATCAACAAAAACTGCGAGTTGCGAATCGCAAGAAGAAAAAGAAGAAGACGAACCAACGTCGTCTTCACCGGGCGAAGCAGATGGAAGTTGTTTTTTTTTTTCTTCTTCGTTCATCATCTCGTGAAGGAAAGACACGGAATGATGACTGAGCGATACACGCGACTTCTTATACGATCACGTTTTTCTTCACCACAAAGTCGTCGATTGGTGCGTATTCCACTTCCGTTTTGTAAATAATGACACAATACGCCGTGACGTCAGCTGGCATAGCTGTACCCGCTTCCCATGTGATATTTTGTCGTGCCTCTGTGAAAAAGAAAATTATTTTTTAACAACAATGCGTATGAGTTCACTTTGTTGTTCGTTAATAATGTTTTGCAAAATGCTGTTACTTACAGTTTTCGATGTTTCGATGCCGAACTCTCATCGGCGCGTGATGCTGTTGATGTTGCATTTTCTGTCATTGCGCGGAGAGCTGTCGTCGTCTTCGTGCGTCTTCTGAGCGAGCCAGCGGTGTGTGTGAAGCTAATGTGCGTGTGGACCTCTTTTAAAGCCCAACCGTTTCGTGTACGCCGCCGCGTGCTTCCTCTAGCTGCTGATAGTGATTACGCAGCATTAGTCGGCAGCGTGCTGTTCTTATCGCTGTCGCACGAGTGTTATATTACGTCTTCCGCTCATTCGTGCTGCATGTGCTGCGGATAGTGATTACGCTGTGTGGTGCAATGCTGTCGCTCCGATAGTGTGTGTGTGTGTGTGTGAAGCTTTAAAACATCACGTTCGCAGACGTCCGGCGTTAGTCGATCGTTTGCCCTGCTCGCGGACATCCTAGTGCAGTGTTTTTTCGTGGCGATCTTTTTCTTAGTTATTTACGCCGTGGTAGTGACGGTAATATTGATTAACACTTTTCAACGGTGTGCTTGTTAGTAAGTTGTCATTTTTTTCGTATTGATTCATTGTCGATCGATATTTTTTCAATTTTTTAAACATTGTATTTATTTTTTGTTTTCTTTTAGAGAAAGGGTTAGACATGAATCAATCGTCTTCGTCTTCTTCTTCTTCCGTCATTGCAAACGCTCTCCAGTGGACGGACGCCGCGCACTCTTTAAACGACCGTGTAATTCGGGGCGTCAATTCGAATCCTCCTCCCCCACACGACATCGCGGATCCGGTCGAGTTTCTCAACCGATGTCGTGTTCCCTTCCATCTGAAGATGTTTGAAGAACTCAACAACACTCTCGATCGACCTTGTTTCAAAATTTTTCGCGCAACTCGAGTGTCAGTTTTTGATTGAGAAAGAGAACGTCGAGACGCACGAAATCGTAGGGGTGCTGCAGCCCATCTTTCTTTCGGCACGGACTGCGGTGCTCACCCGAGGTGATGACATTTCGGAATTTTTCCTTTCTAGAATCGCGTATCCTATCAATTCCAGATTCGACGAGATTTCTGAGAGAGATTCCGGAAGATCGTTGGCCTCTATCGTCGCTCTTCATATTTCGGCTCACTTGTTCGAACCTATTGCTCATTCTGCCTCTTCTTTTCTTCCTCTCCCGGCACCCATTGCGAGTCGTCACGCTGTGATTAACGTGCATAATCGAGACGAAAAATGTTTTCTGTGGGCGCTGGCGTCGGCTCTCTTTCATAAACGTCAGCGTCCACACAACAAACATTCTCAACGTACCAGTACGTACGAAACCCTTTTCGGTGAATTGGAAAACAGTCTCGATTTGCGCGGCATCTCCTGGCCCCTGCCCGTTCACGAGATTAAACGTTTCGAACGACAAAATCCTAGCTTTTCGTTTAACGTGTTTACGTTAGAGTTTGATTCGGCCAACACATCTTGGAAAATCGTAGGTCCTGTGCACTTTTCGGAAACAAAGAAAGAGAACCATTTCAATTTCTTGTTGATTCATGGCGACGGGGGTCAGTCCCATTACGTTTGGATTAAGAACTTAGGCAAACTGGTTCAATCGCAGCATTCGGCTCACAAGGGTAGGATTTTTGTTTGCGACAGATGTTTGAACGTGTTTTGCACGCAAGCGTATCTGGAGGCTCACGAAATCGATTGTAGATCCGTGGGGTCCCCCGCACGTTTGATCCTTCCGTCGGAGACGAACGAGGAGGAGCGCTTCATGCAATTTCGACATGTCGAAAGACAACAACGATGCCCGATTGCGGTTTACGTTGATTTCGAAGCGCTCACACTCCTCGTGTCTTCGTGTGAGCCGTCGTCGAGCGGATCCTTCCTCGAAACGTACCAACTTCACGAACCCTTTTCGGCGGCGCTTCAAGTGGTGTGCTCGTTTGATGAGTCGCGGAATCAGCTGGTCACCTTTCACGGTCCCGACGTCACGATGCAATTATTAGCTTTCTTAGAAGGTCTCGCGAAAGATTACGAACAACTTTTGATTCATCCTTCTCCCCTCGTGATGGAGGAGAAGGAAGAAGTGTCTTTTCAAAATTCCGATCTTTGTCACATATGTAAAGGACCTTTTCTTCCAAATTCCACCCGCGTCAGGGACCATGACCATTTTTCGGGTGTCTTTCGCGGCGCGGCTCATCAATCGTGTAACGTCCACTTTCCCGCGCCGAAGCACATCCCCGTCGTCATGCACAACGGAAGCGGTTACGATTGGCATTTTCTCCTTCAGGCCTGGGGCGACAAGAACTGAGTGAACAACGACGGGTTGCGAGTGATTCCGCACAATCACGAGAGATTCGTGGCGATTTCCCAAAGAATCGGGAAAGTGGAGCTGCGATTTTTGGACTCTTTGAAATTTTTAGGTGCATCGCTCGACTCTTTAAGTCGATCGCTCGATTCGGCCGATTTGAAATTCACCCGTGCGGCTTTTCCCGACGACCGTCTTTTCGCTTTGGCCAGAAGGAAGGGGGTGTTTCCCTACGATTATGTCAACGCCGTGTCCAAATTGGGCGAAATGAGGTTACCGGCGCCTGAAGCGTTTTTCAGTCGTCTCACAGACACACCCGTTTCGGACTCGGAGTACGCGCACGCGCAGGACGTGTGGGACGCGTTCTCCGTTCAAAATTTGGGCGAGTACGCCGATTTGTATTTGAAAATCGACGTCTTGCTAGAAACAGATATTTTAGAAAAGTTTCGAAATTTGTGTTTGGAGGTGTACGGGCTCGATCCTCTGTTTTACTACACCGCTCCCGGGCTTTCGTGGGACGCCATGTTGAAAACCACCGGCGTTCGACTAGAGCTACTCACGGACATAAACATGGTTCTCTTTTTCGAGCGGGGCATCCGGGGGGGACTCGTGCAAGTGGTCGGTCGTCACGCCGAGGCCAATCACTCCTTTGCGGGTGAACGCTTCCGGCCAGGTGATAAGGAATCTTATCTCGCCTACGTCGACGCGAATAACTTGTACGGTTTTTCGATGTCACATCCGCTTCCGGTGGGTGACTTCCGGTGGATGACGGAAAGCGACATCGAGCGGTTGAACCTCACAGAGGCGGCTGCGGAAGTCGATCGGGGGTACGTTCTGGAGGTTGATCTCGACTACCCAGACGAGATCCACGATCGCTTGAGCGATTTGCCGCCCTGTCCGGACACCCGCGTCCCCCCCGACTCGAAGAGCAGGCAAGCCAAGTTGCTGGCGACGCTTCTGCCCAAGCGTCGTTACGTTGTTCACATTCAAAATTTAATTCAGGCCCTCGAGTTGGGAGTGCAACTCACGAAAATTCATCGCGTTGTTTCGTTTTCGCAACGTGCTTGGCTTGCCGCGTACATGGACCTCAACAACTCGCGTCGACAGCGCGCGTCCTCTGATTTTGAAGATAAATTCTATAAACTCATGAATAATTCGATTTACGGCAAGTCGATGGAGGACGTGCGCAACCACCGGCGCATTTATCTCGTGAACAAGTGGGAGGGGAGGTGCGGGGCCAGACGTCTCATCGCCGATCCCGCTTTCGTGCGCAGTCACCACGTGAACGGCGATCTCATGACAATCGAGTTGCGCAAAACAAAGGTGAAGCTCGCGAAGCCTATTTATTTGGGTTTTTGTATTTTGGAAATTTCAAAACATAGAATGTACGATTTTTGGTATAGTTGTCAAAAAAATAATAGTTGTCAAAAAAATTGTATAATTGGTATAATTGTCAAAAAAATATTCGCGATCTTCATCTGCTCTACATGGATACCGATTCATTCATTCTCTCTACTTCCACGAGCGTGTACGCTGAGATGAATCGGCATCCATCCTGGTTCGATACGTCTTGTTTCGGTCCCGATAACCAATTTGGCGTGACACCTCGGAACAATAAGGTATTAGGGTTGTTTAAGGACGAATGCGGAAGCGATCCCCTGCTCGTAGGTTTACGTCCAAAAATGTACTCCATCGAAACCCGATCTCGTGCGTGTTCTCGGGCGAAGGGAGTACAACGTTTGGTCGTCAAACGTTATAAATTTCAAAATTATTTGGACTTACTGGAAATTATGTAGAATCAACAAACAATGTACTATTCGCTCCAAATCCCACGTCAATTATTCGTTTGTCCAAAACAAGCGTTCGTTGTCCGTGTCCGACGACAAACGCTATTGGATCGATAAATTTACGAGTCTGCCATGGGGTCATTTCCGCATCATGTGTACGCGTCCGTCCATTTCTTCTTCTTCAGCGTGCACGCTCGTCCCTGCAGGCGGGGTTCATGTAGATTAAAAATATTTTCAATACTTTTTATTTATTTATTTCGATATTTTTTTATTTCAATACTTATTTATTTCAATAGTATTTTTTTACTTTTAGTATTAGGGGAGTTTTATGATTAGTCACTTTTTTTTCAAGTAGTAGTAGTAGGGGGAGAGCGTTTGCAATCACATTGAAGACGGGAGGGCGAGGTCTCGACACGTCATTCGTACGTCGGCCGTCGTCATGGAACGATCACGAGTAGAAGAAGAAGAAGCGTATGTTCGATGGAAGAAGCAGATGATGGAGATCTGGGTCAGCCTCCGCGACGCCGCCGCAGATCTCGCCATCATCACCCACAATAGCAGTCTTCAGCGCCCCTTCTACTTTGAAGCCTATCGCATGATCGCCGACGTCGCCGCTGACGTGATGTGTGCCGCCCGAGGCTGTCACGAGGAAGAAGAAGATCTAATAGATGGCAGAAACAAAGAAGAAGAAAAGGTAAAAGCTCTTCACGATCTCGCGGTTGCATGTCACGATAAAGTGCTGTGGATCATGATGGTTCTCGGCGAAGTGACTTCCTGCGCGTGCTGCGAGTGTCAGGCTGACGGATTATCCGCGCGCTATTGCGCCATCCAGAAAGCTTTGAACGCTCCCTGCGTCTCCTTCCTCACGGGGGACCCCCCTCCCTTTACCATCGACGGTGATAAACAGTCACCACCACCGCCACCGTCCCACCACACCTCATACGAGGCGGAAGGTGCCGGTAAAAGGAGAGCTCCTGAACCGGAAGAATTTATTCTCACAGTGCACGCTGAAGTGTTAGCAGTCGTCGAAGCTCTCGGACACCTCCTTCAAGATCCGTACGGTGAAACACTGCGACGGCGAGTCTCTCGCGTTCGTCAAGTCATCCAGTCGCTTCGTCCGCCCTTCGAAAATAGTCCTCCGACGTACTCTCCAGTTGACAAATGACCCATCTACGTCAGCGCAATCTCGAATTGCATCTTGTCATACAACGTTTCATCAACAACGGTTGTTCTCTTCTCGGACTCGACGATCGCTCTCTGCAACTGCTTCCCATCGACTTCTTAATACATTGGGCCGCGAAGGACGTGCCTTCTTTCTTCCACCACCTGTCGAAAGACGTGCAGCGGGACCGAAATATTCGTCGACTCCTGCCTCGTCTTCGACATTACAACAACAACGGGCGCGCGCACGTCGACGACAAACCGCCGTTGCCGAAGTGGAAGTGTTTGCAGTGTAGGGGAGAAGAAGTACTGCCTTGTTTCGAACACTCGCACATCGAGTCGCCGCCGCCGCCGAAGTGGAAGTGCATCGAGTGTCGCAGAGAGGACTTTTTTTTAGTATTCCCACTATTCGTGATGGCCGCGGGTACGCGCATCGAGAAATATTTTAAGATGCTCCCGCGTACTGGTTTCACCCCCTTCCACCTGGCAGTCCAAGTCGGCAATACCGCCGTGGTACTACGCTGCTTGCAAGAAAGTGGGGGGGATGGAGCAAACTTCGTCGACGTGCGTGATCGAAAAGGACTGACGCTGCTGGAACACGCGGTACACTTCCGGCAATATTCGATCGGCAGACTGCTCCTCCAACACGGCGCTGACGGAGAGATAGACTTCAACGGGTTTACGCTTAGCGACCACGTTAAATTTGGTGAACATTGTGAAGCACTCACTCACAACTAAGAAAGGGAAGTTTAGTATCAGGAAAGGATTTTGAAAGAATTCACAAAGCAATTCTGAAAAGAATTCGGAAAAGAATTGAGAAAGAAATCAGTAAAGGATTCTATGTATAATTCATTTCATTGAATTCATCAGCGGTCCCTTTAACGCCGATCTTTATCGCATTTCGAATACGTCTTCTCCTCAAGAAGACAAAGATGCCGCCAACAAAGCCTACGTCGACCGCAACATCAAAGACGTCAAGACGCAACTAGAAAAAATTCCAAAACTCCGGTGCAGCAAACTGGGAAACGTCAACGTGCTGAAAAAACGCCTCGTCAACATGGCGCCGCCCATCAAAAAGGAAGACGGTGCCACGAAAGGGTACGTGGATGAGAAAATCAAAAACGAAATCGCTAAATTACTTAACAAACAAACAAACATGAATTGATTTTTTTTCTGTATCGATTTATATGTATTTCTGTATGGATTTAATTTCAAAAAAAATATTGGTTCAATTCTACCGTTTTTTTTCATTTGATTTTCCCTGTCACCACCTTGTAGGGTTTCCTTTCTTTTTTTCCAAACTATATATTTACAACAACAATTCATATTCTATTACGAAAATACATTATATAGTGTTCAAAATGCGCGCCACCGTCACCGGCGCCCCCGACGACGACGCAGCGTACTATGAGTGCCCACAACCATACCTCTTTCGACGCTGTCGCCGTAGATCAGGCGGTAAAGGCGTCGACCGCCACTCTTCGTCACGTCGCTGGTTCGATCCCGAGCCCATACGAGCCATTTTTGAAAGCACGCCCGCCGTCTACGCACACACCACCCACCCCTCCAACGCCCCCACACCCTCACGACCCCCTTCCCCCCACGGCCCACCCCACCCGTTCCCTCCACCGCTACCAGAGCGCGACACCGCCGCCAGCGCACACGCTTACGCACTTCGCCAGCAGAGCGCGACACCGGCGCACATCCTACCACCAGCCTTCGCCGCCAGAGCGCGACACCGGCGCACAACCTACCGCCAGCCCTCGCCGCCAGACGCGCGCACGGGGGGGCAATGACCCCGCTTGTCAACATGGGCAATGACCCCGGATGTCCACATCCGGCCGGGGCATTGACCCAGTTGTTGACTTCCCCGGGCGTTGACCCCGTTGTTGACACTCGGCCACTGCGGGTTCTGGGACTAGGAAGTGACGTCACCCGGGGGAGGGGGAAGGAGGGCCCCTCTGACGTCACTTCCTGTCCCAGGACCCGCATATCTCCCCTACTCTCATATTATGAGTTTCAGGCGACAAGTTTTTGTTCATCCAGATGAAGTACATAAATTACTTCTAAGTAATAACTAGTAATAACATAAGTAATAACATAAGTCACTTCTAATCCCATATGAAGATACAACATATAGACTATTTTTCACAACAGATAATATCACCTGTTTTAAATGCAAAAATGAAGGTCATATTGCCAGCAAGTGCCCAATTGATAGCATTAGCCTTTCACCAATTATAAGTAGAGCAACAGATAACAATAATGAGAATATTTTGTTAGAGATTCCCCCTACTGAACAAAGAGGTGATAATCCATCTGGCTCGACTGAGATGGATTATACAAACTTCCCTCCTATCAAAAGAAGCCTTCCATCTGAATCATCCTCTACACCTGAGAATATATCAACCAGTGATGTAAAATGTAAAGACAAAGGCTGTAAACCCTCAAAGAAAAAACGAGCAAAAAATGCAAATGAAGAACCTGCCTCTCAAGACAATTTAGTTAACAAGTCAATAGAAGATCTTCTACTCCCAACCAAAACCTATATTGACTCCAACCAAGACAAACTTCCTCTCTCATACACCCAATTCAAATCATTTCTTGAAAACTCTTTTCGGAGCACCTGACCCCATTCCTATAATGAAAGATTATTCAACTGATTTTAATGCAACAATTGGTATGCTGAAAGAAACATACAAACTACTGAATGAAAGATCTATAAAGGGAAGATTTACAAGAGTTATCAAAAAATTAGAAAAAAGTATTCCCAGCAGAGAGTCCTCAGACTCAGAATTCAGTTTAGACAGTACCTAAACACTATAAGTACTTATTCAGATTCATTCAATAGAATTTAAATCATGCTGAAACAACTGAAAGTTTAATATAATACAAAGAAAAAGTTATGTTAGTTCTGCAATGGAATCTAAATGGTTTTTACAGCAGGTTAGAAAACTTACAATATTTATGCAAACTACATAGCTCTGATATAATCTGTATTCAAGAAACAAACTTTGAAGGAAAAACACATGGGAATATAAATGGATATAACTGCACCTTTAAAAATAGAAGCAACCCTGAATATGCTTGTGGTGGTGTAGCAATATATTCCAAAAAATCTATTCCCACTGAAATTCTAAAAATTCAAACTGACATGGAATTTCTGGCAATTAAAATTAATTCAACTAACCCCATATTTATCGGAAATGTTTATATTCCTAATAGATACCCACTACAAGAAATTGAAATACATGATATTATAAACCAAATAAAAGACCCTTTTATAATCCTTGGGAACTTTAACTGCCATCACTCTTTATGGGGATCATACAAAATTGATAAAAGAGGCAGACTATTGGAAAAAGTAATTGATGACCATGACAGCATCATCCTCAACTCTGGTGATCCCACACATATTAATATCAGTAACAGCAGACTAAGTGCGATTGATCTTTCAATAGCTTCTCCCTCAATAGCACAGAAATGTAACTGGAATGTAATGGATTTCCCCTATGATAGTGATCACTTTCCAATACTGATTGATATCCATGAACCAAATGTATCCATTAGTCATGAATGGTGCAACCCAATCCCTAATTATAAGAATATTAATTGGCTGGACTATCAAGAAAAAATTGATGAAGAAGATATTTTCAAGGAGGATAATAATATTGACCAGATAGGAAAATCATTCTGTAATATTATAGGCAATTCTGCTAACTCAATAAGACAAACGCACCATGGCCCTTTTAAGTTCAAAAGCGTTCCTTGGTGGAATACTGAATGCAAAGTCGCTATTAGGAACGCTAAATGCCAATTGTACGTGGAGTCCCGCAAGGATAGATTTTAGGCCCTATTCTCTTCCTATTATACGTAAATGACATGCCCTTAGCGATTCGAAACGGAAGAACAGTTCTCTTTGCGGATGATACAAATATTCTTTGCAACAAAGAAACCGTAAATAGTACAATATCAGACGTTTCAAATTGGTTCCGTAATAACAAATTAAAAGTAAATGAAAAGAAAACTGTTTCAATGCAGTTTTCCATATCAAATAAAAAATTCTGTACTCCATTGAAAATGAACGGTGTGCCATTGACTGATGTTAATGTAACAAAATTTTTTAGGTCTATCAATTCAGTCAAACCTCAAATGGAATGCCCACTTAAATGAATTGAACACTAAATTAAGCTCATTATGCTACGCGTTCAGAATTCTTTCAAATTCCGTCAGCCTTCATACAGCTCGTTGTGTATATTTTGCCAATGTTCACTCCCGCCTGAGATATGGCATAATATTTTGGGGAAACACATCTTATAGTTCACAGACTTTCAGATTACAAAAAAGAATTGTACGAATAATAAGCAAATCCAACCCACGTGATTCTTGTAAGTCACTCTTTATTAATCTAGGAATTTTACCATTACCTTGTCTCCTGATTTACGAATCAGTAGTTTTTGTCAAAAATGACTTACTTAAGGACGGGAATATATTTTCAGCAAACGCCGATGTCTATAAGTATAACACACGACGTAGTAATCATATTCACCAGGTGGCAGTATCAACAGCTCACTACAAAAAATTCACATACAATTCATGTACATTACTCTACAACACTTTGCCAGAAGACATTAAACGATTAAATTCAATAGAAAAGTTTAAGTCCCAAGTAAAATCTTTTCTGCTGCATAACTGTTTCTATACAATTCGAGACTATACCGAGCATCAAAAAGGAAAGTAGAATTAATTTTAACAATGATAGTTAATGTAATTATTTATCATTTGGACTGTATAATTCTAAAGAACCTGTAACAAGTATTGTATCCACAGTTTCTGGGTTGATGGCCCCCATCTCGATCAGGTTTTTCCGTCCAGTTTCCCTGATCCTTGAGCAAATGCTGAGATGGTCCCTTGTTTTGCTTCTGGACATAAATGTAACTTCATTATTTGTGCACGTCTTCTGAATTTCAGTGGGAAATATAGTTATTCAAATTATCGTTTTTCATATTATCGCAGCAAAAAGTATTATTCTTTCATGAAGAACATGAGGGTTCAGGGCAGAAATTTATAGCTAATTTACCTTTGAAAATATATTTTATTATATAGGAGCGAATATTTTGTCAACAAAACTCGAAAAAAACTCTCTTTTCTGTATTCAAAATTCGACTAGAATATGGTTTAGGATAGAGACCACAGAATTATGAAAACGTGCACAAAATTCACTTCTCCCCATAGCTCGTCATACGCAGTTTTTAACTGTTTTTGACGTAAATAAATAAATAAACAAGCATTTAACCGGTATAAAAAAAGAAGAGATGATGATAGTCGAATTAACTACAACAGAACTAGAGCTATTGCCCGCAGAACTGTAAAAATAAGCAAAGCCAGATCATGGACTGAATATATTTCCTCAATCAATGGCCAATCCAACCCAACTGAGAGTTGGAAGAAAATCAAATCCATACGTGGTATGAAGACGAATAGTACTATACATTTCTTACGTTGCAATGACCAGATAATAAGCGACCCCAAAATTATTGCTGAGGAATTTGCCGAAACCTTCATGAAAAATTCCAGCACTGCCAATTACCAAACGGATTTCATCACATATAAAGAAAAAGCTGAAAGTGAATCAAATATGACACCTATTGATGACATCAACTATGATAATGACATGAATTCCCCAATTTCCATGCACGAACTACAAGAAGTTTTAAAAAAGGTTAACAACTCAGCTCCTGGCCCTGACAATATTCCAAACTGCTTAATTAAAAATCTCCCAACGAGTGGTATTAACATTTTATTAAAAATATATAACCACATATGGCTAAATAATGTATTTCCTCAACTCTGGAAAACTGCCACTGTGATTCCGATTCCCATGCCTGGCAAAGACCAGTCAAATAGCTATAATTACCGACCAATCTCACTGACTTGCAACCTATGCAAAATATTAGAAAAAATCATTAACAAAAGAATAAGGTGGTTCCTCGAATCTCAACATTTAATAAAAGACAACCAATTTGGATTCAGAACTGGTCACTCCACCACCTCTCATCTTATCAGCACGACAACGATAATCCAAGAAGCCTTTCTTCACGGACAGCATGTTATCTCAGTAAATCTAGACATCGAAAAAGCATACGATATGGTATGGACACACCGTGTAGCTGCTAAATTACTTAGTATTGGTATCAAGGGCAATATGTTTCAGTTCCTTACCAACTTTATTAGCAACAGAAGTATTCAAGTACGTATAAGTAATAATTTCTCAACAATTAAGAAACTTAACAATGGGCTACCGCAAGGTTCAGTGCTCAGTGTGACTCTCTTTTTAATTGCTGTAAATGACGCTGATGATGATATTGTAAGCCCTGTTGTCGTGCGGAAATATGCCGATGATATGATATTACTATGCAAAGGAAGGAACTTCGATTCAACCAATGAATTAATGCAAACTGCTGTAAACTCTATTTACAAATGGTCAATGAAAACTGGTTTCAAATTCTCGACAGATAAATCTGAATGTATGGTTTTTTCTAAAAAATTAAGCCACTTCTGCCCGAAATTATTCCTGGGCAACAAAGCCATTAAGACGGTCACACATACAAAAATCTTGGGCCTGATATTTGACCACAGGCTCACATGGCAAGAACACATTTCTAAAACATACGCCGAATGCAAAAATCGACTTAACGTCCTGAAATGTCTTAATCACAACAACTGAGGATCAGACAAAAATACCTTACTACTTACGTACAAAGCCTTAGTAAGAAGCAAAATAGATTACGGATCTATTGTCTACAATTCAACGTGCAATTCAACTCTCAAGAAACTGGACACCCTGCACAACTGTGGCCTCAGAATAAGCACTGGTTGCTTTCACACAAGCCCAACTGGTAGTACCCTCATCGAAGCGGCTGAAACCAATCTGGCATTTCGAAGACAAACCCTGTCAATCAAATACGCTATTAAAGCCAAAACATCCCTAAACAAGATAATACGTAATGATGTATCTCCTGCAATTAGAAGTGGAAATCCACAGTGTTCTACACCCTTCTATAATAAAGTAGCTGCCCTATTCAGCTCCCTCAACATATCGAGGCTCCCAATAGAAAGTCAAAGAATTCCCGCTGTAAAACCCTGGATCATCAACACCATTGAAGTTGACAAATCTCTGGTTGAAGTTCAGCATAACAACCTTGACTCAGGCGAATGGAAACTCAAATATCGCGAAACCTATGATAAATACAAAAATAACTACAATATCTTCATTGACGGACGCAATAATCCAACATTCTCTGAGGCCATAGTGAAGGATCCCAAATCTTTGGCAAAATTCCGGTTTATGAACATTGCTAGCCAAGAAAACATGTTCAAACATGCAATTCTGGAAGCACTTAAAAAGATAATCCAAAACCGTTCCGATGCTACTATCATCACTAATAAAATTCCAAAAGATAACTTCAAAATATACGATGAAACACAATCCAAAACGACGGCACGAATTAAAGAACTACTTCGCATGATTAAACTACAAGGCTTATCAGTAATTTTTCTTCTTTTACCTAATCAACTGTATTCAATTATTACGACCGAAATACATAACGATGAAACTAATACAAAGATAGTAATTGATCTCCAAGGAAACAATGTAGGACCTAACCCAGGATATTCCAAGCAAGACGTCATAAGATTCATACGTAGGAAGATGATCCAGCAATGGGAACCGATATGGCGATGTTATAAAACTAGTAATACCCACAAATCAATCGATTTATTCATATCACTCAACTCGGACCCCAAGATGACTAGACGCGAACAAGTTTTAATTACGCGAATCAGAACTGGTCATTCTAAAATTACACACAGGCACTTGCTGGAGAATACTTCACCACCAATATGTGATATTTGTTAAGTAAGACTATCACTCGAACATATTATTACGTCTTGTCGCAAATATGAACATATTAGAACTATGTATTTTAATCCAAATGAATTAGATAAAATCCTGTACTCTGTCCCCTTTCAGAATCAGATTGTTAAATTTTGCAAAAACACAAATGTCATGCTTGAAATATAATATTATGGTAAGCCCACTCGTATCTCTCGGGCTGATGTGTCATGACCGTAACCCTAATGATATTGTATGATTATGTTATGAGTTTGGTAGATAATAATATTATGTTAAGATGCTTTTGTTAATGTAATGATATGTAACCCTCGAAAAGATATGTTATTACCCTGTTCCGATAATACTGTATGTCGATGGTATGTAAAATAAGTAATATGTCGTACAGTATTATCTTATGACCTATACATTACGATACTTATGTTAATGTAATGATGGATGAAGTCATAATTGTCTGCAAACACCTGTTATGAAAAAAATGTAGTCGCTAATAACCTCAGTCGTTGATGCAACTAAAAATAAAGAGAATAAAAAAAACTGAGTTAAATAATTCTTTTACCTATCTGATCTTGCAGTCACGAAGAAAATTCCACTCATGAAACAGGACTCAAAGTTAGGTGAAGGAATCAGAGTTGCCTGTAAACGTTTTTAGACATTTCTTTTACTTCTGATATTTCGTTGAAAGTTAAAATTTCGCGAGGTCGTGCAGCATTCTAAATTCCAGAAATATTCGACAACACTTCCTCAAGTGAATTGTGTTTGTTGAATTTTACGTTTCTTATAGTGCTTTCACATGGACGTTCACTTTTAACAGGTAGTTTGTTCTTGCACTTGGTGTAGGAGTACTCATACGGAAAGTAGTGTTAAGAGATTTACACCTATATAAGCCTGCATAGAAAATTATTTAAGAAAAATATTTCAAACCTTTACACAAATTCATTTGTCATATCCATTTATAAAGATCATGGACCAACTCTAGAACCAGAATTTAGAAAAAAAAAACAATTTCTAAAAAAAATTAATTTAATTTTCCAGAATTTTTACAGGTTTCTTGATTGTTGTCAGGAGAAATTTTCAGTTATGACATTACATAAAATCGCTAGTGAAGACTAAATACTTTGCTAAAAGTCCGTTTATTATAATTGTTCGACAAGAAGATCTCCAATACCAAAACACTGTGCATTTATTAGGAACATTTCTGAGATATCGAAAAACGCATTATTAGCGCCTGAAACGACTGAAAACACTATTTCAAGAAACTGAGTTAAAAACTTCTTTCACCTACCTGATCCTGCACTCACGAAAAGAGTTCCACTCTTGAAACTGGACGCATAGGTAGGTGAAGGCATCAGAGTTGTCTCTAAACGTTTTCAGACATTTCTTTTACTTCTGACATTTCGTTGAAAATTAAAATTTCGCGAGGTCGTGCAGCAATGAGAATGCCAGAAATATTCGTCAACACTTCCTCAAGAGAATTGTCTTTGTTGAATTTTACGTTTCTTATAGTGATTTCACATGGATGTTCACTTTTAACAGGTAGCTTGCTATAAAGCAGTTGGTGTAGGAGTACTCATAGGAAAAGTAGTGTTAATAGTTTTACACCTATAAAAGCCTGTAAAAAAACAATTTCATGTAAAATATTTAAAACCTTTACACAAATTTATTTGTCATAACCATTTATAAAGATCCTGGACCTACTCTGGAACTTGAATTTAGAAAAAAAAACAATTTCTAAAAAAATTAATTTAAGTTTTCCAGAATTTTTACAGGTTTCTGGTTTGTTCTCAGGTGAAATTTTCAGTTATGATATTACATAAAATCGCTAGTGAAGACTAAATACTTTGCTAAAAGTCCGTTTATTATAATTGTTCAACGAGAAGATTTCCAATACCAAAACATGGTGCATTTATTTGGAAAAATTCTGAGATATCTAAAAACCCTTTATTAGCGGCTGAAACATCTAAAAACACTATTTCAAGAAACTGAGTTAATACTTCTTTTACGTCTCTGATCTTGCACTCACGAAAAGAGTTCCACTCATGAAACTAGACGCACAGTTAGGTGAAGGCATCAAAGATGTCTGTAAAAGTTTTTAAACATTTCTTTTACTTCTGATATTTCGTTAAAAGTTAATATTTCGCGAGGGCGTGCAGCATTGTTAATTCCAGAAATATTCGACAACACTTCCTTAAGGGAATTGTGTTTGTTGAATTTTATGTTTCTTATAGTGCTTTCACATGGATGTTCACTTTTAACAGGTAGTTTGGTATAAAGCAGTCGGTGTAGGAGTACTCATAAGATAAGTAGTGTTAAGAGTTTAAATCAATAAAAGACTGCATAGAAAACAAGTTCATGTAAAATTTTTAAAACCTTTACAGAAATTCATTTGTCATAACCATTTAGAAATATCCTGGACCTATTCTGGAACCTGAATTTAGAAAAAAAAACAATTTCTAAAAAAAATTAAATTATTTTTCCAGAATTTTTACAGGTTTTTGGTTTGTCGTCAGGAGAAATTTTCAGTTATGACATTACATAAATTCGCTAGTGAAGACTAAATATTATGCTAAAAGTCCGTTTATTATAATTGTTCGACGAGACGATCTCCAATACCAAAACATTGTGCATTTATTAGGAAAATTTCTGAAATATCGGAAAACGCAATATTAGGGGCTGAAGCGTCTAAATGCACTATTTCAAGAAAGAGTTAAATACTTCTTTTACCTATCTGATCCTGCACTCACGAAGAGAGTTCCACTCATGAAACTGGACGCATAGATAGGTAAAGGCATCAAAGATGTCTGTAAAGGTTTTTAGACATTTCTTTTACTTCTGATATTTCGTTGAAAGGTAAAATTTCGCGAGGTCGTGCGGGATTGTTAATTCCAGAAATATTCGACAACACATCCTGAAGGGAATTGTCATTGTTGAATTTTACGTTTTTTATAGTGCTTTCACTGGGATCTTCAATTTTGACAGGTAGTTTGATATAAAGCAGTTAGTGTAGGAGTAGTCATAGGGTAAGTAGTTTTAAGAGTTTTATACCTATAAAAGCCTTCATAGAAAACCATTTCATGTAAAATATTTAAAAACTTTACACAAATTCATTTGTCAAAATTATTCAGAAAGATCCTCGACCTACTCTTGAATTCTGAATTTAGAAAAAAACTTCCAATTTCTAAAATAAATTAATTTAATTTTTCCAGAATTTTTATAGGTTTCTCGTTTGTTCTTAGGAGAAACTTCAGTTATGACATTACATAAAATCGCTAGTTAGGACTAAATACTTAGCTAAATCCGTTTATTATAAATGTTCGACGAGAAGATCTTCTATACCAAAACATTGTGCATTTACTAGGAAAACTTCTGAGATATCGAAAAACGCATTTTCAGCGGCTGAAACGGCTAAAAACACTTTTACAAGAATCTTAGTTAAATACTTATCTGATCTTGCAGTCACGAAGAGAGTTCCACTCATGAAATTGGACGTACAGTTAGTGCTAAAAGTCCGTTGATTATAATTGTTCGAACAGAAGATCTGCAATAGCAAAACATTCTGCATTTATTAGGAAATCTTCTGAGATATCGAAAAACGCATTAATAGGGGCAGAAACGGCTAAAAACACTATTTCAAGACACTGAGGTAAATACTTCTTTTACCTATCTCATCTTGCACCCACGAAGAGAGTTTCACTCACGAAACTGGCCGCACAGTTTCGTGAATGCATCGCAGATGTCTGTAAACGTTTTTAGACGTTTCTTTTACTTCTGATATTTCGTTGAAAGTTAATATTTCGCGAGGTCGTGCAGCAATGTAAATGCCAGAAATATTTGCCAAAACTTCCCCAAGAGAATTGCCTTTGTTGAATATTACATTTCTTATAGTGCTTTCACATGGATGTTCACTTTTGACAGGTAGTTAGGTATAAAGCTGTTGGTGTAGGAGTTGTCATAGGGTACTTAGCCACTACTTAGTGGTGAGAGTTTTACAGATACAAAATCCTACATTGAAAATAATTTAAGAAAAATATATGAAACCTTTACACAAATTAATTTGTTATAATCATTTTAAGTATCCTTACCATACTCTCAGAACCAGAATTTAGAAAAAAAATAATTTCAGAAAAAAATAAATTTAAATTTTCAGAAATTTTACAGGCCTCTGAATTGTTCTCAGGAGAAAATTTTCAGTTATGACATTACATAAAATCGCTAGTGAAGACTAAATACTTTGCTAAAAGTCCGTTTATTATATTTGTTCGAAGAGAAGATCTCCAATAGCAAAACATTCTGCATTTAGTAGGAAATCTTCTGAGATATCGAAAAACGCATTATTAGCGGCTGAAACGGCTAAAAACACTATTTCAAGACTTTGAGGAAAATACTTCTTTTACCTATCTGATCTTGCACTTACGAAGAGAGTTTCACTCACGAAACTGGCCGCTCAGTTTGGTGAAGGCATCGGAGATGTCTGTAAACGTTTTTAGACGTTTCTTTTACTTCTGATATTTCGTTGAAAGTTAATATTTCGCGAGGGCGTGCAGCAATGTTAATGCCAGAAATATTTGTCAATACATTCTCAAGAGAATTGCCTTTGTTGAATATTCCATTTCTTATAGTGCTTTCACATGGATGTTCACTTTTGACAGGTAGTTTGGTATAAAACTGTTGGTGTAGGAGTTGTCATAAAGTAAGTAGTGGTGAGAGTTATACAGTTACAAAATCCTACATTGAAAATAAGTTAAGTAAAATATATGAAACCTTTACACAAATTAACTTGTTATAATCATTTTATGTATCCTGACCATACTCTCAGAACCAGAATTTAGAAAAAAAATAATTTCAGAAAAAAAAAATTTAAATTTTCAGAAATTTTACAGGTCTCTGAATTGTTCTCAGGAGAAAATTTTTACTGATGACATTACATAAAATCGCTTGTGAAGACTAAATACTTTGCTAAAAGTCCGTTTATTATAATTGTTCGAAGAGAAGATCTCCAATAGCAAAAATTCTGCATTTATTACAAAATCTTCTGAGATATCGAAAAACGCATTATTAGTGGCTGAAACGGCTAAAAACACTATTTCAAGACACTGAGGTAAATACTTCTTTTACCTATCTGATCTTGCACCCACGAAGAGAGTTTCACTCACGAAACTGGCCGCACAGTTTGGTGAAGGAATCGGAGATGTCTGTAAACGTTTTTAGACGTTTCTTTTACTTCTGATATTTCGTTGAATGTTAATATTTCGCGTGTTAGAGAAGCAATGTTAATGCCAGAAATATTTGTCAATACTTCCTCAAGAGAATTGCCTTTGTCGAATATTACTTTTCTTATAGTTCATTCACATGGATGTTCACTTTAGACAGGTAGTTTGGTATAAAGCTGTTGGTGTATGAGTTGTCATAGTGTAAAAAGTGGTAAGAGTTTTACTCATACAAAAGCCTACATTGAAAAAAAATTTAAGTAAAATATATGAAACATTTACACAAATTAATTTGTTATAAATATTTTAAGTATCCTGACCATACTCTCAGAACCAGAATTTAGAAAAAAAATTATTTCAGAAAAAAATAAATTTTAATTTTCCAGAAATATTACAGGTCTCTGAATTGTTTGTTCTCAGGAGAAATTTTTCACTGATGACATTACATATAATCGCTAGTGAAGACTAAATATTTTGCTAAAAGTCCGTTGATTATAATTGTTCGAAGAGAAGATCTCCAATAGCAAAACATTCTGTAATTATTAGGAAATCTTCTGAGATATCGAAAAACGCATTATTAGCGGCAGAAACGGCTAAAAACACTATTTCAAGACACTGAGGTAAATACTTCTTTTACCTATCTCATCTTGCAACCTCGAAGAGAGTTTCACTCACGAAACTGGCCGCACAGTTTCGTGAATACATCGCAGATGTCTGTAAACGTTTTTAGACGTTTCTTTTACTTCTGATATTTCGTTGAAAGTTAATATTTCGCGAGGTCGTGCAGCAATGTAAATGCCAGAAATATTTGCAAAACTTCCCCAAGAGAATTGCCTTTGTTGAATATTACATTTCTTATAGTGCTTTCACATGGATGTTCACTTTTGACAGGTAGTTTGGTATAAAGCTGTTGGTGTAGGAGTTGTCATAGGGTACTTAGCCACTACTTAGTGGTGAGAGTTTTACAGATACAAAATCCTACATTGAAAATAATTTAAGAAAAATATATGAAAACTTTACACAAATTAATTTGTTATAATCATTTTAAATATCCTTACCATACTCTCAGAACCAGAATTTAGAAAAAAAATAATTTCAGAAAAAAATAAATTTAAATTTTCAGAAATTTTACAGGCCTCTGAATTGTTCTCAGGAGAAAATTTTCAGTTATGACATGACATAAAACCGTTAGTAAAGACTAAATACTGTGCTAAAAGTCCGTTTCTTAAAATTGTTTAAAGAGAAACCTCCAATACCAAAACATTCTGCTTTGATTAGGAAATCTTCTGAGATATCGAAAAACGCATTATTAGCGGCTGAAACGGCTAAAAACACTATTTCAAGACACTGACGTAAATATTTCTTTCACTTATCTGATCTTGAACCCAAGAAGGAAGTTTCACTCATGAAAATTGCCGCTCAGTTTGGTGAAGGAATCGGAGATGTCTGTAAACGATTTTAGATGTATCTTTCAATTCTGATATTTTGTTGAAAGTTAAAATTTCGCGAGGTCGTGCAGCAATGTTAATGCCAGAAATATTTGTCAATACTTCCTCAAGAAAATTGCCTTTGTTGAATATTACGTATCATATTTCTTTCGCATGGATGTTCACTTTTTACAGGTAGTTTGGTATGAAGCTGTTGGTGTATGAGTTGTCATACGGTAAGTATTGGTGAGAGTTTTACACATACAAAAGCCTACATTGAAAATAATTTAAGTAAAATATATGAAACCCTTACACAAATTAATTTGTTATAATCATTTGAAGGAACCTGACACTACTCTCAGAACCAGAATTTAGAAAAAAATTAATTAAAAAAAAAAATTAAAATTTTCCAGAAATTTTACAGGTCTCTGAATTGTTCTCAGGAGAAAATTTTCAGTTATGACATGACATAAAATCGTTAGTGAAGACTAAATACTGTGCTAAAAGTCCGTTTCTTAAAATTGTTTGAAGAGAAACCTCCAATACCAAAAATTTTGCTTTTATTAGGAAATCTTCTAAGATATCGAAAAACGCATTATTAGCGGCTGAAACAGCTAAAAACACTATTTCAAGACACTGACACTCTTCGCTCAGAATCGAAGCGAAGCGGACGTGTGTTCTAGTGCCGAGTCCTACTCTGTAACGCGAGTGTTTTTAAACTGTATAAGTTTACTATTCAACATATACGTGAACAGTGTAAAGCATCCACAGATAACAACCTTAATTGAAATCTACTGTAATAACATTGGAAACCTCCCATACAATGGCCTCTTCTGACTACAGGGGAGCAGCCATAACCTCTACTGGAACCGGATTGCAACATGATAATTCAAGTAAGAAACTATATGCCACTGTTACCAATTCAGACATGTTTCCATCTAAACAGCAAGCTATTATTATAGAAGCACAAGAGGGTCTATCTATTAAAGACTATGTATCAAAGATCTCTACCTTAGTAAGTGCAAATGACATTAGATTCGTATCAAAAATTTCGAACAACAGGATATGCGTGTTTTTCTCCAGTGTCAAAATTGCAGAACAATTCACAGATTCACACAAAGTAATTTCAATTAATGACTGTGTGCTAGGAGTAAGACCTCTGATAAGTAAGAACAAAAGAATTATCATTTCCAACGTATGCCCCACTATTCCACATCAAGTTATAGAAGAGGAATTAGCCAAGAGAAATATACAAGTAACCACCAAAATCTCATTTATTAAAGCAGGCATCTCTGAACCAGGATTCTCTCACATCATGAGCTTCAGAAGGCAGGTATACATAGAACAAGATGATATTAGCAAGCTTCCAGAGTCTATTGTAATTTATTATGACAATACATCATATAGAATTTATTTTTCCTCTGAGAGTATTTCTTGTTTTATATGTAAACAGGTAGGGCATATTGCTCATCAGTGTCCTAGTAAACCTCAAATAAATGGTGAAACTAAAGAAATAGAACTTGCTCCAAACTCTGAAATTAACAAATCTGAAGAATCTATTCTTTCAAACAATCAAATAAATGAATCAGATAAAATCCAAATCCCTTCACAATTACCAGGAGAAGAATATCTGACATCCCAACTTTCAGAAACACTAAAAGAGATGACAGCAACTTTCCTCCTTTAAATAAAAGAAAACTTGCAACCCATACCCATTCACAATCTGAGTCACTGAACTGTAAAAGCTCAATCAAAAGTGTTGAAATTCAAAAACAACCCAAAAAGAAAAAGAAAAACAAAACTGATAACTCTTCCTCTCAAGAAACCACATCAACTCCATCAGTTGAAGAATTAATAGCACTAACTAAAGAAGTAATAACCTCCAAACAAGATAAATATCCCCTGACTTATGAACAATTCAAATTGTTCCTTGAAAATTCATTTGGAGCTTCAGACCCAGTATTAATTGCCAAAGCTTACTCCCAAGACATCCAATCAATAATTCAAATGATGACTGAAACCTATCCTTACCTAACTGAGAGAAGTATTAAAAACAGATTCACCAGAATTATTAATAAACTAAAGAGGAATACAAGTACTATACCACTAGAAACATCTGATTCAGATACAAGCCTAGAAATATATTAGAATACCCCTCCCATTTATGAAAATTCTACAATGGAATATGAATGGTTTTTTCCCCAGACTGGCAAATCTACAAATTCTCTGTAGGTTACATGATCCAGATATAATATGCATTCAAGAAACCAACTTCAAAAATTCCGTAGGAAAAATTAAAGGTTACAAATGCTTTAACAAGAACAGAAAAAATCCTAATTATGCTTGTGGTGGTGTTGCAACTTTCATCAAAGATCATCTACCAACACAAGAACTAAATATCCAGTCGGATATTGAAGTTGTTGCCACTAAAATCCTTGCACCTATCTCTATATGCATATGTAATATATACATTCCTAACAGTTATTCGTTTGAAATTCAAGAAATCAACGATATAATAAAACAGATAACAAATCCCTTCATCTTACTTGGCGATTTTAATAGTCATCACACTCTATGGGGGTCTTATAAAATTGATACAAGAGGTCTGAGAATTGAATCATCCATTGAAGAGTCTAACATGGTTCTCCTGAATTCCGGGCAATCAACTCATATTAACATCAGTAATGGGAAATTAAGTGCCATTGATCTCACCTTCTCCTCTATAACACTGGCACAAAAATGTAATTGGAGTGTTTCAGACTACCCATACGACAGTGACCATTACCCTATATTTATTAGTATCTGTAGTTTATCAAGGAATATACCCACACCTCCACAACACTCCAAATGGAACTTTAATAAAGCTGACTGGAACAAGTTTCAAAAACTGATTGACAATGAACTTTCTCAAAAAACCTTCTTAACAGATTCTGAAAACATTAACTCAATTATCCAGAAATTCTCTGACTGCATAATTAAATCAGCAAATGAATCCATCTTACGATATGAAATAAATCACAAAGGTAGACAACTCCCATGGTGGAATAACCAATGTAAAGAATCTATTAAGATAGCAAAACATGCCTTTAACAGATTTAAGAAACATAACACGCTAGAGAATCGAATAGAATACAAGAGAACTAGAGCAGCTGCCAGAAGAATTATTAATGATAGCAAAGCAAAATCCTGGGACAACTTTGTATCTTCTATATCCAACCAAAGCAATATTTCTGAATGCTGGAAAAAAATTAAAACTATCAAAGGAAATAAAAGAAGCAACTGTGTTCATTTCTTACAATATGAAGATCAAATCATTACCAAGAATGAAGAAATTGCCAATAAATTAGCAGAGACATTTGCTAAAAATTCTAGCTCTCAAAACTATTCTAAGGAGTTTATTCCATACAAAAACGAACAAGAAAAACTAACCTTATCTGTAGATATTGACAATTCAGTACCATTGAACCACATAAACAAAATCATCTCAATGAATGAACTTACAGCTGCCATCGACTCTTCTAAGAATTCATCTCCTGGGCCCGATAAGATCCCTAATATCTTGATTAAGAATCTGCCAAGAAGAGGTATGGAAACCTTACTCAAAATATACAATAAAATATGGGAAAATGATGTATTCCCCAAAATTTGGAAAAAGCTATTGTTGTCCCTGTACCAAAACCAGGCAGAGATCAATCAAACTCTGACAATTACAGACCAATTTCATTAACCTGCAACATGTGCAAAATTATGAAAAAGATCATCAACAACAGGCTCAGATGGATCTTAGATCATCATAATATTATTAAAGATAACCAATTTGGATTTAGAAGAGGTCATTCAACTCAATCACATCTTATCAGTACTGATACTTACATTCAAGAAGCTTTCGTTAATAATCAAGATGTTATGCTTGTCAATTTAGACATTGAGAAAGCCTATGATATGGTATGGACACATCGCATTAAGTCAATTCTACGGGATATTGGAATAAAAGATCACATGTACAATTTCCTTATAAATTTTATGTCAGAACGTGAAATTCAAGTCAGAGTCAACACCCACTTATCAACTACCAAGACATTAGATAATGGACTCCCACAAGGATCCATTCTAAGTGTTACACTGTTCCTGCTTGCGATCAATGACGCTGGGAAAGACATTAAAGCCCCTGTAATTATCAGGAAATTCGCTGATGATATTATTGTACTATGTAGAGGGAAACATATAAATTCTGTTCAAACATCTGTTCAAGAAGCTTTAGACGTATTACACGGATGGTCCCTTATAAGTGGATTTAAGTTCTCTGTTAAAAAAACAGAATGTGTATTATTTTCTAAACGGAAACAAATAGTCAGTCCCCAGTTATTTTTGGGCAAACAGGCCTTACAATTTGTCCAAAGTACAAGGATTCTTGGACTTCTTTTTGATAATAAAATGACATGGAATAATCACATCAACAAACTCGCTGATGAATGCAAGAACAGATTAAACATCCTTAAGTGCCTCTCACATAATAATTGGGGAGCCGACAGAAATCTACTTCTCCTCACATACAAGGCAATCATTAGAAGTAAAATTGATTATGGAGCAATAATCTACAACTCTGCTAAATCCTGTATTAAAAAACTGGACATAATTCATAACCAAGCCCTTCGAATCTGTACCGGATGCTTCCGCACAACGCCTATAGGAAGCATTTTAATAGAAGCACAAGAACCAACCCTTTCATTCCGGAGACAAATCCTCACCATGAACTATGCTATCAAAGCCTCCTCTTCCACTAATGCTATCATATATAATGATGTATTCCCCCTGTTTAAATCTATCCACACTAAGCACAACCTCTTCTACAACAGAGTTGAGGAACTACTGAAAGAGACCAATGCTCAAAACATTCAAGCTGGAAAACTGAGAGTTTCCAATATTCCCCCATGGATAATTCCTACACCCCAAATTGATTTATCATTAACTGAATATCAATGCTCTGCAACCACACTCGAAGAAAGGAACACCATCTTCTCTGAATTAAGAATCAAATATAAAAGCGATTGTCTGATTTATATAAATGGAATTACAAATGATATCGGGACAGAGGCTTTTGTGTATATGAAAGATAAAACAATTAAGTATCAACTAAAAAAGTATACAAGTGCTACAACTGCAACGATCTATGCTTTAACATCAGCACTTAAGTTTATATGCCAATTATGCTCCTCCAATGTCATCGTTTTTTCAAATGACCTACACGTTATTCAACATGCCTTCCAAAAAATCCACTGTTCAAGTTTGGAAATCGTCATTAGGGAGACATACTTCAAAATATGTAAATCCGGAAAAAACCTTATCCTAGCATGGATCCCCGAGGAACTTGTACCCAACCTAATATCCAACCTAAATAGTGAGAAGTGCTCAACTCAAGATAATAGTAACGTTATTTCTTCGATTGATCTACAATCGAACACAAATATACACAAATTATCATGTACCACTCAAGATATTCTGAAGTATATAAGGAAAGTGATGACAAACAAATGGAACCACGACTGGACAAAATATAAAGCCAGCTCAATGCATAAAACCTTAAATAAATTTAACTCAATACGCTTCAATAAGAAAATAAATCGCAGAGAGCAAGTTGTACTATCGAGAATAAGATCTGGACATTCCAAATTAACCCATCTTCATCTACTGCAAAAAAGATCCCCTCCAATGTGTGAACTGTGCAAAATTCAAAGGACTCTAGACCATATTTTTAAAGAGTGTCCAAACTTCAATCAACTAAGACAATCATTTAAATTCAAACATGAAGCTATATTGTATTCCACTGAAGAACAAGATCATATTATTAAGTTTTGTAAAGCTGCAAACATTTTCAAGGATATTTAATCTCATTACTGTATACATTTATTAGTATATTCCTACAATGTTGTAATCCCATAATGTCAATTGTAATTTAATGATATACATGTAATCTCTAATGTACAGTGTATATAGTCGCTAATGACCATGACGTTGATGCGACTATAAATAAAAATTATTGAAAAAAAAAAAAAAAAAAAAAAAAAAAAAAAAAAAAGACACTGACGTAAATTTTTATTTTACCTGTCTGATCTTGCAGTCACGAAGAGAGTTTCAGTCATTAATCTGGTCGCACAGTTTGGTGAAGGGATCGGAGATGTCTGTAAACGTTTTTAGACGTTTCTTTTACTTCTGATATTTCGTTGAAAGTTAATATTTCGCGAGGTCGTGCAGCAATTTTAATGGCTGAAATATTTGTCAATACTTCCTCAAGAAAATTGCCTTTGTTGAATATTACGTTCCTTATTGTGCTTTCACATGGATGTTCACTTTTGACAGGTAGTTTGGTATGAAGCTGTTGGTGTATGAGTTGTCATAGGGTAAGTAGTGGTGAGAGTTTCACACATACAAAAGCCTACTTTGAAAATAATTTAAGTAAAATTAATGAAACTTTACACAAATTAATTTGTTATAATCACATTAAGGAACCTGACCCTACTCTCGGAACCAGAATTTAGAAAAAATTAACTTCAAAAAAAGAAAAATTTAAATTTTCCAGAAATTTTACAGGTCTCTGAATTGTTCTCAGGAGAAAATTTTCATTTATGACTTTACATAAAATCGCTAGTGAAGACTAAATACTTTGCTAAAAGTCCGTTTCTTAAAATTGTTCGAAGAGAAGATCTCCAATACCAAAACATCCTGCATTTATTAGGAAATCTTCTAAGATATCGAAAAACGCATTATTAGCGGCTGAAACGGCTAAAAACACTATTTCAAGACACTGACGTAAATATTTCTTACTCTTATATGATCTTGCACCCACGAAGAGACTTTCACTCATGAAACTGGCCGCACAGTTTGGTGAAGGTATCGGAGATGTCTGTAAACGTTTTTAGACGTTTCTTTTACTTCTGATATTTCGTTGAAAGTTAATATTTCGCGAGGTCGTGCAGCAATGTTGATGCCAGAAATATTTGTCAATACTTCCTCAAGAGAATTGCTATTGTTGAATATTACATATTTTATAGTGCTTTCACATAAATGTTCACTTTTGACAGGTAGTTTGGTATGAAGCTGTTGGTGTATGAGTTGTCATAGGGTAAGTAGTGGTGAGAGTTTTACACATACAAAAGCCTACATTGAAAATAATTTAAGTGAAATATATGAAACCTTTACACAAATTAATTTGTTATAATCATTTGAAGGAACCTGACCCTACTCTCAGAACCAGAATTTAGAAAAAAATTAATTTAAAAAAAAATAAATTAAAATTTTCCAGACATTTTACAGGTCTCTGAATTGTTCTCAGGAGAAAATTTTCACTTATGACATTACATAAAATCGCTAGTAAAAACTTAATACTTTGCTATAAGTCCGTTTATTATATTTGTTCGAAGAGAATATCTCCAATACCAAAATATTCTGCATATAGTAGGAAATCTTCTGAGATATCGAAAAAACGCATTATTAGCGGCTGAAACGGCTAAAAACCCTATTTCATGACACTGACGTAAATATTTATTTTACCTGTCGGATCTTGCAGTCACGAAGGGAGTTTCAGGCATTAATCTGGTCGCACAGTTTGGGGAAGGGATCGGAGATGTCTGTAAACGTTTTTAGACATTGGTTTTACTTCTGATATTTCGTTGAAAGTTAATATTTCGCGAGGTCGTGCAGCAATGTTGATGCCAGAAATATTTGTCAATACTTCCTCAAGAGAATTGCTATTGTTGAATATTACATATCTTATAGTGCTTTCACATAAATGTTTACTTTGGACAGGTAGTTTGGTATGAAGCTCTTGGTGTATGAGTTGTCATAGGGTAAGTAGTGGTGAGAGTTTTACACATACAAACGCCTACATTGAAAATAAATTAAGTAAAATATATGAAACCTTTACACAAATTAATTTGTTATAATCATTTGAAGGAACCTGACCCTACACTCAGAACCAGAATTTAGAAAAAAATTAATTTAAAAAAAAATAAATTAAAATTTTACAGAAATTTTACAGGTCTCTGAATTGTTCTCAGGAGAAAATTTTTAGTTATGACATGACAAAAAATCGTTAGTGAAGACTAAATACTGTGCTAAAAGTCCGTTTCTTAAAATTGTTTGAAGAGAAACCTGCAATACCAAAACATTCTGCTTTTATTAGGAAATCTTCTGAGATATCGAAAAACGCATTATTAGCGGCTGAAACGGCTAAAAACACTATTTCAAGACACTGACGTAAATATTTCTTTTACCTATCTGATCTTGCACTCACGAAGAGAGTTTCAGTCATGAATCTGGTCGCACAGTTTGGTGAAGGCCTCGGAGATGTCTGTAAACGTTTTTAGACTTTTGTTTTACTTTTGATATTTCGTTGAAAGTTAATATTTCGCGAGGTCGTGCAGCAATGTTAATGGTTGAAATATTTGTCAATAATTCCTCAAGAAAATTGCCTTTGTTGAATATTACGTTCCTTATAGTGCTTTCACATGGATGTTCACTTTTGACAGGTAGTTTGGTATGAAGCGGTTGGTGTATGAGTTGTCATAGCGTAAGTAGTGGTGAGAGTTTCACACATACAAAAGCCTACTTTGAAAATAATTAAATAAAATTAATGAAACTTTACACTAAATTAATTTGTTTTAATCACTTTAAGGAACGTGACCCTACTCTCGGAACCAGAATTTAGAAAAAAATTAATTTCAAAAAAAAAAAATTTAAATTTTTCAGAAATTTTACAGGTCTCTGAATTGTTCTCAGGAGAAAATTTTCATTTATGACATTACATAAAATCGCTAGTGAAGACTAAATACTGTGCTAAAAGTCCGTTTCTTAAAATTGTTTGAAGAGAAACCTCCAATACCAAAAATTTTGCTTTTATTAGGAAATCTTCCAAGATATCGAAAAACGCATTATTAGCGGCTGAAACGGCTAAAAACACTATTTCAAGACACTGACGTAAATTTTTATTTTACCTGTCTGATCTTGCAGTCACGAAGAGAGTTTCAGTCATTAATCTGGTCGCACAGTTTGGTGAAGGGATCGGAGATGTCTGTAAACGTTTTTAGACGTTTCTTTTACTTCTGATATTTTGTTGAAAGTTAATATTTCGCGAGGTCGTGCAGCAATATTAAAGCCAGAAATATTTGTCAATACTTCCTCAAGAGAATTGCTATTGTTGAATATTACATATTTTATAGTGCTTTCACATAAATGATTCACTTTTGACAGGTAGTTTGGTATGAAGCTGTTGGTGTATGATTTGTCATAGGGTAAGTAGTGGTGAGAGTTTTACACATACAAAAGCCTACATTGAAAATATTTAAGTAAAATATATGAATCCATTACACAAATTAATTTGTTATAATCATTTTAAAGATCCTGACCCTACTCTCAGAACCAGAATTAAGAAAAAAAATATTTCAAAAAAAAATAAATTCAAATCTTCCAGAAATTTTACAGGTCTCTGAATTGTTCTCAGGAGAAAATTTTCACTTATGACATTACATAAAATCGCTAGTGAAGACTAAATACTTTGCTAAAAGTCCGTTTATTATATTTGTTCGAAAAGAAGATCTCCAATACCAAAACATTCTGCATTTAGTAGGAAATCTTCTGAGATATCGAAAAACGCATTAATAGCGGCTGAAACGGCTAAAAACACTATTTCAAGACACTGAGGTAAATACTTCTTTTACCTATCTCATCTTGCACCTACGAAGAGAGTTTCACTCATGAAACTGGCCGCACAGTTTGGTGAAGGCATCGGAGATGTCTGTAAACGTTTTTAGACGTTTCTTTTACTTCTGATATTTTGTTGAAAGTTAATATTGCGCGAGGTCGTGCAGCAATATTAATGCCAGAAATATTTGTCAATACCTCCTCAAGAGAATTGCTATTGTTGAATATTACATTTCTTATAGTGCTTTCACATGGATGTTCACTTTTGACAGGTAGTTTGGTATAATACTGTTGGTGTAGGAGTTGTCATAGGGTAAGTAGTGGTGAGAGTGTTAATCATACAAAAGCCTACATTGAAAATAATTTAAGTAAAATATATGAAACCTTTACACAACTTAATTTGTTATAATCATTTGAAGGAACCTGACACTACTCTCGGAACCAGAATTTAGAAAAAAATTAATTTAAAAAAAAATAAATTAAAATTTTCCAGAAATTTTAGAGGTCTCTGAATTGTTCTCAGGAGAAAATTTTCACTTATGACATTACATAAAATCGCTAGTAAAGACTAAATACTTTGTAAAAGTCCGTTTATTATATTTGTTTGAAGAGAAGATCTCCAATACCAAAACATTCTGCATTTAGTAGGAAATCTTCTGAGATATCGAAAAACGCATTATTAGCGGCTGAAACGGCTAAAAACACTATTTCAAGACACTGACGTAACTATTTATTTTACCTGTCTGATCTTGCAGTCACGAAGAGAGTTTCAGTCATTAATCTGGTCGCACAGTTTGGGGAAGGGATCGGAGATGTCTGTAAACGTTTTTTGACATTTATTTTACTTCTGATATTTCGTTGAAAGTTAATATTTCGCTAGGTCGTGCAGCAATGTTAATGCAAGAAATATTTGCCAACACTTCCTGAAGAAAATTGCCTTTGTTGAATATTACGTTTCTTATAGTGCTTTCGCACGGATGTTCCCTTTTGACAGGTAGTTTGGTATAAAGCTGTTGGTGTATGAGTTGTCATAGGGTAAGTAGTGGTGAGAGTTTTACACATACAAAAGCCTACATTGAAAATAATTTAAGTAAAATATACGAAACATTTACACAAATTAATTTGTTATAATCATTTGAAGGAACCTGACCCTACTCTCAGAACCAGAATTTAGAAAAAAATTAATTAAAAAAAAATATTAAAATTTTCCAGAAATTTTACAGGTCTCTGAATTGTTCTCAGGAGAAAATTTTCAGTTATGACATGACATAAAATCGTTAGTGAAAACTAGATACTGTGCTAAAAGTCCGTTTCTTAAAATTGTTCGAAGAGATCTCCAATACCAAAACATCCTGCATTTATTACGAAATCTTCTAAGATATCGAAAAAACGCATTATTAGCGGCTGAAACGGGTAAAAACACTATTTCAATACACTGACGTAAATATTTCTTACATTTATCTGATCTTGCACCCACGAAGAGAGTTTCACTCATGAAACTGGCCGCACAGTTTGGTGAAGGCATCGGAGATGTCTGTAAACGTTTTTAGACGTTTCTTTTACTTCTGATATTTTGTTGAAAGTTAATATTTCGCGAGGTCGTGCAGCAATGTTAATGCCAGAAATATTTGTCAATAGTTCCGCAAGAGAATTTCTATTGTTGAATATTACATTTCTTATAGTGCTTTCACATGGATGTTCACTTTTGACAGGTAGTTTGGCATAAAACTGTTGGTGTAGGAGTTGTCATAGGGTACGTAGTGGTGAGAGTTTTACACATACAAAAGCTTACATTGAAAATAATTTAAGTAAAATATATGAAACCTTTACACAACTTAATTTGTTATAATCATTTTAAGGAACCTGACTCTACTCTCGGAACCAGAATTTAGAAAAAAATTAATTAAAAAAAAAATAAATTAAAATTTTCCAGAAATTTTACAGGTCTCTGAATTGTTCTCAGGAGAAAATTTTCAGTTATGACATGACATAAAATCGTTAATTGCATAGTTAGATGCATCACCTCACCCAGCATCCCACAATGACATCATCAAAATTATAAAACGCAATATAAAGGAAAACTGGAATAACCAATGGTTGAAATCCAAACCAACCCAACTCCACCAGATCAGAGACTCAATCTTCGAATTACAACCTACCTGTGGTACTGATAGAAGACTAGAAACTGTTATCACAAGATTGAGAATTGGACATAGCAGACTCACTCACAGTCACCTAATAACGAAAACACAACCAAGCACCTGCAACTTCTGCAATTCTCCATACAGTATACGTCACCTAATCATGGAATGTACAAACACTAACGACAGAAGAAAAGTTTTAAAACTGTCCAATGATTTTAAATATAATCTAAATTCAACCGAAACTGTTAAAAATATAATATTATTATTAAAAGAAACCAATGTATATAAAATGATTTAACTTTGTATACTAGTTATTGTAAACTGAAATACTGTATTACTACTTTGTAAACGTGGTCGCTAATAACCACTTAGGTTGATGCGACCTTTATAAATAAATAAATTTAAAAAAAAAATCGTTAGTAAACACTAAATACTGTGCTAAAAGTCCGTTTCTTAAAATTGTTTAAAGAGAAACCTCCAATACCAAAACATTCTGCTTTGATTAGGAAATCTTCTGAGATATCGAAAAACGCATTATTAGCGGCTGAAACGGCTAAAAACACTATTTCAAGACACTGACGTAAATATTTCTTTCACTTATCTGATCTCTAACCCAAGAAGGAAGTTTCACTCATGAAAATTGCCGCTCAGTTTGGTGAAGGAATCGGAGATGTCTGTAAACGGTTTTAGATGTATCTTTCAATTCTGATAATTTGTTGAAAGTTAAAATTTCGCGAGGTCGTGTAGCAATGAAAATGCCAGAAATATTTGTCAATACTTCCTCAAGAAAATTGCCAAAAATTGTCAAATCATTACCAAGAATGAAGAAATTGCCAATAAATTAGCAGAGACATTTGCTAAAAATTCTAGCTCTCAAAACTATTCTAAGGAGTTTATTCCATACAAAAACGAACAAGAAAAACTAACCTTATCTGTAGATATTGACAATTCAGTACCATTGAACCACATAAACAATATCATCTCAATGAATGAACTTACAGCTGCCATCGACTCTTCTAAGAATTCATCTCCTGGGCCCGATAAGATCCCTAATATCTTGATTAAGAATCTGCCAAGAAGAGGTATGGAAACCTTACTCAAAATATACAATAAAATATGGGAAAATGATGTATTCCCCAAGATTTGGAAAAAAGCTATTGTTGTCTCTGTACCAAAACCAGGCAGAGATCAATCAAACTCTGACAATTACAGACCAATTTCATTAACCTGCAACATGTGCAAAATTATGGAAAAGATCATCAACAACAGGCTCAGATGGATCTTAGATCATCATAATATTATTAAAGATAACCAATTTGGATTTAGAAGAGGTCATTCAACTCAATCACATCTTATCAGTACTGATACTTACATTCAAGAAGCTTTCGTTAATAATCAAGATGTTGTGCTTGTCAATTTAGACATTGAGAAAGCCTATGATATGGTATGGACATATCGCATTAAGTCAATTCTACGGGATATTGGAATAAAAGATCACATGTACAATTTCCTTATAAATTTTATGTCAGAACGTGAAATTCAAGTCAGAGTCAACACCCACTTATCAACTACCAAGACATTAGATAATGGACTCCCACAAGGATCCATTCTAAGTGTTACACTGTTCCTGCTTGCGATCAATGACGCTGGGAAAGACATTAAAGCCCCTGTAATTATCAGGAAATTCGCTGATGATATTATTGTACTATGTAGAGGGAAACATATAAATTCTGTTCAAACATCTGTTCAAGAAGCTTTAGACGTATTACACGGATGGTCCCTTATAAGTGGATTTAAGTTCTCTGTTAAAAAAACAGAATGTGTATTATTTTCTAAACGGAAACAAATAGTCAGTCCCCAGTTATTTTTGGGCAAACAGGCCTTACAATTTGTCCAAAGTACAAGGATTCTTGGACTTCTTTTTGATAATAAAATGACATGGAATAATCACATCAACAAACTCGCTGATGAATGCAAGAACAGATTAAAAATCCTTAAGTGCCTCTCACATAATAATTGGGGAGCCGACAGAAATCTACTTCTCCTCACATACAAGGCAATCATTAGAAGTAAAATTGATTATGGAGCAATAATCTACGACTCTGCTAAATCCTGTATTAAAAAACTGGACATAATTCATAACCAAGCCCTTCGAATCTGTACCGGATGCTTCCGCACAACGCTATACACACTGCTTCCGCACAACGCTATACACAACAATGCTATAGGAAGCATTTTAATAGAAGCACAAGAACCAACCCTTTCATTCCGGAGACAAATCCTCACCATGAACTATGCTATCAAAGCCTCCTCTTCCACTAATGCTATCATATATAATGATGTATTCCCCCTGTTTAAATCTATCCACACTAAGCACAACCTCTTCTACAACAGAGTTGAGGAACTACTGAAAGAGACCAATGCTCAAAACATTCAAGCTGGAAAACTGAGAGTTTCCAATATTCCCCCATGGATAATTCCTACACCCCAAATTGATTTATCATTAACTGAATATCAATGCTCTGCAACCACACTCGAAGAAAGGAACACCATCTTCTCTGAATTAAGAATCAAATATAAAAGCTATTGTCTGATTTATATAAATGGAATTACAAATGATATCGGGACAGAGGCTTTTGTGTATATGAAAGATAAAACAATTAAGTATCAACTAAAAAAGTATACAAGTGCTACAACTGCAACGATCTATGCTTTAACATCAGCACTTAAGTTTATATGCCAATTATGCTCCTCCAATGTCATCGTTTTTTCAAATGACCTACACGTTATTCAACATGCCTTCCAAAAAATCAACTGTTCAAGTTTGGAAATCGTCATTAGGGAGACATACTTCAAAATATGTAAATCCGGAAAAAAACTTATCCTAGCATGGATCTCCGAGGAACTTGTACCCAACCTAATATCCAACCTAAATAGTGAGAAGTGCTCAACTCAAGATAATAGTAACGTTATTTCTTCGATTGATCTACAATCGAACACAAATATACACAAATTATCATGTACCACTGAAGATATTCTGAAGTATATAAGGAAAGTGATGACAAACAAATGGAACCACGACTGGACAAAATATAAAGCCAGCTCAATGCATAAAACCTTAAATAAATTTAACTCAATACGCTTCAATAAGAAAATAAATCGCAGAGAGCAAGTTGTACTATCGAGAATAAGATCTGGACATTCCAAATTAACCCATCTTCATTTACTACAAAAAAGATCCCCTCCAATGTGTGAACTGTGCAAAATTCAAAGGACTCTAGACCATATTTTTAAAGAGTGTCCAAACTTCAATCAACTAAGACAATCATTTAAATTCAAACATGAAGCTATATTGTATTCCACTGAAGAACAAGATCATATTATTAAGTTTTGTAAAGCTGCAAACATTTTCAAGGATATTTAATCTCATTACTGTATACATTTATTAGTATATTCCTACAATGTTGTAATCCCATAATGTCAATTGTAATTTAATGATATACATGTAATCTCTAATGTACAGTGTATCTAGTCGCTAATGACCATGACGTTTATGCGACTATAAATAAAAATTATTGAAAAAAAAAAATTGCCTTTGTTGAATATTACGTATCTTATATTTCTTTCGCATGGATGTTCACTTTTTACAGGTAGTTTGGTATGAAGCTGTTGGTGTATGAGTTGTCATACGGTAAGTATTGGTGAGAGTTTTACACATACAAAAGCCTACATTGAAAATAATTTATGTAAAATATATGAAACCTTTACACAAATTAATTTGTTATAATCATTTGAAGGAACCTGACACTACTCTCAGAATCAGAATTTAGAAAAAAATTAATTAAAAAAAAAATTAAAATTTTCCAGAAATTTTACAGGTCTCTGAATTGTTCTCAGGAGAAAATTTTCAGTTATGACATGACATAAAATCGTTAGTGAAGACTAAATTCTGTGCTAAAAGTCCGTTTCTTAAAATTGTTTGAAGAGAAGACCTCCAATACCAAAACATTCTGCTTTTATAAGGAAATCTTCAGAGATATTGAAAGACGCATTATTAGCGGCTGAAACGGCTAAAAACACTATTTAAAGACACTGACGTAAGTATTTCTTTTACCTATCTGATCTTGCACTCACGAAGTGTTTCACTCATGAAACTTGCCGCACAGTTTGGTGAAGGCATCGGAGATGTCTGTAAATGTTTTTAGACGTTCCTTTCACTTCTGATATTTCGTTGAAAGTTAATATTTCGCGAGGTCGTGCAGCAATGTTAATGCCAGAAGTATTTGCCAACACTTCCTCAAGAGAATTGCCTTTGTTGAATATTACGTTTCTTATGGTGTATTCACATGTATGTTCCCTTTTGACAAGTAGTTTGGTAAACAGCTGTTGGTGTAGGAGTAGTCATAGGGTAAGTAGTGGTGAGAGTTTTACACATACAAAAGCCTACATTGAAAAAATTTAAGTAAAATATATGAATCCATTACACAAATTAATTTGTTATAATCATTTTAAAGATCCTGACCCTACTCTCAGAACCAGAATTAAGAAAAAAAAATATTTCAAAAAAAAATAAATTCAAATCTTCCAAAAATTTTACAGGTCTCTGAATTGTTCTCAGGAGAAAATTTTCACTTATGACATTACATAAAATCGCTAGTGAAGACTAAATACTTTGCTAAAAGTCCGTTTATTATATTTGTTCGAAAAGAAGATCTCCAATAGCAAAACATTCTGCATGTAGTAGGAAATCTTCTGAGATATCGAAAAACCATTATTAGCGGCTGAAACGGCTAAAAATACTATTTCAAGACACTGAGGTAAATACTTCTTTTACCTATCTGATCTTGCACCCACGAAAAGAGTTTCACTTATGAAACTTGCCGCACAGTTTGGTGAAGGTATCGGAGATGTCATTAAACGTTTTTAGACGTTTCTTTTACTTCTGATATTTCGTTGAAAGTTAATATTTCGCGAGGTCGTGCAGCAATGTTGATGCCAGAAATATTTGTCAATACTTCCTCAAGAGAATTGCTATTGTTGAATATTACATATTTTATAGTGCTTTCACATAAATGTTCACTTTTGACAGGTAGTTTGGTATGAAGCTGTTGGTGTATGAGTTGTCATAGGGTAAGTAGTGGTGAGAGTTTTACACATATATACGCCTACATTGAAAATAATTTAAGTAAAATATATGAAACCTTTACACAAATTAATTTGTTAAAATCATTTGAAGGAACCTGACCCTACTCTCGGAACCAGAATTTAGAAAAAAATTAATTAAAAAAAAATAAATTAAAATTTTCCAGAAATTTTAGAGGTCTCTGAATTGTTCTCAGGAGAAAATTTTCACTTATGACATTACATAAGATCGCTAGTAAAGACTAAATACTTTGCTAAAAGTCCGTTTATTATATTTGTTCGAAGAGAAGATCTCCAATACCAAAAAATTCTGCATTTAGTAGGAAATCTTCTGAGATATCGAAAAACGCATTATTAGCGGCTGAAACGGCTAAAAACACTATTTCAAGACACTGACGTAAATATTTATTTTACCTGTCTGATCTTGCAGTCACGAAGAGAGTTTCAGTCATTAATCTGGTCGCACAGTTTGGGGAAGGGATCGGAGATGTCTGTAAACGTTTTTTGACATTTGTCTTACTTCTGATATTTCGTTGAAAGTTAATATTTCGCGAGGTCGTGCAGCAATGTTAATGCCAGAAATATTTGTCAATACTTCCGCAAGAGAATTGCTATTGTTGAATATTACATTTCTTATAGTGCTTTCACATGGATGTATACTTTTGACAGGTAGTTTGGTATAAAACTGTTGGTGTAGGAGTTGTCATAGGTTACGTAGTGGTGAGAGTTTTACACATACAAAAGCCTACATTGAAAATAATTTAAGTAAAATATATGAAACCTTTACACAAATTAATTTGTTATAATCATTTTAAGGATCCTGACCCTACTCTCAGAACCAGAATTTAGAAAAAAATAATTTCAAAAATAAAAAATTTAAATTTTCCTAGAAATTATACAGGTCTGTGAATTGTTCTAAGGAGAAAATTTTCAGTTATGACATTACATAAAATCGCTAGTGAAGACTAAATACTCTGCTAAAAGTCCGTTTATTATATTTGTTCGAAAAGAAGATCTTCAATAGCAAACGGCAAAAAAACACTATTTCAAGACA
>JAHLJT010009355.1:72920618-72969587 GCA_031308135.1 Acheta domesticus
TTAATGTATTTATAAATAATTTAAAAATCTATAAATAAATCGAAAACACACCGTTTTCTGTGAAAGTAGCTCAAATTTCGGTATTTTCAGAAATGCTCAAACGCCATTTTTTCATATATTGCTGCAAATAGTTTCTTGAAACGGATAGTGCTAATTACACTCTTTAATACGACGTAAAGTTTTTTTTGAGTTTTTTTGTTTTTTTCAAAAATGATCAAAATGTAAATTTTTTTGAAAGATCTCAAATTTTTTTTAGTTTATTTTTTATGGCTGCTTTTTTTTTTTAAACTTTTGTAACGGATAGTGCTAATTACACTCTTTAATACGACGTAAAGTTTATTTTGAGTTTTTTTTGTTTTTTCAGAAATTATATAATGTAATTATTTTGAAAGATCTCTCACATCTTTAATATGCACATTACCAGCAATTTGTAAAGATTATTATATTTGTGAGTGTAAGTGCTTCAAATAACTTCAAATAAAGTATTTTGAAAACTCAAAAATTTCTGTGAAAATGAGCTTCAAATTTCGCATTTTTAGTAGGGCTAAAACGCCATTTTCTCTTAAACGGCACATAATTTTTAAAAGTTTTTTGTGTTCTTTAATATTCTAAAATTAATATTTCGTTCTACCAATAGGAAACCGAAAAATTAAGAAAATGACAAAAAAATGTACTTTTGGCGGTGATAGATGATAGCTGGCAAGAAAGAGTATGTGGCAATTCCGAATAGCTAGCGAAGACCCAAGGAAATAGAAAACTAATATGGGAAAGTCTGTGCCATTCAGTAACACCACTTTTACTTTCCCGTATACGTACGTATACACGGAGTGATATACGTAGTATAGGGAAAGTTATGTAATGCTGCGCGAAAAAATGGCCAATTTTCGGCGGAAAAAATTAATTGCCGGGCCGTGAAAACGAAAAAGTGGATAAAACCAGTTGCTAAATTAAGAAAAAAAATCCCCTAACACGTGGTGTAGCCAGAAACCCTGTTTTCTAGGTCCTTGATACCGAAAAACCAATTGAAAGGAAAACGTCCGTCTGTCCGTGTGAACACTGCTAGCGCCTAAACCATACGTACGATTTCTTCCAAAATGGATATTCCCCGGTCGATCTGATTCTAGTCGAAGCTTTGAGATTTTGAAAAAGATTCTTCAAAATTTGGGGGTACTTTATATGAAGCCCCCGGGGATTTTCAAAATTTTCTCAAAAACGGCTCCAAATTTTTTCTTTAAATTTCTTGTATGAATAGAGTAAAATACACTTATTAACATGGCATAGGTCCGATTTTCACGGATAACTCTGAATTTTCGAAAATTGTGAAAGTTTGAATTTTTTCGGCGTCTTTCTCCAACTACAAAATTGAAGATAGAGATTTTTTTCAAATAAAATTTGTTCTGCATATTGAGTTCTTTCATAAAGGTCATGTAAATGTTTTTCAAAAAGTAGTTTTCGTGCAATATTGCGTGCAATATGTGCAATTTTAAAAAATTACAAAAACAAGATTTTCTCAAAAACGGCTCCAAATTTTTTCTTTAAACTTTTGGTAGGGATAGTGGTAAATGTACTCTATCAGATGACATAAAAGCCATATTGCTCTATCGGTTGTTTTTTCAAAAATTACAAAAATGTAAATTTTTTACTTGTCTCTCACGTCGTTAATATTTACATTAACCTTGATTTGTTGACATTATTATATTAAGGAGTACATGATCTTTAACCCATTATTGCCAATTGCCTCATCATTGGGGCGGTCAATAAAAGTATTTATATTTTTGTTGTGAATAGTAATTTCTGAGAGCTTTCATTTTTAAATTTAAGAGTTGGCATTGTGGATTAGTCCAACGACATGTTTCGTCCGATGGCCGTTTAACTGCCGAGATTTAGCGTTCAGTTTCTGCGGAATTTTCTGTCATTATGTTGCGCTCTGAGAGGTACGTTATTTTTGTATTCTATTGTGTATTTATTTAATCTTACATAAATCAATATTATTCTAAAAAATGCTTTTAACTAATATTAACCTTATTTTTACGATGTAAATATCCGCATTTTGTATATTAAGAATTTAATATAGATGCCCCATTAATGGGGCAATGGGCGCGAATGGGGAGGGTATCATTATGGTCTTATTTTCTGCATTTAGATTTGTCTGCATTAAGTATTGACGAGGCCATGGTGCCATATTATGGTAGGCACAGCACAAAACAACATATCCAGGAAACCGATAAGATTCGGATACAAAGTGTGGTGTTTGTGTACTCGCCTGGAAGAGCCTTAAGGGAGAGGGAGAGCCTTCAACGGGGCCCCTGGGAGAGCCTTCAAGGAGAGCCTTATCAGGGAGCCTTGACGGGCAATCAGATTCCGGAACTGGGAGTAGGAGGGTCAGTTGTGATGGATATGTTATCAGAACTGCCTCAGGGAAAGACATGCCATCTTTTTATGGATAATTTTTTACGTCTTTCCAGCTTTTTAGACGGCTTAAAGAAATTGGTTATGATGCTACAGGGACAATTCGCGCAAATCGCACTTTGCAAAGCACCTCTTATCATGCCCTGATCAATTGAAGAAAATGCCCCGAGGAAGATACGATCAAGTAACCGATATGAATTCTGGTATCACTCTTGTTAAGTATCACGACAATTCTGTCAGTTACCGTTGCGTCAACATGTGGTGGGATTCAACATTATGTAAGCAAAGAGATGAAGTGCAGCTGAGAAGAAAAGATCATGATCCAACAACCAGCAATGTATTGAAAAGTACAATTTGTATATGGGCGGAGTTGATCGTATGGATCAAAATATTGCTGCCTACAGAATCATATTCGGAATAAAAAATGGTACTGGGCTCTGATTAACTTCTTATTGAACGTCACAATTAATAACGCATGGCAAGTGTACAGAATGTCGCCTAAAGAGAAGGGAAATGATATTGATTTTACTTGCATTTACTCGACAGATCGTGCAGACATACCTCGCAAAATACACTGAAATTCGTCCTCGGCAAGGTAGAACTCCACAGTCATGCAAGAAGAGGGTGCCAATTGATGTGCGTTTGGATGGGTTAAACCACTATCTTATTAAAAATAAAACACATACGGTGCGCAAATTGTCACAAAAATACATTTAAAAAATGCATGAAGTGCAATGTTGGATGTCATGTGAATTGCTTCCAAAAGTTCCGTACAGAATAGCCCATTAGTCATTTCTTGTTTTTTTCTTCTTAAAATATATTTTTTTTGTCTTTTCTCTAATTCTATATAATAAATCATTTCATTTTAATAACATTTATACAGAATTTTTTTATTACTTTTACAAAATAAAAATACCCTTCCCATCCATGCCCATTGCCCCATTAATGGGGCACCAAAATTCTGAAAAATGAACAACGTAACTTGTCCAAATTTTTCATGTCATTTTTGGAACAATAATATTTACATATTAAAATATTAAAGAAAAATTTCAAGAAAAAAAACTTGGGCATTAATGGGTTAAATGATGTGAAGTAAAGTTTTTCGAAAACACAACCATTTTCTGTGAAAAGTAGCTCAAAATTCTGCATTTTTAGTAACGCTCAAACGCCATTTTCTATATATGGCCGCAAATAGTTTTTTCAAACTTTTGCTAATTACACTCTTTAATATGAAGTAAAGTTTATTTTGAATTTTGTTTGGTTTTCAAAATTATATAAATGTTCTTTTTTGAATGATCTCTGACATCTTTAATATGCACATTACCAGCAATTTGTAAAGATTATTATATTTGTGATTGTACGTGCTTCAAATCATTTCAAATTAAGTATTTTGAAAACTCAAAACTTTTTCTGTGAAAATAAGCTTCAAATTTCACATTTTTAGTAGTGCTAAAACGCAATTTTCTTTAAAACGGCTCATCATTTTTAAAAAATTGCCATTTAGGACTAGGTTTTTGTGTTCTTCAATATTCTGAAATTAATATTTTTGTTCTACCAATAGGAAACCGAAAAATTAAGAAAATGCCAAAAAAACTGTACTTTTGGCGCAGATAGATGGCATCTGGCAACCAAAATTGTGGCAATTGTGGCAAAGTGGCAATTCCAAATAGCTAGCGAAGACCCAAGAGAATAGAAAACTAATTCGGAGTCTAAGGATTCTAAGTCTGTACCATTCTGTAGCACCGCTAGTTAAAATAAAAGTTTACTAATCTTTTGGATTATATTTTTTAAGCGGAAATCCTTGAATTTTCATAGTTTTGACAACACTGCGATGGAAACAGTTGTTCCTCATTGTGTAAGAGATATAGGTGTGTTCACTCCCAGTCTAAAACTGAAGCTTATGTGAGGCTAGTTCTCACAGTTCTCGGATGCTTAAGATCTTTGGGTCTCATTTGTGCAAGGTCGTGATTGGTCTTGTAATGTGTAATAGGCACAGTTTACGAAGTTGTCTTAAGATGTAAATCTAACACCGCGACCCAAAACGGTTGTGAGCACCGTACGGACAATCGAGGAACTAGCCTGAAAACTGGCTTCAGAACATTTGCTCCAAAGGCGGCTAGTTAAACACACCTACTTTATTCTTACACAGTAGTTGATTGCTTCTTTGTTGAATTGGACGTTTTCAAAATAATAACTAAAATGTTGGTAGGGCAGAAAGTGCAATACTTCAATTCTATGTTGTTTTTTTTTACAATTATTTATTGTTTGTTGGGTTGTACATAGATCAGTAAAACACATCTTCATATGTATTAATGACTTACTACTAACTTAAACTATGCTTAACCTAGTTATACTATTGCTACTACATTGGATGGCGCTGCTACATGGAGATTCCTCATGAGAGTATCTACAGTTCACAATTGTCTGAGAATATTTTTAGGAAGGAATCGATCGGATATCTATTGTTTATTCTGGTCTGTGTGTTGTTTGTGAGGTTAAATTGTATTGTTTTGAGTTGATCTATTGGGTTTATGTTAGAGTAGAAGTTATTGGATAGGCGTGCTATTTGATGGGTGATTGGACTTTATGTTTAATTCACTATGGAGTTGATGGTTTGAAATGAACCATTGGGCGTTGGTGATTATTCTGAGGAATCTGTTCTGTAATATTTGGATTTAATTTACATTGGTTGGCGCAGCATTTGTCCAGATGGACAAAGCGTATAGCATTATGGGTCTATGATGGCTTTATATAGTGATATTGTATTTGTTAGTAAAAGTTTGGAGTTTTTATTAAGTATTGGCTTCAGTTGGATTAATTTGATTTTAGCCTGTTGTGTTTAATGTTGATGTGATTTTTTCCAGTTTAGTCTTGTGTTCAATATATAGACCCTAAGTATTCTATAGATTGATTTGATGGTGTCCAGTTTATTTGGCTATTGTTTAATAGTAATGGGTGGGGGGCAGAGAATGGTCTTAATGAAAAAAATTTGATTTTGATTTATTTGGATTTATTTTTATTTTCCATTTTATGCCCATTCGTCTATTCTTATTCAAATGTTGAATTTTTGTGTTGCTATATGTCAGGGGCAACTTGATGTGAATATCGTCAGCAAACTGTGCAAGTTGTGTGTAGCGTTTGTGTGGTGGGGATATCTGCTGTGTAAATATTGAATAGTGTTGGGAATAGCCTTGTCTGTAGGAAGTCCTGCTTCTATAGTGCGTGGGTTGGAGCTATGATTATCTATGGTTACTATGAGGATCCTGTCTGGTATAAATTGAGTGATAATATTAGTAAGTAGTTAGGTGTTCCTATTGTTTTTGAGTTTGTATATTAATCCAGGATGCCAGATTCTATCAAATGCTTGAGATACATCTAAGAGTGTTACTATTGCGTGTTTCTTTTCTTGGAAAGCAGTGTGAATGTATTCAGTAATCCTGAGCAATTCATCTGCAGTTGAGATACGGTTTCTAAAACCAAATTGGTGGTTTGGAATAGCTTCTGATTTTGTTAGATGATCATTGAGTATTTTTAAAATTATTTTTTTCAAATAATTTAGATATGGTTGGGAGGAGACTTATTGGTCTGTAATTCGCTGCAAGGCTATGATTTGTGCTTGGTTTAGGGATCGGGATTATATTTGATATTTTCCAAGTTCTTGGGAAATAGGCTAGTCTGAATGATGAATTATAGATGTTGTTTATGTATGCGATTGTGGTTGTGGGCAGGTTTTTTTGATATTTGGTTGCTAATTAGGTCATGTCCGGGAGCTTTTCTTGTCAGGAAACTTTTTCATGAGGTTTTTGACTTCAGTAGGTGAAATGAATATAAATCTTCTGTGGAACATCATAGTTGGGTGCTCCATTTGAATCAATATTGCATGGTGGTGTATGGGTGTGTTATTAGGCTTGAATGTTTGAGCGAAGTGTTCTAGTGCTTCTGCCTTATCTTGGGGAGCATATTTTTATACCTTGGGTCGTGTTGAGTGGCGACATGGTTATTTCTTTTATTTAGAAGACATTTTGAGAAGTGCCATAGTGTTTGAGGTATTTAATGTTTCTATTTTGCTGTTAAAGGATTTTTGGGTGTGTATATTATTGCCCTTTTTGTTATTTCATTGAGGAGATTTAGTTCTTTTTTTTCAGTTGGGGAATTCTATTCTTGCTCCATAGCCTTCTAGTTTTATTGCTTGTGTTGATTATTTCTATGATCTCTTTGGGTAGTTTTGGTTTTGTCTGATTGAAAGAATATGTGGGTTTGTTGTCTTGTAAGTGTTTTATTGTGTTTTTTATTATTTCGTTTATCTGCATGACTGATTTTTCTATTTCTAGGGGAGAGTTTAATATTTTGAATTGTGGTGTCTTGGCTCTCACTATTTTCCTAAATGTTTCCGAATTTATGTTTTGGGTGTTTAGTTTCTGAGTTGGAGCATGTGCAGGAGGTATAATTTTGGTGGTTATTAAAACTGGGAGATGGTCTGAATCCATCTCGAATACTGGGGATTTACTGTACTTGTGTTAGTAATTGCTATGTCTAATATATCTGGCTGCTTGCTGTTGTGTGGGAAATGAGTTGGTTCGTATGGCGTAAGTATGTTCAATTTTAAGTTTTGTTATTATTTTGGGTAGTTGAGAGCCTGCATTGTTGGAAACTCTGCACCCAAAATTAACATGTTTTGCGTTCAAATCACCTAGTAGAATCATAGGCGTATTCTGTTGAAGAAGGGAATTTATGTTGGTATTTTTCATTTTAATATGGGATGGTTTATATGCTGATATTAAGGTTGTGATTCTAATTTTTTTCCAGGGATTTTAATAGCAATTATTTCTAACACTGGTGGGTGAAGGTGTTATCATATATGGAATTGATTTTTCAACGAGAATGAGTACTCCTTCCCCTTTTTGATCTTCTCTGTCTTTTTCTTATTACGTTATATCCTGGTATGTTAAATGTCTTGTCTGCGCTGAGGTGTGTTTCAGTGATGCATGCGATTTGTATTCTTTTATCTTTTAAGAAATATTTTAGTTAGTTTTTTTGTTTGATGAATGAATGAATAGGGTTTAGAGGGCGCTTCGACTGCTGTGGTCATTTGCGCCCATGCCAGAGTATTTGGAGAAAAGAATATTCAGTGTTGCATATTTAACTTACTCACGGTTTAAAAGCATTTACATTGGCTAAAAAGGCTTGAATTCTGCTTCAAGCATACATGTAGAAATGGCAGAAGGAAAATAGAAAAAGGGCGCGTAAAATTTATCTTAAAACGTACAATTGGCTGTAAAGGGGCCAAAAAACAACATAAAACATTGTTATCTTTCAAATAAAATTATATATTCTGCTTTCTCTCAAAAAACAAAAAAGTTTTGAGAGCGCAGAATCGTCATCCCCGAGCACTACTTGTAGCGAGATGCCCAGGTCATGTCTTCGTCGACTGCCAAGAAATTTCCTACAGTACAGCAGGACGTGTTCCACGGAAAGAACAGTCTTGCACGAGTCACAGATGGGGGGAGTTTCATTTCGAAGAATGAAACCGTGAGAAAAATGGCAGTGTCCGATAAGAAGACGGGTTAAAATAACTTCCTCGCGCCTACAGGACCGTGATGAGGAGCGCCAGGGATACACAGAATTTTTTATCGCACTTAGTTTGAAAGTGCTATTGTGCCACTCTGTTTGCCACGCTCTAAGCACGGATCGTTCCAAGAAAGCCTGAACATCGGACAATGGCACAGAAGAGATGTCGATACGAGTTTTACGAGTCGCTGATTTCGCCGCCTGGTCGGCCAGTTCGTTCCCTCTGATACTCACGTGGCCTGGGACCCAACTAAGTACCAGGTCATAGCGGCGGGACAGAAGACGATGAATCAGGCTTTGAACGGATAACGTCAGGTAGTCTGACGAAGGACGGGAGACAGCTTGAAGAGAGCTGAGAGAATCAGAACAGATAACTACTCGCCGCAACGTCGCTGATTCAATGTATTTTAGGGCCTCAAAAATTGCATACATTTCGGCAGTGAATATACTGCACTTGGAGTGAAGCCGAAATGATTTGGTGGCCGTGATACAGTAAAAACGACATGCCACCGCGTCGCTGCACGATGAACCATCCGTGTATAAGAATAAATGATCCGGATAGGATTCTCTCATATCCAGAAATTGCTTCTGGTAAACCAGAGGAGTAGTTTGTTTGGGCAGATTGGAGTCTGAAGTCAATACTGGGACGGAGGAGTTTCCAAGGGGGAATCCGGTCACTTGTGGGTTTCACAGGGGTGGGAAGTTCTACATTTAATTCCCGGAGAAGATTTCGTAATCTAATACCTGGGGGATGGGGTAACGATGTTCGAAGAATGTACGAGGACTCATACTTTGGGTGGATGATTATACGACGACAAGGGTGGTCAACCAGTTCCGACACTTTAGCCCCATAAGAGGCTAATAAAATATCACGCCTTCGACTCAGAGATGGTTCTCCAGCTTCCGCCAAGAGGCATTCGATGCGACTCGTGCGGTAGGCGCCAGTACTAATCCTTATACCGGCGTTGTGAATGGTATTTAATGGCCGGAGGGTTGATGGTGACGCTGACCAATATACAATACATCCATGATCCAAAATAGAGCGGATGAGGGTTCTATACAAACGCAAGAGACACACACGGTCTTCTCCCTAAGAGCTGCCTGTAAGGGGGCGGAGGAGGTTCAAAGGTGAGACACATCGGCTTTTCAGTTTACATATAAGATTTCGCCAAGTTAGGCTCTTATCGAAAGTAAGCCCAAGGAAAGTTGCAGAGTCCACAAAAGGTAGAAGATGGCTTCCAAGAAAAAGATCGGGGTGGTTATGGAGATGAATCCTGCAGAAGTGCATACAGTTAGTTTTTGATGCGGAGAATTTAAAACCTGTAGCATCACTCCATTTCTGCAATTTGTTTAGGACAAGTTGTAATTGTCTCTCTATCACTTGAATACTCTTGGAAGAGCAGAAAATGGCAAAGTCGTCAACGAAGAGCGATGCTTTCACGGGCTCTCGGATTATCGATGCTATACTATTGATAGCGATGGCAAACAGAGTGACACTCAGAATTGAACCCTGAGGGACTCCGTTTTCTAAATGGTGGCTGGCGGATACCCTGTCAACAAGGCGAACGCTGAAGTATCTTGAGGAAAGAAAGGCTACTAAAAAAGGGGGAGGCTAAGACCCCAAGAATGGATGGTGCGAAGAATGCCGTACCTCCAGGTAGTATCATATGCTTTCTCTATATCGAAGAAAATTGCTACCAGGTGTTGACGTAGCACGAAAGCAGAGGAGTTCTTTGTGGTAAGGGTGACAAGGTGGTCCATGGTTGACCTGTTCTTCCTGAAACCACATTGGATGGGTGTAAGTAGGTTTCTCTGTTCCAGGTGCCAGACCAAACGCGTGTTCACCATTCACTCCAGAAGTTTGCACATACAGCTTGTGAGCGAGATTGGGCGGTAGGTTGACGTCTTTGTCCTGTCCTTTCCTTCTTTAGGAATAGGAATAATAATCGCTTCGCGCCAGGTCCTAGGAAAGGTATGTTCCATCCAAATCTTGTTGAAGATACGGAGGAGAAAAATACGTGCCTCTTCCGGCAGGTGTTTTAACATTTGGTTGTGTATCTAGTCTGGTCCTGGAGCAGAATCTTTCCCACGGGCGAGCGCACAGGAAAATTCATCCATGGAGGAAGGGGCGTTATAATCTTCCTCCAGGCAGGTTGAGAAGTCCAATCTGCATTTCTCCATTTTTCTTTCCCCCTTAGTTTACAAGAAGCTAGGGGAGTAGTGTAAGGAACTGGAGGTATTTTCATAATGACAGGCCAATTCCTCAACTACTTCTTCTGGAGAAGTAATAAGATTTCCATTAATAAGAAGTCCTGGGACAGATGGTGGGGAAAATCTTCCTCCGATCTGTCGGATCTTTCGCCATACTACTTTAGGCGGGGTATGGCAAGAAAGAGAAGAAATAAAGGCTCTCCAGGAAGCGGTCTTACTTTCCCGTATTAGTAATCTTAGTAATCTGGCTCTGGCCCGCTTTCTTTTGAAATCGATCAGGTTTGATGCGGTGGGGAACCTACTGAGCCTCGCGAGTGCTTGCTTTCGGTCACACACCGCGGTGGCACAGTCAGTATTCCACCAAGACACAAGGACGCGTCGTGGCCGACACGTAGACTTCGGGATTGCAATGGTGGCTGCGCGAAGAAGGGCGTTGGTGAATTGGGCCACCAAGGTATCGATATTATTAGAAAAGTGGTCTGGCATTATAATTTTCTCGCTAAATGTATCCCAGTCGGCTCGATGGAATAGCCAGCGAGGAGGGTGGATGACGTCTAAATTAGGGACATTAAAGTGGACCAAACTGGGAAAATGGTCACTCCCATGTAGATCATCGAGTACAGTCCACTCTACCATGGTAGATAGGGATGGACTGCAGAGTGCCAGATCGATAGACGAGAAGTTTGACGCCATGGAGAAATAAGTGTGATTCCCGGAATTCAGAAGAATTAAGTTTCGCTGGTCAATAATATTTTCGCGGATAGAACCTCTCGGGCAGGTCCTCGTGCCACCCCAGAGGGGATTGTGGGCATCAAAAACCCCCGCAATAAAAAAAGGGGCGGGCAACTGAGAAAAAACATCTTCAAGTTCCTCTTGTGACACGACTTGGCCAGGGGGAATGTATATACTATACTGCGATTTTTGTAGGAAGAGCTCTCAAGATAACTCAAATCCTATCTTCGCGATGGAATATGTCACGGCATTTCGTATCATTCACAGTCGTTCCGCTAGATTTCGCACAATCGCGACTATGAAGCAGTGCTTGCGATCATGCGACTTCTACCGGCAAGATCGAGAAAAGACGCGAAATGCCGTGACATATTCCATCGCGAAGATGGGATTTGAGTTATCTTGAGAGCTCTTCCTACAAAAATCGCAGTATACATACCGTAAAAGAGAAGGATGGTAGGTGTACCCGTACGCAAACTGTTTGGAGGTCGGTTCGAACGTTGTGTTCCTCCGAGAACAGGGAGTCGCGGATGAGTACCGCAACGCCGCCGTGAGCACGAAGTCCGTCGTCTTGATCGAACCGATAGATGTTAAATCCGCGAAGAGACAGGGTATGATGAGGGAGAAGATGAGTTTCCTGAAGACAGACTATAAATGGTTTGTGGCGAGAAATTATTAATCTTAATTCTTCAGAGTGAGCACGAAGGCCATTTAAGTTCCATGAGAGAGCCATTATGAGAAATTATTTCTTTGGTTGCTTTTTTTTCTTTCTCACCTTCTGAATGGTTGTAGAGGAACTCTCGTGGGGTTCCTCATCAACAGCAGAGTCATCCTGACTGCTGCTGGATATGATCGCCTGTGTCAGGGGGATTTCCCTACCTTTGGCCACGGGTGACCGAGATCTACAGGGGCTGGAGGATCGTCCGATGTGATTCTCAGAAACAGAAAGAGGTGGACGGGATTTGGATGACGTATTTTTCCTGGGAGGCGGTGTCTGTTTAAGATCGATTTCAGTAGAAGTCTCAGTGGAAGTGGCCGATTTCTGGTGGAGTTTTTGAACAGGTTTTTTGTACTTTGTGGGAATGATAATTTTCCCACCTTGGATACATGCCGAATCTTCGGGGAAGACTATCGGCGACACCTGACAACTAAAGTGCGAAACTGCCGCTGGGGTACAGTGAGTTTGACAACTCGCTGTTACCCCCGGGGACTTAGGTTTTACAGCACTGGAAAAGGATCGTGATAGGTCCACTGGATTCCTCATTTGGAACTTACGCTTCACCTCAGGGAAGGAAACCTTTTCGGTTAACCTTATTTTTGGATTTCCCTTTCCCAGAGAAACGTGGGACACTGGTTGTCGTTGGCTGGGTGATCGCCTTCGCAATTCACACAGTGCGGTAGTTTGTCGCAGGGTTGTGGGTCGTGAACTGACGATCCGCACTTCCCGCAAACCGCGTTTACGGACATACATCGCTGTTGGGTATGCCCAAACCTTTGGCACTTGAAGCAGCGCAAAGGGTTCCGCACATACTGCCGCACACGGAGGTTGTAGAAAGCGGTAACGATCCTTTCCGGGAGGGATGGTCGGTCAAAAGTAAGGATAAGGGTAGAAGTAGGGATCACTTTCCCCTGCTCCTTCCTTCCGATCCTGTACACCTCTGTCACGCCAAAGGTCTTAAAAAAGTTTAGAAGATCTCCCTCCGTTCCTGTAGCAAAGTCCTCGTGGTTTACTACGCCTTTGCTCAGGTTCAAGGTGGGATGAACCGTGACTACTACCCGGCAATCTGCTTCGTATTTTGAATTTTTACAATCTGCTCGTCGGTACGCGCTTCAAAAAGAATGGTTCCATTCCTTTGTCGCACGACCGCTTGGAGCTTCCCGTAGGCTTCTTCGATGGCTCGCGCCAGACGGACAGCACTCACAGTTTTAAAAGTCTTACCTTCCTCGGCACATGCCATGAGGAGGAAACGAGGGTTCTTAGGTCGATCTTCTTGTTTAGAAAAAAACTATTCAAGTCAATAGTTCTCTCTGCACATCTCCTCTTCCTTGCGGAAGAGGGCGGGGGGAAAGGTGAAGTATCCATATAGATGGAATAGGTTCATCCTCGTGGTCCCCACCCACCACGGAGCCCAACAAGGGGACACTCCATCGGAGTGCCAGGGTTGCCACGAGGATATAGTGGGGGAATAACACAGCGCTGCACCGCCGTGGATTCCCCCGTTCACCCTGGAGGTCAGTACAAGACCTAGTCCGAGCCGATTGATCGGGAGTAGGTTAGCTCCCGACCGCCCGTCTAGAAGAGTCCGGGCCAAAGCGGATGTGTTGGAACCTACAGGGAATGTTTCCCAAAATACGTAATCAACGTACCCCTTAGTGCAAGGCAAACAGTAGCACTAAGACTAGATAGGGAAACAAACAGGTCCCTCAACTGCCAGGACACACATTCCCTCCGACACGGGTCGCCATGCACAGCAAACACATGGGTGGGCGTTCAGCATACAGAGAAGGCCAGTGAGGAAGAAAAAGGAGTGAAAAGAACGTACATGACATAAAATGAGAAGCAAGAAGATGAAAAAAATGGAGAAAGGAACACTTGAGAGCCTTCTCTGCATTCCCCCGTCAGGACGTGGACCAACCCACCTCGACGGGTTTTTGTTTGATATGTTATTAAGCGTTCCAGTTTAGTAGTATTAATTCTTTATTACACTGTTCTGGCATTATTGTTATTAAAGTAAGATGTGATTGAATTTTGAATACTGTTAATTATCGTTGGAATGATACTATTTATTATGTCCATAAATAATTTGTAATGCTGTTGACTATAGTGTGCATTATTGAGTTAGTGTTGTTATTATTATTATTATTGTTATTATTTACATTTTGGTGTGTGTTTTGATTGTTATGCTGGTTTGTGGTTGGGCTTTCTTGATATGTGAAGTTTGGTATGGTTCGATTAGATCGAAGATTAGGAAAACTGCGTTGTGTGAGTATATGGGCGGAGGTGTTGGCGTTTGAATTTTCCTGGGAAGTAGTAGGTTTAGAGTAGTTTTTGTTGCTGTCTGAAATTTTTTGGAAATAATTACATTCTGCGGACCGAATGTCCGCACGGTGTGGGCCCTTGTATTTGTGTGATATGTTGGACTTAAGTTTTTTTGTGGACAATTTACCATGTAATGGTCTTTTGCACAGAATGCACATACAATTTCATTATTACAGTTATTCCTTGTATGGCCAAAATCCAGACACCTTAAACACTGTGTTGGGACATTTCTTTTACGTCTTTTTTTCAGTTTTGACACACAGATTACAAATTGCATTAATTTTTAGCACTTCCTCAATACTTTCTTGTCCGTCAAACTCTGCTGCTATAACCGGAATGGGGATATTGTCTTTGTATAATCTTGTGACACTGATCAATGAAGGGTATTTTGTAATCAAATCTTCGTATATCTCTTGCTGAGTTACCGACTGATGAATGTTTTTGAGAACTACTGAGAATTTCTTGTTCATAGGATCCTTGTAAGTATGGAATTATCTATTTGTGCTTAATAGATATTTAATAGCCTTTCTAAAGTTCGTAATGTACTTGATGGGTAACTTTATTTTGTTGTTAACCGTATCTGAGGTTAATTGGGTGGTAATTTGCTCTTTAATCTATTTATTGAAATTATTAATGTTCGGAATATCTTTCACAAATATGGGGGGTATTTTTATATTCTCGACTTCGTCTGTTTCCTCGTCGTCTAGATAGTTGAATCTTTTGTCTTGGTCACTATTATTTTCAAGAGGAGCATATCTCTTCCTAACAGTTACATTATATTCACTACCACTGGAAGGTTTATTAGATGGACCGCCTAGGGGGATACTGTCACCATGGCCTCGTTTTACACTGTTACTGGTCTTATCACTGCTTTTGATGCTGGCAGGGTCGTGGCTTGCTTGGCCGCGAGGCAGGCCGCTGGACTTACTGGAGCCTTGTGTTGGGTCGATGGCTGCGGTACCGTTTCCATGTTCGGGGAATGTTGCCTGCGGGTTCTGGCTGGAGCCATTGATGTGAATGAGGGAGCTGCCTGATGAATCTGCGAGGACGTGTTGATCTCCGTGTTGGTTGTTGCTGTAGGTGACTTCCATTTCGGCTGTGTTGTAGAGGAGCGCCATGGCTCCCGCTATGCTCTGACCTAGGTCAGGGCTTGGTGGTTGAAAACTGCTATTTATATTACAAAATCAGTAGCACGACTTTAGATGAATTCACTACACTTGTGATGTTTAATTAATTGGTTGGAACACAAACTTGGGACACAAAGTCACTGATACTGCACTGCTTCAAGTTGAAACGTTCTGAGCTGTGCGGAGCACGATGTGTACTGGTCGCTGGCTCGGCGCGCAATGTGTCAATTCTACGTAGCTGCTTCCAATAATACGGGAAATATGTGCTGTTGTAGCACAAATAGTTTATCAAGGCTATCCGCACCACCTTTTGTGAGATTGTAAAAAGCAATCATCTGTGGTTTATTGCTTTCAGCATCAATGCCAGTGCCATGGTGCATTGATGAAATTAAAAGATCAGCTCTGTATTTTTTGTAACATGAGAAAGGAGAGTAATATCTTGTTCAAAACCCTAAATATCACTCCCAACTGATCTCGATCCTTTAAGCAAGAAAGAGTTTGGAATTTACCTTTTATTCTTTTTCAATGTGCCGAGGTAAGTCAAACCACGTACTTGTAGTTCCTTTACGAGATGGAATTGAAGAAAACCAATTGTCAGCTGTAATATTTCTATTGATTTTTTCAATTGGTTTTGCCAGTCTTATTACTGCTTGTATTGGGATAGCTAACTTTTTCTCCTCTTCGCTCAAGGTATCTCCATCAGAACCTTTTCCAGTGTACAGGTAGCCGTTGTAAAAATAGATTTTTCTGGAATCAGTCATACAGAGTACCTTCAGACCATATCTTCCTGGTTTCTTTTGCATGTATACTCTAAATTTGTATCGACCTTGGAAGGGTATAAACATTTCATCCACTGTAGCGTAAGCATCTGGACTGTATAACAGTTGGCAATTTTTTACAAACAGAGAAAATAATCTGGAAACTGCGGCTGCTCTATTACTTTTCAGTCTTTCCTCTCTGGTATCCTTATTATCAAATCGTAAACAACTCAGAATAGTAAGAAATCATTTAATTGACATGGTGGCGCGGAAAATATCAGTAGCATCAGTAGAAAATAAACTTAGAACACTTTCATGTGATAATTTGAAAATGCAGGTATAAATTAAGAGACACGAAAATGCTCTCATTTCATTTCGTCCGTAGCCTCCCATTCTGCATGTCTTGAACTTAAATGTGCTCGAGATCTTTCCAGTTTCATATTTGTCATTTCAAGAATTTCGCCAATCATTTCTTCCGTACATAACAAATTCCACACTTAGAAGGTTCCGGAAGAGTACCAAGATTCCTTGCAGTAGCTCGCAGCATAGAATTTCATATGCTGCGAGCTACTAAAGCATAGCTACATAAGCTAAATTTCACATTCAAATTTCCTTAACCTTACATTTGAAGGCGGAGGTTCCTTATTCCATTTGAAACAGTTGGCCTTTCCGTAAATAAAACCTTTTCCTGTCAAAGGATACAAAAAAACTTTAACAATTTCACAAAACTCTTGCAATGTTGCGAAAACACAAAATTAAAGGCACACACTGACCAAGCGATGCTACCTGACTAACACAGCAAGCAAAACCAAATTAATGTAACATTGCAGAAGGTTACGAGGCACACATGGCTGGATTTCCAACCCAGACCACTCTCACAGCACCACAGCTCCTCCAATTTACACAGCTGTCTAGTAGAGGGTCTCAAATGCAGATAGCAAGAAAATGCCTTTCACCACCGTGGATGCTTCACGCTCAAGGTCCACCATAGCCCCTTCCGCTTGGTCCACACTCCACCAGCGATCTCTCCCGCTGTCCACCGGGCACTGGCCTCGCCCCGGGTTCAGACCCCGGGCAGGGCGCAGGGGGGCGGGCAGCCGGCTAGCCGGCGGAGGGGCGGACGTAGGCGGGGGGAGATACGGGTGGCGACGGCGTGATGGTGGTGGTAGCGGCGGTGACGGTAGTGATGTCGACGTGACGTCATCGGTGTCGGCGCCGAGGGTAGCTGGTTGCAACCTGGCCGGGCGGCGGAAGAACCGCCACATGCATCGAGGCGCGGGGAAACAATGATCAATTAATGTCTTCATTCATTAATTGATTGATTGATTGATTGATTTTTTTTAAGTAGGACGCGCGAACTTTGGAGTTGGCGCCCCCATAACACACTGGTGTAGCATGGAACTCCCATAATTTAGCGGGAGTACCACAAAGAGTGCCCAGGTGGGCGGAAGTCGCAGGAACTTGTCCGCGCCGACCAAAATGTGCTAACAACGACAATCGGATATTTCTGTTTCATTTTCTCCCTCTTCTTTATAATCTAGTTCCTGATCTGTACTATATTCGTGGTCAGAATAAACTCTCTACAAAATCCGAATTATCTCCACCGTCTTCCGCGGAATCCTCAATATCATAATCCACCTCAGCAACATTCATTGTCTCATTCACAAATTCTTCAAATATCGCGTCATTAGCCTTCATTTCAAAAGGAAAACATTTTTCCGCCATTGTCTACAAGAGATTATCTGAAATGTACACGTTGTAAGACGTAAACAGTAAAATATAGACAAGTTAATAATTCGGAAATACTTACGTAAGTGGTGTCAGCGGTATAAGATACCGTGCGATGGCGAAAATAATTAATAACTAAATAACTAAAAAAAAGAGGGCACTTGCGCCTTCGGACAGTTCTCAAGGCTACTACATTCTACAGAAGGTAAGAGTGGAAATAGTTTCCTTCAGCGACTTTCTAGTAACTTTCAATATTTTTCTTTCATATTTCCATAATGTACAACTGTTACAAGTCCCCTGTTATCATTTTGTGGACCTGCATGCAGTTCCACAAAATGATAACAGGGACAATCAATTCAAATTCCAGAGATAAGCAATAAACTTAGTATTGTCATGAACAAATATTTCATTTCTGAAACGCATTTTAGTTTATCACGGTATTTAGAATAATTTTCACGTATGTGGCAATCTTAAGCCCAAGGTTCTAGTTCATATGAATATGTGCTAAAAATAACTATTCCAGCATTCCAGGAGATTCAATAGTTTTCATAAATGTTGGATGTGTTAATCATTCACATTCACGCCGCCGTATACCGTGGCTATTTTAAACAAAACTGGATTTTCAATAAGTACATTTAAAATATTTATTGAACAGAACCTACAAACACTTGGTACTATTAACGTATTCTACTGTAAGCCACGCGATGCTTTCATTAGAGAATATTACTCGACTGTTTCACCGTTCACGCGGAGAAACGAGGAAATGCACCGCGCAGAACGAGACGCTGCCGTCTGCGGTGTCGTAGCGGCCTGTTTGAATTTCGCGGCCGGAAGTGATTTTAAACTCAATTTTCTCTAAGACAATTTTTTTTCAGAAAAACTGTACGTGCCATTCTTCATAACGCGCAACACAGAATGTTGGGTATTTTTTTGTAACAGGAGCTTCTTGACACCCTAATAACGAAGTACTATTCATATTATAAGGAACGTTATGCAATGCTGCGCAATATCGATTTCCAGATTTCAACAGCACGTTTTGGGGTCTCCTGATTGCAAAAAAAGTGTTTCTTTTCAAAATGTCGGTCCGTCTGTCCGTCAGTTCGACTGTACGTCTGTCTGTTCGTCCGTCCGTCTGTGAACAACACTAGAGCCTAAACCATACATGCGATTTCCTCCAAAATGGATATTCCTTGGTCAATCTGATTCCACTCGAGGCACCGCGTTGTTGAAAAACTTTCTTCAAAATTTGGGGATACATTACATGAAGCTTCCTGGACATTTTCGAAATTTTCTCAAAAACGGCTCAAATTTCTTCTTTAAATTTCTTGTAACTAAATCATAATTTTTAATGTGGCATATGTCCGATTTCCACGGTTAACTCAGAATTTTCGAAAATTGCAAAAGTTTGAATATTTTTTGGCGTCTTCGTACAACTACAAATATGAAGATCGAGATTTTCCCTCCAAATAAAATTTGTTCTCGAAAGTGAGTTTTTTCATTATGGCCATGTACATTTAAAAAAATATATAGCTGCCGCGCATTATTGTGTACAATATGTGCAATATTTAAAAATATTCAAAACCAAGATTTTTTAAAAATGTCTCCAAATTTTTGCTTTAAATATTTCGAAGGGATAGTACTAACTGTACTCTGTGAGATGACACAAACGCCATTTTGCTCTATTTTTTGTTTTCGAAAAATATACAAAAATATATTTTTTTAACTTGTCTCTCAGATCGGTAATATTCACATTAGTGGCGATTTGTTGACATTATTATATTTACGAGTCCATGTGCTTTAAATAATGTCACATAAAATTTATCGAAAACTCAACCATTTTCTGTGAAAACTAGCTGAAAATTCCTCATTTTCAGAAACACTCAAATGCCATTTTCTCAAAAATGGCTCCAATTTTTTCTTCAAACTTCTCGAACGGATCGTGCTAATTGCATTCTTTAATATGCCTAAAGTTCATTTTGGGGTATTTTTTTGTTTTTGCTATAATTACACAAAAGTAATATTTTTGAAAGATCTCTCACGCCGTTAATATTCACATTTTCAATTATTTGAAAACACTAATGTATTTGTGAGTTCATGAACTTAAAATAACTTCAAACGGTGTTTTTCGAAAACTCAAAAATATTCTGAGAAAAATTGCTTCAAATTTTGCATTTTTTGTAGCGCTTAAACGCCATTTTCTTAAAAACGGTTCCAGATATTTCAAAGAATATATGCACGTGGGGCAAGGTGTTTGTGTTCTTTATTATTCTAAAATTAATATTTTCGTTCTAGCAGGAGGAAACCGAAATATTAAAAAGAATGTCAAAAAAATGTATGTTGGGTGGCGATAGATGGTAGCTGGCAAACTTTGGGTACCAAAAATATTATGACGAATGTATACTGGTTCTCGAAAGAAAGAAATATATATTCAATGTATACGTTTGTTTATTCATATATTGATAGTAAAAATATAATATTCAGATAAGATTAGATATTTCCTGATGTCGCATACACCTTTCAACTATTTCAGATGAGATCCATTATAAATGAATATTAATTATTTTACGAATTTTTTCAAGTACTGTATCTTATATTCACTTACGTAATTTCATATGTTCCTTTAATGCGTTTATAAGAGGCTAATATATCAAAAATTTAATGTGGTTCTATCGTTACAATAATTATGTATGTAGTATTAATTACGGCCATTATTGAAGAGGAGAACGCGTTGTTGAGTTTTCGAAACAATACGTCCATTTTACTTCCACTTTGAGAAAATGTTCCTAAAAGAGCTTGTTACTTTGGTTTCCGAGATCAGCGCGGAAAATCACAGACGCCCTCGCCCTCAACCCCCCCTTCCTCGAGCTGTGCAGCCGGTGGGCGCCATTCAGCAGCACTTTGCCACTCACGGAAATTGGAGTCTGGCTCCGCCTCCGCCAGCGTCATAGCTACCAGCACTGCCGTCTCCATCGCCAACGCCGCCAGCGTCATCGTCACCGTCACCGCCAGCGCCACCGCCACTTGCTGAAGCCATCGCCGCCGTTATAACCATTGCAAATGCCATCGACAGCGCGAGTGCCAACGTCACCACCACCATCATGCCTCCGCCTCCACCGCCATCGCCGTCGCCACCGCCGCCGTCTCCATGGTTGCTGCCGTTGCTCGCGTCACTGCGAGTCATTTGGCAAATGGAACGCCCGGCGCCACGAATCCGGGGCGTGGTTATTGGTCGAAATTGAGGGTCGATTATCGCCATATTTTCAGCTGCGATATCTCGCTGCAAAGCACTCCGGCTGGTGCCTGAGGTTGGGAGGGGGGTCTGAGCGCGGCTCAATGGAACCGCCGGGGGCGGGGGGGCATCTCCACCTGCCGAGGCTTCCGCAAGAAGCTACTCTCAGACTTTCAATGTTGCCACTTTAGCGGATTCGCCGCTAAATCTAACGGATTAATTGATTGATTCGTGTTTCCGGGCGCGTCAACTATTTAGGTCATTAGAACCGTAAGCGTAGTGCTTCTTTTTTCTAGGGAGGTGGCAATGATCATTTCCCCGCTGGATGGCGAGATCTGGCGCCGACCTACCGTCGACTAGCGGGGTTTTCACCCCAACCAGGTATCTCCCACCAGCGGGGCACCACCCCAGCCGGGACAAGCTGTAAGCTCCCGACCGGTCTGCCGGCATGTGTGGTAGTGTCGTGCATGTTAGTGTAAGTGTGTGTATAAGAGGAGAGGATAGGACAAGGAAGAGGAAGGAAAGATCGCGCGCGATCTGTGGCCCGTTTGTTAGGGTACTGCTCCGGCATTCGCCTGGTGTTGATCGGAGAAACCACGGAAAACTTCCGATCAGAGCACCCGCCGCTAGAATTCTCCTCCAGACAGCGACTGAATTCGACCTAGCTGACAAGCTAGGGTCGAAAATCCTGCCGCCGTCGCGACTCGAACCTAGGACCTCCCGGCGAGAGGGACTGCAGTGATTATCAAAGGGACTGCAGTGGACTGCAGTACATCAGGTTGATGCACTGAGCCATCTCTCCCGGTAGATCTAGTGGAATTTGAACAGTTTTAACGGAGAGAAATGATTTAGTGGCTAGCGGAAAATCTATCGGAAACAAAAGAATCTGGCGGAATTTCTAACTACAAAGTTTAAACATGTTTTCTACTTATAAATTTTTGGTTAGATGACCGAAAAAACTGATGGGAACATGGAAGATATGATAGGATACCTATCTTCCATGTTCCCATAGAGCATTCCGTCCCTTGTAACTTATTATCCAAAATAAACAAGTACCGTCAAGGACATTAATGTCTGGTCTGTTCGTATATGATACATCTCTTTTTAACACATGTTTCAGAACTGAATAATAGTGATTAGTATATAAAATTATAGCAATAATAGATCAATATTATTATTTAATTATTACTGCGATTTGACTCTTTAAACTATTATATAGTTAGATTTAAGTTATAAATTATAAATATAATCACACAAACATGTGCAATACTTAAGCATTGGTTATGTTTGTATATACTTATATGTTTGTATATACTTATGTTTGTATATACGTATATACTTAAAATAAGTTGTAAACATTAATTACCTTATTACAAGTTACTACAACAATATGTTATGTTTTTATTTTGAATTTGTAATTTTTTATTAGCATGTAATAAAATTAAAAAAATTGTAATTGGAGGTAAGGGATAATCAACTACAATTTTTAGGTTTATATTATTTATTAATTTAACATATACCCAAAGTCACTTTCGGGATTAAAATTTCCCATCTTCAGTGGGTCTCTAGCAACAAACGGAAAAATGAGAGATTAACATGAAGAAGAAAGAAAAGAATACAAATGAATTGAGATAAATAATAGATAAATAAAATAAAATAAAAAATTCCAAATTACTTACTGCCCAAGTCACGTGGATCATACCAAATTGAACTGAATACAAGTTTTAAAAGAAGAAAGCCAAAACAACGAGAACGGCTAGGTGGTCGCCATATTGTGGAATCGTGAGGTGGAAGTCCACTCAGGAGAGGGGGAGGCTGGAAGAGAAGGTGCTACTCGTAAACATGTTTTAACATGGATTGTATTCTAAAAATGGGAAGTACATTTAGGCTAAAAAATTCAGAGTTAGTAATTCTAAAATTTTTCTATAAAAGTTTATTTAAACTAATTGGCAAAATAAAGAATTTTAAGTTTGTGCTTAAAGACAGTTGGGAGAGGGGCTAGTCAATATAACTATTTAAAAGATTTGAAATAAGACTATTTTAAAGTAATGTACTCTCGCCGACACAAAAAATGAGTAACGACCCAATTCTGAAGTCCCAATCCTTCTGCAGATACTGGCAGCACTGTACGGAGGATAATGCCATCTGGTTCTTTCATAGTTAACTATTACAAAATAACATTCTCAACCAACTGCCATCGCTTGAGAAGCTGATAGGGCAGATTCCCCCAGGCTTCACCCAATCATCATCTCTAGAATAAACGAACGTTCCCTATGATAGCTGTATATTGGCAGTATATTAGCACAGAAGGCACAGGAGGGCGGGGTAGTCGCGTTGCGTCCTAGTGCAAGACATTCGATCGCCTACAAGAAATATGTCAATAAAGTTAATATCACTCATTACAACATAAAATTTTAGCACTTGAAATAGAATTAATGGATTTGAAAACGTTTGTGCAGTGCATTTTTCTCCTAATCCAAATTTACTTGCGAAAATTCAATTTAGTAATATTATCCCCTCTTTTAATGCAAAACAATTTAACCCCTTACCGTATACTGTGCCGTATATGGCACGAACCATTCTTCTGTCTCGTTACGTTCTGGGTCAATAGAGTTCTTAAATGCATAGTGGATCGTCTCTAGCACGCTCTTTGGAGCAGTTTTAACCCAACTACTGCCATCCTTTGGCCCCACAAGGAACTCTATGCGTTCTTGAATAGCGAGCAGCGAGTTTATTCTTTGTGCCGGAGCGGCCGTGTTTACGTCGTTGTAATACAGGAAATAACTGCATAACCTCAGTGAAAAAATTATTTCACACTCATCTTACATCTGAGGAATCGGTTTCTGCAGTAAGTATACAATTTATTTATTCTCGTAGCTCATAAAACACAAATAACGCCACGGCAGCGCTGGGGCGGTGGGAGGGGCAGCGCACGCCGCCCTCTCCTCCCTTCGCTCACCACGGGCGGGGACCTTTGCCTGCGCTCGCGCCTGAAAGACGTTCTATTCTGGTACTTACTGTGTTTGACCCTGCAAGTAATCGGCATTCGTTCTTCGGTATTCGGACATTGGACCCGGCTGTATGAAATATCTACTGGACTGCGTTAACGACCTGGCATTTTCTTGGGACATCTTCTGGTTTACGACATATCGGCAGGATACGGTAAGTTTGTGGAATCTTTGTGAATAAATTGATTTGTGAAAATTTGTGCTTTTTCAATCACCCAGCTTTCCCGATCAGTTCATGACCCACCATGCGGTTGAGGTATATAACCTCACATAGAAGTGTTGTTATATTGTAATGGTACCGAATTAATTCCAACTGCGAATAAAATAATATGTTCACGAAGCACGACAAAAGACCCGTAGTGGCGGCGAGATTCTGCCCGAACTCCCGCTTGCCACCCCCCCCCCCATTAGACACGCGGAGATGTCCGTGACGCTAGGGTCTGCGCGCGCGCGCCCGCGCCTGTCCCTGACATGTTTTCCCGTGGCCCCCCTCGCCCACCTCCTCCCTTGAGATTCTCCGGTTCTTCCCCGGGCCATTAATTACTACCCTGTTTGACACAAGATTGGAGTGAGAGGGAACGAGTGGAAACTTTTCGCTTAGTTCTCGGTTCAAAAACCTCAGAAGATTGGACAAAATTATTTGGCGGAGCATTAATCTTTCGCCAATAGTTACCCAGCTTAAAATAATTCTGGAAAATTCTAGAACATTCTGGGTGAATTTGGTGGGGGAAGAGAGGCTGGAAAGATATCGTGAGCACGGCGCCGAAGAGGAGTACGAGGCAGTCAAGAAGGGAGGTCGTGTTTGCCGCGGCGTCCGGTACCGGCGAGATAATTTTTTTAGTCTTGATTTATAAGAGAAAACGAGTTCGTTAAAGGGGGGATATGTGCACAACCTCCGATATCAGCTGAACATGAATTTCAGACGCCTTTTAGTCAGGATAGCGGAGAGAAAGTGCTTTTTGTGAAACTCGTGCCTGAACGCTTTATACTGCGGAGTGAGGGTTGCTTCCGGGACGCGTGGACTGAAAATACAGAAGCCATTGTGTCAGACGAGTGACCATTATCTGCTGGACATTAGCTGTGAGTGAGCTGCGCCGTACCTCTGTCAGCCCATCCCGACACAACGATACCTGTTCGGACCAACCTCGGCTCGGCCTCACCGAGCCGCTTTCGCCGGCCCTCTTTTGTCGCCTGCCCCCCCCTCAAGGCGATGCTCAGTGCGCGGCACTCGAGACCACTGCAGCTGGGAGAAGAGGTCGTTCAACCCGCTGGCTGATTTCGTATGTTAATTCGCTGCTGCTGTTTTGCGCCCTTCAGGCGCCTCCATGATCAAAATAAACGAACTTTTGGAAAGAGGAATTAGCATTATCTTTTGATCAGACAGAGAAACTAAGATTCTCGGCCGCGCTTGGCCGTCAAGAGAGAATCGGCGTAAATTTATCAGTTATATTTTGTATCAGTGCTATTTTTCTTTGTGTGTGTAATTTTGGAATTGGAGAGAAGGAGAGCTCACCAATGTTAGTGGTATTATCATTTCCATTGCCTCATTACTGAATAAATCCCACTGATTTTGTTAACCTGATTACAAGACTTTCATTTTCACCGAACAACGACTTTCAGCGTCATTAAAATTTTCAGCACACCTTTCTGCCTGCTGAGTTGGCCGGCAGCTAAGTCGTCTGGCGTCCCACCCAACGACCCTGCTGTCGCAATATTGTAGGTTTATTTTCATTGAGGGTGTTTGTGTTTGCATTATTTTGTTTTCTAAACATTATATTATATACATATATATATGATGTTTATATAATAAAAATAAAATATAATACGTAACATTTATTTTATTCTAAGTATGGGTGAATGTTTTATGGTGGAAGCAGAACCCCGGACAACAAAAGTATTGATTCTGATATGTCCGATGATGAAACGTCTGACGTTTTACCCGAAGGCAGTCTAAACAGGGAAGGACTGATTTTGGATGCAATACTTCTCCCTGAATCTGAAGATGACGTTATTGATGATTTGCATACGGTGACCCAAGTCATTCCTGATTCATCTGAAGACTCTTCAGACGAAATGCAACTCTCCCAACGAATTCCTCCGAAGAAGAAATCAGGTAAAAAAGACATTGAGAAGCCAAAATGGACCCTCGGTAATTTGGAAAAATTGGCTGAGGATATTCAATTTCTAGGTAGTGAACAGTTACCAGAGTGTATACAAAATTAGGAATCTCCAATTGACTATTTTCGCTTATTTTTGACTAATGATATTTTGGAGCATATTAGGTTTCAGCCGGTTCTGTACTCAGTGCAAAAGTATGTTGGTAAAGAATTCAATCTAAGAGTTGGACAGAGCAGTTTATACGAACGTGCCTCTATATGTCGATAATACGTTTCCTGGCACCCGTTATTATTGGAACAATCACATGGAACATCAAGTGGTTAGCAATGTTATGTCGTGTAATATGTGGGAAAATATCAAACGATTCATACACTTCAATGATAATAATACATTTAAACCTGCTGGACAAGAGGGTCATGATAAGCTCCACAAAATAAGACCTCTCTTGGACAAAATCAGGGAGAGACTTTCGCTTGTGCCGAGAGAAGAGTATTTAGCTATTGACGAGCAAATAATTCCAACTAAATCACGATCGAAACTGAAGCAATACAACGCAAACAAAAACACATAAGTGGGGGTATAAAGTATTTGTGTTAAGTGGTATATCTGGTTTTAGTTATGATTTTGATTTGTATGCAGGTGCTCAGAGTAATGTTGTTCCTCAAGGAGTGCCTGATTTGGGTGTGAGCAGTAATGTTGTTGTGCGATTGACAGACACAGTACCAAGACATGTGAGGCACAAGGTATTTTTTGACAACTGATTCACAAGCATCCCTTTATACGAGTTTTCAGGTACAAATGGCCCCAGAGAAAGTGGATCATACCAACTTCATGAATATCACCCGTTATACTAACAGCATTGGCTCAGGGACTTTTCGTTACACTTTAAGTTCAGTAAAGGTCCATTTCAGAGGAGTCAACCGTCAACGAAACTCCCCATGTGTTGGCATATACACGCCGAAATACTTTGTTTTAGCTGGGGTTGGAATCTTTTCATTTGTTTTATTTTCTACCAACATGTTCAAAACTGCACTCTTGAACGCGTAGAATCTGGCGTAGAAGCATATTTATAATTTTTTAATTGATTTGTCGTTTTGATTTGATATTCTCATCGCATTATTTGTTTCTGAATTTTTAAGCGAGACAGTGGAAACAATATAACGTAAGTGTGGTAAAATGACGCATGCAAATCGTGTTAAAGTTAAACAATGAATATTAAATAGTGCAGCAAGATACAATGTTATTGCTCTATATGAGAATTCAAAAGCGAATTAGAACGAGAATGGATGATGAAACGAAATTCAGAACGTACATGTGAAGTGGCATATGTATTTCAGGTAAGATGTTTATGAAACATAACATATCTTAAATTTTTGTACTAAAGAATAGATAATTTGTGCATTTCCACAGGCAGGTATTTTGTATGTTTTTGGTTATATCTATAAATTGGGTATTGTAGCACACACGGTGGTTGAACATATTTTAATTCATGTTGTTTGGTCTAATAATGAAGCCATATGTGAATAAATTAACATTACAAATGTATGTGAATCTCTAAAATGCAGTTCATATCGACTTCACAATATTCTTTCAGTATTGTGAAGTCAGTACTGAATCCGATCACTTAGATCAGGGCCGCTCGAGCAGAGCAAATCGGCAGCGCGGAGCCGTGTTGTCAGCCGAGAGCGGGACACCGGAGCCCGAGCGTTGCGCGCCTGGCGATAACCTCTGATACAGTGTCCCGGTAACTCCAGTCGCGCAAACATGGAAGTCCACGCGAGTACTTCACAGACAAGAGCACCTACACCGACAATTTTCAATGCAGTATGGGAAGAGAAGTATCTTTTCCACGACTACGGTAGCTATGCCAAATGTTTAGTTTACATAAAGGGTTCAATCACGTGAAGAAGTTTAATTTGCAACGACATTATACATTAAATCATGCTGATGAAAATGACAAGTACGCTGAAGAAGAACGAAAGGAAATTTTCAGTGTTCTGAAAAGCAATGTCTCAATAGAAGTAAGTTTTGGATGTATATTGATGTTCTTATGTTGTTTTGACAGTAAAATAACACAATACAAAAAAATTTAATTTTATTGCATACCGATTCTACAACGTAAGCATATAGGAAAAGAACTTCCTATAAAACCGTTTTCCAAAACTGCATCGGAATGCTGCTCGATTGTTAAGTACGTTTGGATCAACATACAACTATGAGCAATTTTTTGCTTCTTTGAAAATTTGTAAATCTCGAATGAGACGTACAATTACAGATCACAATCGGAAATGCATGTTACAGCTCAATAGCACCATGTCATCTCTTCCAAATATAGAAAGTATATTGCTAGAAAAACACTTAAAAGGTGTAATAAGAGTATTTGATTTTGCAATCAACTTCATTTTTTATGTTAATTTCTTTTACTTTCAGTATTTTTATTACTAGTTTATTTAATAACATTTTTTGTGCAACCTTTACAATACTTTTCATATTCAGCAGCATGATAAACTGTGTAATGTCACCGCTATTAAATTTCTTTATGTTATTGAGCACTTGTTTTGCAACTAAACATTTGGCATTGCCGGCGCAATCTGCAAAAAGATACTTTTCTTTCCATGCAGCATTGCAAAGTGTCGTGTTTTTAATTTCCAAATCACAGTAATATGTTTATATCTAGTAACTGTTCCAATAAACGTTACAAAAGTATTTTACTGTTTTTTTCTGTCGTAATATCCTTTCCCAGAGCAGTGTGACTTTTTCATTCCGAACAACGTAAAATACCCCGTAGAAATACGACGCGACCCACTGTGCCACACGCCACCGATCGATATTTGATGACGTCATTTGCTCTTTCTGCGGCGGAAGAGGAGAGAGCAACCGACTGCTCCTCTTCGGAGCAAACGGTTGAGCGGCCCTGACTTAGATGGTTGTGAAGTAATTGCAAGATTCATCTATAAAAAACTCATGGTGGTAACATTCAACATATGAGTGTATATTTTTGTATTTTATATTGGGTATAGTTTGCAAAGAAGAAATAATAGGAAACACTCTTTACAGGGAAACTTCTTTCAGAAAAAAACATTTGGGAGAATATCAGAGGCATTGCTCGGTATCGTCTCTATCGGTATCGTCTTAGGTGCCTATGGTACCTGTTGCGAGCCGCCCTAGCAATTCCGACGCGAATGGTTAAGTCGTGAGATCATCATGATTGAGCTTTCGGCCGTATAGGTGTCCGATACGGAATCGACTCCTGTCCGGCACTACCTATTACGTTCGAGACAGCGGTAACTTTTTGCTACAGCTCTAGGTCGTTCCATGTAGGACGGACCTTATCCAGCGCAAGTTCCAGTTTACGTTTGAATTTGTCCTAATTGGCTCTCGGTAGCCGGAATCGGCATTCCGAGTTAGCGGCCGAGATATGGTGCCTTTGCATTGTCTGATCCAGGTCAACGGTGTACAGAGTCGCATTATAGTCACTCGTAATAAGCTGCGGAACCCTCCAGTCCCTTACCCTGTTGTGCGTTCGATTATTGAAGAAGGTTACATCAATGTTGGACCCAATCTCCCTACCACCCAGGCGCCGGAAAAAGAATATTCCGACTCAGTGTTTCCGAGACGGAGACCATGCCGCGCCATGAGTGACTGAATCTCATCGCCCCGCAGGCAGGTCTCGTGAGAGAATCATTCCGTAGAGTGGGAGTTGGTATCAACGCCAATAAGGATGGGGAGCCTCCAGTTCAGGACGTTTAGGATCCGGTCGAGATGCTCAAGCTTCTGATCCAAGGCCTCGGCTGGCGACCAAAAGGCAGAGACGAATATGCACTTACGCCCCTCCCTCGCCGTTATTTCGCAGACCACTATATCACGGTTCGACAGGTGTGCATAGTATAATATATTAAGGGACGGGTTGGGGACGAGCAATGCTGCCCGCACCGCGCCGTGTTCCCCCTCCCTGTTGCCTCGACACATCGAATGGCGGCGCGTATCCCGGCAACCCTGCCCCCGACCGTGTAGGGGTCGGAGAGCAAGACGACATTGGGCGGGTTGGTATTGTTCCCGGTGCAAAGCGCTTTCTCCAAGGTGGCAATGACTACCCTGGACACGCATTCACTTGTATAACGTTAATTGCCATAGCCATAGTCCTTGCAAACTAGTTCAACTTCCACTGCCTTCTTGAACATGGGCATCCCCGGGATTTTACATGATGTTCACCCGGGAGATTGGCCCGCAAACAGTTACCACATTTCGGCCTTCCCGCCGGGCATTCATGGTCCTCGGACAGAGCCTGATGGCAATTTACACGAAGGCCGTTTCCTCTCGGCAGGTATGCATAGTCTGGCCAAACGTATGACACCTGAAGCATTGTGTTGAGCTCGCAAAAGTCTCAGCGGAGTAGGAGCGCAGTCCTGCGTAAACTCTTCTGCCCTCGTCTTCACAGACAACCTTCCATACCTGGGGTGATACTTGTATTACCCAGCTTGATGTGGGCTTACGTTCTCCTTTACGTCCAAGGCGAAAGAGCACTTTGAACTCTCCAGGTGTAACCGCCATTGTGACAGGAAGGGTTTGCCTGACCACCGCTTTACCGAAATCGCTTTCGCTGGTGGTGTTAGGTATTCCATTAACAACAATTCGTGGTGCGGACTTTTTAACATTGAGCTCGAGGGCGGCACTGCCCCTTACGACAGGCTCGATTGTCTCCTTGCACTTAGCAGAGACGGCGTCCAGGTACAACACACCAGACCCAGGCGAGAACCCGGTGCGGTGCACTCTTGCGCCCTGATCCTGTAGCAGAGTCATCATTTCTGTGAGAATTCCGTCATATCAAAGTTTTTCTCCTTTTGCCCGGACGGCCACAGTGAACGGGAACCTTTTGGATGCAGGGTCACGAGTCTTGGGCTTCCACTGGACCATTTGCTGTGCTGCTTCTTCGCTACGCCAGCAAATGTCTTTCGAGATGCCTCCCGCTGCGGGCCGTCACCGGGGTTCACTTCCTCCACAACCTCCAGGGTAGGCTCGGGGTTTGTCTTAGCGACGGCCGCCTGTGAAGCGACTGGTGTCGACTGGGGCTTTCCCTTTGACTTCCCCTTCGGTGCTTCAGAGGTTAGTTTCCTGGTGCTTTCCGTCACAGACGCCCTAATGGCGGTGGTCAGCTCACGCTGAACATCCCCCAGGATGGAGCTTCGGGTCGCAGTAGAGGCTGCAAAGCCCACTATCGCTTCCCGGAGGCCACCGAGGACGGCGGTCAGCCGCGCCTCTTCCTTCTTGTTCAGGTCTTTCCTCAGTAGAGACCGGAGTTATCTATGAATCATCTCCAGCTCATACAGGAACTTGTCGAACGGAACCTTGTCGGTCTCCCTGGATTTAGACATCTGTGAGTTAGACGCCTTAGAAGCCCGGGGGCCTTCTTGCCCTTACCACCCTGATTTCTCTGCTGGTGTGTTTGCCGCGGGTCTCCTTGGCGTTTGTTGTCGCTTCGGCAGGGACCTGCGCACTTGGCGGGTTGCCACAAACTTGTTCCTCCGCCTCCTCCCTTGGTGGGGGGGCGTCAGTGGTTCGAGTCTGGGTTGTTGGGAAGACGCACCTACCCTGGTCTCCTCGTCCGTTCTTTCCCGCCCCCTTGACGGGTTTGGAAGTAGCTTTCGGGGGACGCAGCGTAGTGTTGAATGACAGTTTGTCGCTCCCTTTCGGGGGCGCTTTACTACCTCTTTTGTTGGTTTTTGGTTCGGTCCGGCTTTACCACTGCCAGTGCCGTCGCGACTGCTCTTTTCCGCCCCCTTAGAGGGTTTGGTAGTGGCCTTCGTTTGGGCAGAGCCAGAGTGGAAACTCGGCTTGGTGGCTCCCTGGGGAGGCGTTTGGCCGATTCCAGCCTGGATCAGGTAGGCAGCCCCGGTTCCTCGCCCCCGAGAGGAGACGCTTCTCGACCAGAGCTACCTTGAGTAGGAGAGGGCACGGTCGTATTGGTTTCCACGACCGCCGGAGCGGGCGCTTCGTGACCTTTACTTGCCGCCCTTTTGGTGGATGGGTTGCCCGGGAACGGCTCTACACCCCCGTGAGGAAGTGCTTTTCGGTCAGCCCCGGACGGAGTGGCGATAATGGCGCCTTCCGTGATGAGAGGCGATGCCGGGCCCCCGTGAGGAGACGCTTCGCAGCCAACATCGCCTGAGATGGAAGGGGGCGGGATCGCAATTGTATCCACGCCCACAGCTGTGGGCGCTTCGTCGCCAGTACGTGCCGCCCCCTTTTGGGTTGGGTTACCCGTCGCCGGTTCCACGCCCCTATGAGGAGACGCTTCGCAACCAGCTCCGGGCAGAGAGACGTCCTTGGCGACGCCTGAGGGCTACTTCTTGGCGGCCTTTGTGATGGATGCCAGCAGGGCAGTGGACCTCTGATCGGGCCGACTTCGTTCAATGCTGCGTGCGGGAACTCTTGTACTATGATTTACATTACCAAGGATGTCAGCTGTCGTCGCATTTCCATGTGTATCCTCAGTTTTTCCTTTACTTCCTTCTCCACCCTCGTCTCCTTTCGTTCCCAATTCATGCTCCGGGGGGACGTCACCCTCGGTGCCCCTTTGGGCTTTGAAGGTTTACCCTTTCCCCTCACGTCCTGGGTTTTCGCTGGACCCCTGGCAGCCTGCCCAGCGTCACCATCCGTTTGGTTAGGGCAAGGGTTGCCGCACTGGGCCCATTGGGCTTTTTCGACTTGCTTGTCCTGGCGACCACGAGTTTCACCGCTTTCGGTTCTCCGTCCTTACCATCGGCGGCCGTCGCTATACACATACGTGTAAGTAGCACCACCGGCTGCAAGTCCGGTGCCGTCAACTCTATGGCTGAGGCATGGTCCATACCACGCATTAGCCGGTCACGCGGGCCTCCTGGTTGCCCGGGCAGCCGTACGTTCGTTACACCCTTCGCCCGCGCTGAGGGAGGTCGAGGGATTTTTGGCCCCTAGCTGATCGGGATCTCCTACGCTGCTTCGCCGTCATTGAGACTTCCGAAGAAGAGGAAGAGATCTCCCCTCGTCCGCTACGTATTCCGGCTCGGAAGGCGAGACGTCCTATACAGAGTCGTCTCGGTTACCATCCATAACGCCGGCCGCTTGGGATCGCCTGAGCGGACCCTTGCGGCCTTCACCTGCGGTGATCTCGCACTTACGTCGTCAAAAGGCACGGAGGCGCAACAATACAAGCTCCTTGGCCGTGACGTAAGGCGTCTATTCAACCTTAAGCTAGGTTACGAGGCGTACTATTATAAGTACGTCAAGCCCCGAGGGGAAGGTTCCCTGTACTGTGTTCACGACGTGTTGCAGGTCGGCTGCGGTGTCGATGGAGATGGCAATATCATCGGCATAAGCAATTAATCTCGCCGGTCTGCCAACCACCGATTCACCCTCCCTTATGGCCGCGTCAACTATTAGGTTGAATAGGGCGCCGCTTAGTGGGCAGCCCTGGCGGATAACCGTGTGATGGGGATCGTATCAGTCGGCCTTGCGACGTTAAGACGACAGTTTCCGTGTCACGATATATATATATATATATATATATATATATATATATATATAGTATCCGTGACCACGTTTATTAATTCTTCAGCCGCACCAGCTGCGGCCAGCGAATCTTTGAGGGCCTGGTGGGGTACTGAGCCGAAAACATTTTTCAGGTCTAGAAGAGCGATCGCCACGTCTCGTTTCCGAGCCCGATTTGTGTTCTAGGACGATTTGTGTTGAAGCACGTAATTGTGTTCTAGGACTCCCTCGAAAGGACGGAAGCCTTTCTGGGCCGGCAACAGAACCTGGTTGTTTTCGATCGAAATTTTCTCAAAAATGGCTCCAAATTTTTTCTTTTAATTTCTTGTAAGAATAAAGTAAAATACCCATATTAAGGTGTCTTAGGTCCGATTTTCAAGGTTAATTCTAAATTTTCGAAAATTGCATAAGTTGAAATTTATTTCTGCATCTTCCTCCAACAACAAAATTGAAGATAGAGATTTTCCCTTTTATTAAAATGTGTTCTCCAAAGTGAGTTCTATCATTTAAGTCCTGTACATTTTTGAAAATTTAAGTAGTTTTCTCTCAATATTGCGCGAAATATATGCAATTAAAAAAATACAAAAACAAGATTTTCTCAAAAACGGTTCCAATTTTTTTCTTTCAACTTTTGGCAGGGATAGTGACTAATGTACCATATGTGATGACATAAACGTCATGTTACCCTATTCTTTTTTTCAGAATTTACAAAAATGTAATTTTTTTAGATATCTCTCACGTCGTTAATATTTTTACTGCCGACAATTTGTTCACGTTATTATATTTACGAGTATATTTGCTTTAATTAATGTCCTATAAAGTTTCTCGAAAACTCAACCGTTTTCTCTGAAAAGTAGCTCAAAATTCCGCATTTCTATAAACGCTCAAACTCCATTTTCTCAAAAATGTCTCCAATGTTTTTCTTCAAATTTTTAGAACGGATAGTGATAATTGAACTCTTTAATATGAGGATAAGTACATTTTGAAGTTTTTTTTCCAAAATTGCACAAATGTAATTATTTTGAAAGATCTCTCACACCGTTATCATGCACGTTTCCCACAATTTGTAAACACATTGTATTTGTGAGTAAATGTGCTTTAAATAACTTCAAATAAAGTTTTCGAAAACACAAAAAAAGTGTGAAAAAGAGATTCAAATATCGCATTTATAGTAGCGTTGAAACGCCATTTTCTTAAAAACAGCTCCACATTTTTCAAAGAAAATTTCGATTTAGGACGAGCTTTCAGTGTACTTGAATATTCTTAAAATAATATTTCCGATCTACAGTTAATAAACCGATAAATTAAAAAATATATATCAAAAAGCAATTTGGGTGGCGATAGATGGCAGCTGGCAAGAGTACATGGCAACTGCGAATACCTAGCTGAGACCAAAAGAAATAGAATACTAATATGGGAAGGTCTGTGCCACTCTGTAGCAACACTAGTTTCAAATTGTTGTGGCTTTAGTGAGTCTGTGTGTGCAAAACGCTGAGAAATTTTTTAAGCAAACAATTTTTATTGCATCAATAAAAATTTTAAAAAATATCTTGGAGAACATTCAGATATTCTCATAAGGGCTTCATGTAAAGTATTCCTTAAAATTAAAGGGGGGGTCATTCCATATTAAATCAACACAGTCATTTTACATCACCATCTCAGATTCAGATGAAATTTGGCACATAGGTAGTATGACTGGAGAATAAGAAAACTACAAATTTTGAGTAAAATATTTCCACCCGTTTCTGAAATACAGCCATGTAAAATTTTGCAAAATTGGGTTCCCGAAAATTTTTAAATTGATGTAGAACCTCACCAACTTAAGATAGAGAGCTGGAACAGGTGTCATTTTGCAGCTTTCTTAATGGCCTTTTATATGATATACAACTCAATAAGGGTTGCGTTCAAAACGTTTTTCAAACTTGAATTTAAAATTTTGATTTTGAGTTTTTTCAAAATGCTCATCTTCAAAAAAATTGAAAAAATTCTAAAATATTCCATGTATATATCCAAACAGATGGTGCAAGTTTAAAAATGGGACTACAATGGGTTCATATGGTAATCTTTATTTAAAATGCAGAATATTTACTTACTCTAGATTTTACTGATTTAAAATGCATTTATAGCCCTAATATATACAAGTTATTAATTTAGTGTTTTTTATTGGCGAGTGTGATATGATTATTGTTATCATTATTATTATTATTATTATTATTATTATTCCACTACATCACGACTAAAGATGTTATGACTCGGCTGAATATAAAATCTACTCCAGGTTGCAACCAGCTACCTAAGGTTCTGTTCCAAATAAAGTGATTTCTTACACTTCCCAGTCTTTTGAATTACCTGGGAGTTTAGAAAAGTTCTTACTCAAATTTTGAGGAATAAATCCCAGAGATCCGATAACAATCGGGAAGATCTTTTACGCCCCACATTCGGCAGATCTCTATTTCCAAACTCTTGTATTTAAGACGTTTCTCTGGTCTCTAATGGTAATAATAATAATAATAATAATAATAATAATAATAACAATAAAACACAACACACTCGCCAATAAAAAGCACTAAATTTATAACTTGTATATATTAGGGCTTATAATTTGAAATAAAATGCATTTTAAATCACTAAAATCTAGAGTAAGTAAATATTCTGCATTTTAAATAAAGATTACCATATGAACCCATTGCAGTCTCATTTTTAAACTTGCACCATCTGTTTGGATATATACATGGAATATTTTAGAATTTTTTCAATTTTTTTGAAGATGAGCATTTTGAAAAAACTCAAAATCAAAATTTTAAATTCAAATTTGAAAAACGTTTTGAACGCAACCCTTATTAAGTTGCATATCATATAAAAGGCCATTAAGAAAGCTGCAAAGTGACACCTGTTCCAGCTCTCTATCTTAATTTGGTGAGGTTCTACATTAATTTAAAAATTTTCGGGAACCCAATTTTGCAAAATTTTACATGGCTGTATTTCAGAAACGGGTGGAAATATTTTACTCAAAATTTGTAGTTTTCTTATTCTCCAGTCATATTACTATGTGTCAAATTTCATCTGAATCTAAGATGGTGAGGTAAAATTTTAATTAAAACTGTGTTGATTTAATATGGAATGACCCGGGGTTCTTTTGATATGTGTGAACTGATGAAAGAGAGATTATCCCTTTTCGAGAATATCTAGAGATCACTTTAGGCCTTTGTGCGTTGCAAGATAAATTGTTTGTTTTTACTTCCTGAATGTCGAATGCAATAAATGTTGGAAGAGTTTACAACCAACACTTTTCCAGATTTGGGTTTGATCAAAACAAGGGTCTGAAACCAGAAAAGTCAACGTCATACTTTTCTTGAAAATTTTTCGACAAATGTTTGTTTCCGAAACTTCTTCCAATGAAATTCTGAGCATAGTCTAAACAAGTGTTGGATATGTTTTTACGAATTTTCCGATTGTTCATTGGAAACTGCATCTGTACCCGTTAACTTACATTTTCAATGAGTTTTTAGTAGTAGTAGTGGTAGTGGTAGTGGTAGTGGTAGTGGTGGTGGTAGTGGTGCCAGTGATCATCAATACATAACCTACAACGTACGTCCTGTTTCACATCACAAACTTCTTAGAACACGAATTCAACCAAAATGGAATGTGGCGAAACTAGATGAAGATAGGTTCACCGAGATTATGAGAAGTGGTAGCCAATAAAAACCACGGGCGGGAAGGAACGCAAAACGCTGAGAACAGAGCTAATTCCACCTTGAAGCTCATTGAGCGCGCATGTAAGGCGGCGATGCCCCGGAAGAAACCACGGAATAACAGGGCGCCTGCCTACTGGTGGAACGATGAGATTGCAGGCTTAAGAAAACAATGCCTACAGTTAAGGCGTAGGGCCCAGGGGGCCCAAGAGCAAGGGGAAGGGAGGATGCTGAAAGGCTCTCCACTGACCACCGCATTGCTAAGAAAACACTTCAGAAAGCGATTAAAAAAGCAAGATTTGTAAATGGCAGTGTACAATAAAGGAAATAGACAACGATCCTTGGGGCCTCGGCTACAAAATCGTTATGAAAAAATTCGGATGCCCGACTAACATTGCTATGGACACGACGACAATGGAGGATGTGGTGAATGCACTGTTCCCCACTCACCCAAAAATATTTGACAAGATAACAGTACCACCCAGCGATATCCCGCTCTTTACCGAAAGCGAGCTTTCATAGGCGGTTGAATCGCTTAAAAACAGAAAAGCACCAGGTCCTGACAGCATACCAGCAGAAGCACTGAAAGCAGCGCACAAAGCATGTCCTGGCTTGATGCTAGATATGTACAACGACTGCCTGAAACACGGCGTCTTCAGCACACGATGGAAGATTGCTTGGTTGACCATCATCAACAAAGCAAAAGGAGAAAGAAACTCGTCGTCATCATATAGACCATTGTGCATGTTAGATACGGCTGGAAAGTTATTCGCAGAAAGCTGCTACAACCTCGACTACTGAAAGCAATAGAAGAAGCAGGGGGGCTGTCCCAACGACAACACGGATTCCGAAAAGGGCACTCCACTATCCACGCAATTGCATCGGTAGTCGACACAATAGAGAGGGCCCAGTCCGTAAATCACCACTCCCGGAAGCTCATGCTACTTGCTATTTTAGACGTCAAGAACGCATTCAACTCTGCTAGATGGAGTGACATGCTCAACGCTCTCGAGAGAAGATTTAAGCTACCAGTATACTTGATGAGTGTCATGAAAAATTATTTAAAGGATCGCACACTCCTATACGATACAGACCAAGGCCAAAGAACCAAAGCACTGTCAGGAGGCGCTGCACAAGGTTCGATCCTAGGACCGTATCTATGGAATGTAACGTACGACGACCTTCTGAGATTGGAAATGCCCAGAGATACGGAGCTCGTTGCATTCGCTGATGATGTGGGTGTGCTCATTACAGCGTATACCGTAGAGGAAGCACAACGTCACCTAAATGAAGCAATGCGACGCATAAAAAGATGGATGAACGAGCACTCCCTGTCACTTGCAGAAGCAAAGACCCAAATCGTTATTTTTACAAGGAAACGTATACAGATGAGTGTCGCACTCAGGGTCGGAGAAACAGATATTCAAACTGCATCAAGTGTGAAGTATCCGGGGGTCATACTTGACACGAAGTTGAGCTACTGGCCTCATATACAGCGAGCAGCAGACAAGGCCGCGGAAGCCACAAAAGCACTAAGCCGATTGATGGCAAATACTAACGGACCAAAATGTAGTAAGCGGCGCCTCCTTATGTCAGTAATGACATCAATTTTACTTTACGGAGCAGAATATGGGCCAAAGCTCTAGAAATAGAGAAGTACCGCAAACGAATGGCGGCTGTGCAAAGACGTGGAGCACTGAGGGTCTCGTGTGCATACCGCACAGTGTCTGAAGCAGCGGTATTAGTGATAGCGGGCACTTCCCCAATAGATCTTCTCGCTCAAGAACGCCAAGACATCTGGCGCAACCAAATAGTTAACGGCAGGGGCGAAGCAAAGAAGGTAGCTCGCCAAGTACTTCTCGAGAAATGACAGCAAAGATGGGAAGATGGGAATTATGGAAAATGGACGAAAAGACTGATCCCCGACTGGACACGTGGCTAAACCGCGAGCATGGGGAGGTTACCTATTACCTTACTCAGCTTCTTAGCGGCCATGGATGTTTCAGAAAGTACCTACACAGAATGCAGAAAGTCAGCAGCCCTAAATGTCTCTACTGCAATAATGATGATGACGCACAACACACTTTCTTCATGTGCGAAAGATGGGAGGAAGAAAGAATTCATCTCAGCAACGAATTAGGCGCAGAGCAAATAACACCAGGAAACATCCTCACTTTGATGCTGCGCAACTCCCAATCCTGCAGTAGCAGCCTTTGCGGAGTGCATTCTGAGACGCAAAAATAGTGACAGTGACGAGTTAATAAACTCAAGGCGAAACTAAATAGAAAGAGAAGCCCGGAAGGGCAATTAGAATCGACACTGCCCTGAAGTAATGCTAACGCGGTTCCGGGGCAGTAATCACGTCGATCAGAAAGGGTTAGTGAGTTTAGTGAGTAGGAGTGTCCATGATGAATTCTCATAGTTTCCCTCGTAAAAACTAAAAAAAGTGGTAGTGGTAGTGGTAGTGGTAATGGTAGTGGCAGTGGCAGTGGCAGTGGCAGTGGCAGTGGCAGTGGCAGTAGCAGTAGTAGTAGTAATAAAGCGAGTATTCTACAGCTGTCACCGTTTCTCGCTGCCTAATCTCCATTTCTTTCGATCTTTCCAAGCATCATCTTCTAAATCTCTCGCCGCCATCATTGATCTTATGTCTTCCTCCCACTTCCTTCTTGGCCTTCCTATATATCTTCTTTCTTCAGGATGGTATTCCCACATCATCTTTGGCAGTCGCTCACTGTCCAACCTTCTTAAATGCCCATACCATAGTAAAGCCTTTGTTTCCATCAGTTCTAAGGTTGATTTTCCAGGTTTTATTATTTCTTTTATTCTTTAATTTTTCATTCTTTCCTTTCTTGTAACCTGACAACACCGCCTCCAGTATTCCATTTCTGTTCCTTGAATCCTACTTCTATCCTTGGCATTAATAGTCCATAACTCAGCTCCATATGTGAATAACAATTGTTTCAACAATTGTTTTGTACAATGTAATTTTTGTGTTTCTTATTACGTTTGATTCCATATCAATGGATATAAAGATCTTATTATTTATTTATTTATTATTTATTTGTCAAAAAACAGTAAAAATTGTATATGACGTGTGGGGAAAGAAATTTATCTGCGCACATTTTCTTGAGGGCCAGAATTTAAAAAATGAATTTAGAAAATAATTATTATAGAAAAATAAAAATATTTGAAAAATGTTGGTTCCCCAGTTATAGAAAATCAATTTCAACGGTAAATGAACCTCAAGCAAAAGGAGTGCTCAACAAAACGTGCGCACAGTGAAGCTACATTTACATCCAGAAGCAAAACAAGGAGCCATCTCAGCATTTGCTCAATGGATCAGGGAAACTGGACAAAAACCTGATCGCGATCGGGGTCATTGACCCGGAAGCTGAAGTACATTACTTGTTACAGGCGTATTAAATATTTTTTTAAATACATACAATGCAAACGTAAACTAATTCATTATATATCTTTGTTTTGTTACATTAAACATTACATTTCTTTTTCACGATCAGTATAGTCTGTAATTGTATAGAAACAGTCTTGCAGCAGAAAAGATTTTACTTTAAACTTGAACTTTTGTACCGACTTTAATTGTTTTATGTCATCTGGCAATGCGTTGTAAAGTAACGTGCATGTATTGTATGTTGATTTCTTGTGTTGAGCTGTTGATACTAACACTTGATGCACGTGATTTTCACGGCGTGTGTTGTAATTATAAATATCAATTGCATGAAAATATGTTCCCTCCGTTAGGTAGGTGATTTTTGACAAATATTACAGATTCGTAAATAAATAGACAAGGCAATGGTAAGATTCCCAGCTCAATGAAAAGAGGCTTGCAGGAATCACGTGGAAGGCATTTTTTAATTATTCGAATAATTTATTTTTGCAATCTGAAGGTCTGAATACTACAGGATGAACTTCCCCAGAATATTATGCCATATATCAGGGAATGTACATTTGCAAAATAAACGCAACGAGCTGCATGAAGGCTGACAGAATTTGAAAGAGTTCTGAATCCGTAGCATAATGAACTTAATTTAGTGTTTAATTCTGTTATATGTACATTCCATTTGAGGTTTGATTGAATTGAAAGACCTAAACATTTTGTTGCCTCAACATCAGCTAATTGCATATTGTTCATTTTCAATGGAACATGCGATTTCCGATTTGAGATGCAAAAATGCATTGAAAAAGTTTTTCTTTCGTTAACAATTAATTTGTTATTATTAAACCAATTTGAAACTTCTGAAATTGTACTATTTACTGCTTCCTTTTTGCAAAGAACATTCGTGTCATCAGCAAACAGAACCGTTCTTCCATTTTTAATAGACGAGGGCATATCGTTTACACATAATAGAAAGAGAATAGGCCCTAAGATCGAACCTTGCGGGACCCCATGCTCAATTGGTAAAGAATTGGAAATATAAGTATGTAATGTCCTTTCCTGCGAATATGGTATTTCTACCCTTTCAGTCCGATGTTTAAGGTAAGAAGTTATCCAATCTAGGGCAATACCACGAATTCCATACGAAGGTAATTTTGAGAGCAAGATCTTATGGTCAATGACGTCAAAAGCTTTCGAGAGATCTAAGAATATTCCAATGGGTACTTCATTTTGGTCTCTTGATGAAGCAACATCTTTAAGAAAAGAAAAAATGGCAGTTTCCGTAGATTTTGATTGTCTAAAACCGTGTTGTGAGTCTGAAAACGCTCTGTTTTTCCTGAGAAATGTTTCCATTCGTAAGTAGAAAAACCTTTCTAATATTTTTGAGAAAACTGACAAAGAGAAATTGGCCGCTAATTTTGAATATCATTTTTGTTCCCTTTTTTAAAAAGTGGCTTAAGTTTTGCTGTTTTGAAAATATCTGGAAATATTCCTGTACATAAAGAAGCATTGAAAATGTGAGTTAACGGATGTATAAAGGCAGGTGCACAAGTTTTTAATAAACAATTCGGAAATTCATCTAAACCAGATGAATATTTATTTTTTAGTTTACTGACTATTCTGAGGATTTCGTCGGGAGAAGTTTCGGAAATAAAAATCGTATCTGAAATTTTGTGGGAAGTGTAAGATGTTGAATTTTGTGGTTTTAGTCCCTTCGTGAGATCAGACACAATTATAGAAAAGTATTTGTTGATGAGATTGGCAACTTTTTCCGGATTACTCGTTTCTCTTTCATTATCCTTTAAAATAACATTCTCTACAAGGTATCGAGATGATGTGGTTGTATTTTTTACGATATCCCACATTGCTTTAGTTTTGTTACTAGCGCTCAAAATGTCCTGACTATTTTTCATTATTTTTGCCTGAACTATTACTTTTCTTAAAATTCTTTTATATTCTCGGAAGTATATATGGAAACCGGGTGATACGTTATGATGTTTAGAAATAAAGTAAAGTGTACGTTTGTTTTTACACGATGTTCTAATTCCTTGTGTGATCCAAGTATTACTTTTGCTTGAAATGTTTAATTTTCTCTTTTTAAGAGGAAAGCACGCGTTAAAATGAATTGAAAGCTTGGAGAAAAATAAATTATATTTTTCATTTGTGTCAACAGCGTTATAAACTTCGTCCCATGATTCCTTCATCAAGTAGTCCGTAAATAATTTTATATTAACTTTAGTGAATGCTCTGCACATGCGTGTATTATTTATTGTGTCAGTGTTTATGTTCTTAGTAATTGTAAGAATTTGTGCATCGTGGTCACTGTATCCTAGATTATTCGTTATTATTTCATATGTAGTTGTGGTTTTGTTAATTATAATTTGATCTAATGCTTTTTGTGATTTAAGCGTATTCCGTGTAGGTACATTCACTGTAATGTCTAAATTAAAAGAATGAAGTAAATTGAGAAACTTTTTTTGGGGGATTCGCTCAGAAAATCAATATTGAAATCTCCACATACAACAATGGATTTAAAAGAGAGTTTACTAATTTTGTTCAGAATTATCTCTAGATTTTGCAAGAAAGTGAAATAATCTGAAGCTCGCTTTGTTGGAGGTCTGTAAATGCAAAGTAAGATAATTTTGAGCGTAGTAAGACGTACTACTGTTGTTTCAAAAATTTTTCAACTGCATATAAATTGAATTCTGACAAGAAGGTAGAATCAATATAATTTCTTAAGTAAATACACGAACCTCCGTAAGCAGGGCCCTTATTTGATTCCCTCGCTCTACAATACGATCCTGCATGGTAAAAGCTAGGAATTTGGAGTGTGTTTATATTATTTTGAGACAACCAATGTTCTGTAAAGCAAAAAACATCTATTTGTCTTAGATCACATTGTAATGCTGCCTCGATAAATTCAATTTTATTTGAAAGAGATTGCACATTATGATGCATTATTCGAATCTTTTGCATGTACCTACACGAATGTTTTTCTGCTGCATCTGACTGTAGTTGCCATTTATTTATTTCATTTTTACCTCGAGTGCGTGGTCGAAGGGAGTATTGTGTCCCAGCAGTGACAAGAGGTGAGGAAGGAGGGTTGACATATGTAGAGGAATGAATAGTGGGAGAGGTAATACACGGATTAGGTTCAGGGGATAAGGTAATTGGGTCCAAAGGGGTCCCAGAGGATGGAAGAAAACTAGGAGATGTGGGTGGAGATGGGTCTTGAGCAGGACACTGCCAAGTTTGTGAAATGATGTGTTTTGCAAGCTCACTACCGAGTGCATGTTTTCCGACAAGTTTCAGGTGAAGACCATGTCGGGTGAAGTGTTTTTCTGAGAGAAAGTTTAGCTCAAACAATTTAACATGTGTGCCTCTCAGATGCCGTTTCAATTGGCTGTTTGTGTTGTTTGTTTATTACTTGCCTACCTCTGTTCGTTTTGTTTAAAACATCTTTGCTATCATCGACCATCTCTTGTTAAGGTTACACCCAGATAGTTGAATTCCTTTACACATTTAATGACGCCCCTATGGGTTAACAGATCCTGGCCATTTCCTCCCACTACCATATATTTTGTTTTAGATATTAATTTCAAGTCCTTGGTCGTCTGCATACATCAAGGTGTATAGGAAATCTCCACCAATAGGTATTCCCATGCTCTTACATTTTCTTTTCCAGGTGTGAAGAACTCGTTTAATGTTCATTTTAAATAGAGTTGGGGAAATACAACAACCTTGCCTTAGGCCTTTATTTATTTTAAAAGCTGATAAACTATTTGCACCAACTTTTACGCAGCTTTGACGATTTGCACATAGACGCTTTATAGCATTTATATATACTCTTGTTAGCACATTTTTTCTCGGCGCGGATAAAGTTGCAGTGACTTTCGCCCACCTGGGCACTCCTTGTGTCTTCCCGCCAAATTATGGGAGTTCCATGCTGCACCAGTGTGTTATGGGGGCGCGAACACAAAATTTGCGCGTCCCACTTAAAAAAATATTAAGTTAATTAAGAAATTAATTAATCATTGTTTCCCCGCTCCTCTAAGCATGGAACGTTCTCTTCAGCCACGCCGCCGCCCGCCCGCGCCGCCCGCCCGCGCCGCGGCGCTGCGCTGCTCCTGGGCTGAGGCCGTGGCAAATCGCGCTTCGCACATAGTGCTTACATGAAACATCGCTTATATTGAATTTTCCTCATTTGTGTTCACTTCGTTTCAAATAGTTATGTGTATCATAACTATTTGTTTCATTTATATCAAATAGTTATGTGTGTCATCGTATTATGTGTATCATCAAAACCATTGCAGTACATTTTCTAAGATTTATTTTCATTGTTAATTTCTTGCATGGATTTAATTTTAAGAACACCGGCAAAGTTTTTTAAGACATAAATATAAATACCTTCGTTTTGCTTCTCATATTATTTTAATGTTATCTGCACGAGTCGATAGCCATTTCTCCTTTGATAATCTACAAATGAATGAAGTTAATGTTATATAATAATTTCTGATAAAGTTAATTAATTGAAATATTTAATAGCTGTATATGCAACAATTATGACTCATCGGAATTTCCAGAAATGAACATTAAAACGAGAAGTGCCTGGCTCTTTAGCGCGGAGTTAATCGTATTGATCAGCGAGTGGACGGTCAGGTCTTGCAAGACAGATTGCAGTTCAAAATTTCTCATGTCAGAAAAGGCTGCAATGACTAGAAAACGACAAATGAAATGATACGAAAATATACGTGGCAACAGTATTTTTCAAATTAACATTTTTGCAATAATCTTCATTTTAAAATGAGTCTGTTGCGAGAATATCATTTGTCAATGTGCTATAAATTTATACAAAAACTTTAAGAATAATTCCTTTCTAACTTTTCGGAGAAATAGTTTGCCGTTAGGCTTTCTTTTTATTATTGTATTACTGCATTTTACTTTTCCAACCCGACATGCTGTATCGAATGTCTCTATGGATTACCAAAGTTAAACAAAACTGACGCTTATATCTAAAGCATTGTAATGTGTATCTATCTTATGAGTACATATATTACGATATATGAGTGCATATATCGTCCTATTCACATGGAATTTTATTAAAAGTAAACCATGCAGCTTGCCTTAACAGTGTGATGTTGAGAAAGAGCCATACAGAAATATTTAGCTAAATCCTACTAAGCTAAGCCTACGACATTATTTAGCTAATTATTTATAATAATAATAAGATCAATAGGTATATTACAATATCGTCTCCTGTATTATTTCAGTAGTATACCTTTCCGTTATGGCTCTCACACGCAACCAATCTTTATAAATGAGGTGTCTACAGAAAGAGAATTTCACGGAGACATGACGAATTACAGTTTGACTTTAAAAATATAAAGGATTTGTTTAAAAACACGCATCTAAATATCCAAATCAAATGCAATCTGCAATACTTGCGAAGGTTTTCGTCATATAACTCCTAAACCAAACTTTTAGGACCTTAAAAGCTATAATTTTGAGGCCATAAGCCTCAAAGAAACGTTTTCCACGCCATAATCTATAAGATGAGACCTTCCTCGACATTCAATTAAATTTTCGGTTCCTCGCTCCAATGCAAGGCCGTCTAGAAGAGTATTTAAGAAGGCCTAAGCAAAGAGTATTTCCTAGAGACGGCACTCAATGTTAAACGGAGAAGCCTTATTTGTCAGCATCCGGTCCGCCACATTGGTTTGTATTACTTACTATTGGGCAAACGGACAGCCAATAGCGTAGAAGTGGTAAATTTGAAATAAACCAGATACGCGGGAATTTTAAAATTTTACTCCCATATTGACATTAATTTATCAAAAACTACACAAGGATTTTATGTGAAAAAAGTCAAAATTAGGGCAGGAAAATCAAGTATTTATTGAACATATTGATATTACACTTTTTTAAAATTTCATTAGTGTTAACAATTTTGTATTACACAAGGCAATAAACATAGTACACCAGCTCAAATGCAACTTTACTTGTTTGTAGACTTGCCAAATAAACGTGAATACTATGGAATACTGCATTATTACAGAGCATTACACATAAACAGTGTTGAAAGGAAACAAATCAAAACAATACCACACCTTTGCCCTGGTAAAACAAAGTTATGATACAAATGCCATTTTATTTTGAGAGTAGGAAAGATAGCACCACAAGGCATGTCAGGTGCCCCAATCCTACAAGCAAAATAAAATCACTTTCACCATCAATTTTTAAACAGTATTACTGCCTTTGATTTTATTTTAATTCAAGAGTACAGATAATGTAATTATGTACTATGTTACAGTAGTACCTGATCAAGTCACACAAAAGTATTTTGTTTTCTATGTTGCTTTTATCAGAACATTTGAGCGCTGTCCCACTTCTAACATTAGTGCCAAAAATTGAACTTTTAGCATTCTATGCATACCTTGAAAGATCTGCTTTTAGTAGTTGCAGCCTAAAAATTTTTTTTGCTAGTCAATAACTGACAAAATTAGTATACTTACCCATGTCCATCTCACACATGCACAGTTAGGGGCCTGGCTGTCCAAAGATGGGCTTAAATGAGAAACTACATTAACTTTTAAAACATTATTATGAAGAGTGGAATGTAACAGTCGCAACAAAGCTTGTATGCCATAATTTAAATCTGAAAATAGATTATGAAAGTGCAAATATTTAATTGCACTAAGAACCGAGCCTGGAACTTTCTGACAACTGGACATTTATTCTAACAACCGAGCTGTGAAATCAAACATTGCATTCATGACTCAAGATAATTCACAATTTAATAGGGATCAGCATTCACATTAACAATGTAATTGGCATGAAAATTAACAAAACACAACAATACACCAATTGTAGAATAAAATTCAATCAAGACAGAGTTTGTCATGAGAAACAATTATTGCTGGAACAGTAGAACATTGCATATGCAACTTATATCAATTCCAATAATAAAAATCAATTAATAGGCACTACTAACAATAAAAAATATTACAGACCAGATATTAAGCCAAAAAGAAATCTTAAAATTGCATGAAAATAGGCTCTAAAACAGGGACTCAAAAATTTTGTATTTATAATTCCAAATAAATTGTCTTCACAGAGCAAGAGGGATTCCAAATTTGAGAAAATGACTTGTCTTTTACAGAATGAATTTCATCTTCAAATAAAATTAAATTTTATTAGAACTTTCCAAATCAGATGTGGAAAATATGGTTTATGTAGCATCCAAATGACAGAATACCCATTGATCTTAAAACTCTCATTATTCGTATCACTACAAACTGTCTGTGTAAAAGAGGTATGAGCATAAATTTTGTGCAGAATGAAGTAAGTCATTCACTGAACATAACAATTATTCTTTAAAATTAGCTCTCTGAGTACTGACTCTCCAAAGAGAACCTAAAGTTACAGACAAAATGGTCTCTCCTAGTCAATTGACATTATTGAAGCATATTTTTAACATTAAGAAGTAATACACCACTATTACTTTCACATATATGAATATTTTCCATGGTTTTTTAACTGCAAAATATTCAGATTATCAGCAATAACTTTTCACATTTTCTTCATACCAGAGTGCCTGCACACCCATCTGATATCACTAATAAAGTGACACAAATGCATTGAAGTCACAGATTCATCTTCCGGAATGACTTCAGCACCTGTAATCACCAACCATAAAAACATTTTTTTTATTTACTCTAATTCACACTCAATTGGTACTAATAACTGTATATTCAACGGAAAAACTTACCATGAGAACTATCCACAACATTAGGTGACACCTCTTATGGGTGAAAAGATCTGAAAATGGGGACAAATATGAATTTTTCCCACATTTTAAAACATGCAACAAAGTGATAATTGAGTTGCTTAAAGATATAGCAAACACTTACCATGAACAAGGCTAACATATGCATCTACCGCACTTCATGTAGCAGTACACTGAATGGCAGAGCCACCTGTATTCATCAACAACGAAACCCTATTTTATACCAGTACATTTCGCTTTCAATAGCATGCTTCTATTTCATGCACATAAAGAAACTTACCATTTTCAGTTTGAATTGCTGCCTGAGTACAAAGACCTGAAAATTAAAAATGCTGGTAAGAAAGATTTCCATCGAACTATTGTGTAATTAAATTAATCCCACAAGAACAAAATTGTATCCCACTTTTGCAATCTCAATCACATCTGTCCTATTTGAAGTTCTATTGTCTGTTGGACAATTGAACTTCAGATGAACTTCAAATTTATTTTTTAAAAGTGTTTTTAAAATGGCTTACCGATTACACCCATTGGTAAATTCTGGGTGTCACCTCTGTTGGTTCAAGCAAGGGATCTGCAAGTGAACATGACCATTAAAAATATTTCAAAATTTACAATGACATTATTTGAATGCTCTTTCGAGGCAAA
>JAHLJT010009355.1:72970587-73136352 GCA_031308135.1 Acheta domesticus
AGTGTTGAAAGGAAACAAATCAAAACAATACCACACCTTTGCCCTGGTAAAACAAAGTTATGATACAAATGCCATTTTATTTTGAGAGTAGGAAAGATAGCACCACAAGGCATGTCAGGTGCCCCAATCCTACAAGCAAAATAAAATCACTTTCACCATCAATTTTTAAACAGTATTACTGCCTTTGATTTTATTTTAATTCAAGAGTACAGATAATGTAATTATGTACTATGTTACAGTAGTACCTGATCAAGTCACACAAAAGTATTTTGTTTTCTATGTTGCTTTTATCAGAACATTTGAGCGCTGTCCCACTTCTAACATTAGTGCCAAAAATTGAACTTTTAGCATTCTATGCATACCTTGAAAGATCTGCTTTTAGTAGTTGCAGCCTAAAAATTTTTTTTGCTAGTCAATAACTGACAAAATTAGTATACTTACCCATGTCCATCTCACACATGCACAGTTAGGGGCCTGGCTGTCCAAAGATGAGCTTAAATGAGAAACTACATTAACTTTTAAAACATTATTTATGAAGAGTGGAATGTAACAGTCGCAACAAAGCTTGTATGCCATAATTTAAATCTGAAAATAGATTATGAAAGTGCAAATATTTAATTGCACTAAGAACCGAGCCTGGAACTTTCTGACAACTGGACATTTATTCTAACAACCGAGCTGTGAAATCAAACATTGCATTCATGACTCAAGATAATTCACAATTTAATAGGGATCAGCATTCACATTAACAATGTAATTGGCATGAAAATTAACAAAACACAACAATACACCAATTGTAGAATAAAAATTCAATCAAGACAGAGTTTGTCATGAGAAACAATTATTGCTGGAACAGTAGAACATTGCATATGCAACTTATATCAATTCCAATAATAAAAATCAATTAATAGGCACTACTAACAATAAAAAAATATTACAGACCAGATATTAAGCCAAAAAGAAATCTTAAAATTGCATGAAATCGGCTCTAAAACAGGGACTCAAAAATTTTGTATTTATAATTTCCAAATAAATTGTCTTCACAGAGCAAGAGGGATTCCAAATTTGAGAAAATGACTTGTCTTTTACAGAATGAATTTCATCTTCAAATAAAATTAAATTTTATTAGAACTTTCCAAATCAGATGTGGAAAATATGGTTATGTAGCATCCAAATGACAGAATACCCATTGATCTTAAAACTCTCATTATTCGTATCACTACAAACTGTCTGTGTAAAGAGGTATGAGCATAAATTTTGTGCAGAATGAAGTAAGTCATTCACTGAACATAACAATTATTCTTTAAAATTAGCTCTCTGAGTACTGACTCTCCAAAGAGAACCTAAAGTTACAGACAAAATGGTCTCTCCTAGTCAATTGACATTATTGAAGCATATTTTTAACATTAAGAAGTAATACACCACTATTACTTTCACATATATGAATATTTTCCATGGTTTTTAACTGCAAAATATTCAGATTATCAGCAATAACTTTTCACATTTTCTTCATACCAGAGTGCCTGCACACCAATCTGATATCACTAATAAAGTGACACAAATGCATTGAAGTCACAGATTCATCTTCCGGAATGACTTCAGCACCTGTAATCACCAACCATAAAAACATTTTTTTTATTTACTCTAATTCACACTCAATTGGTACTAATAACTGTATATTCAACGGAAAAACTTACCATGAGAACTATCCACAACATTAGGTGACACCTCTTATGGGTGAAAAAGATCTGAAAATGGGGACAAATATGAATTTTTCCCACATTTAAAACATGCAACAAAGTGATAATTGAGTTGCTTAAAGATTATAGCAAACACTTACCATGAACAAGGCTAACATATGCATCTACCGCACTTCATGTAGCAGTACACTGAATGGCAGAGCCACCTGTATTCATCAACAACGAAACCCTATTTTATACCAGTACATTTCGCTTTCAATAGCATGCTTCTATTTCATGCACATAAAGAAACTTACCATTTTCAGTTTGAATTGCTGCCTGAGTACAAAGACCTGAAAATTAAAAAATGCTGGTAAGAAAGATTTCCATCGAACTATTGTGTAATTAAAATTAATCCCACAAGAACAAAATTGTATCCCACTTTTGCAATCTCAATCACATCTGTCCTATTTGAAGTTCTATTGTCTGTTGACAATTGAACTTCAGATGAACTTCAAATTTATTTTTTAAAAGTGTTTTTAAAATGGCTTACCGATTACACCCATTGGTAAATTCTGGGTGTCACCTCTGTTGGTTCAAACAAGGGATCTGCAAGTGAACATGACCATTAAAAATATTTCAAAATTTACAATGACATTATTTGAATGCTCTTTCGAGGCAAATACATACCATGAATTATCACACTTAGTGTTCGCAAATCTCTATTATTCAGGAATTTTCTTGACCATATTTTTGACGAACACATTTTTAGCACAACAGTCAATTACAACACATTACGAACACATTTGAAGCACAAAAGTAATTGTAAATTAGAAAATTTCTTGAATTCACTGATATATTCTTTGATAGCACCCGTAAATGGCCCCACAAACAACACGAAACTCCACAACACAGTCTCACAGATACTCTTTGGGCACGAAGCTGCCACGCCGGGCGGAAGTTGAAGCAATCCAACGGTAATTCCAGTGGTGTGACACTAGATAGGCAGGAGATATTCCTTATTCAAATCCAATACAGTAGCCAATCAGAGCTCAGAGCGACGCCATGAATTGTATTACACGAACTCGCTCTAGCGTAAAATCGGAGAACTACTCATTTTCAAAGCTCTCCGGGTCGGCGCCGGTTGAATTACCGTTGGATTGCTTCAACGTCTGACCGGCATGGCCGCCTCGTGCTCGAATCTGTGAGACTGTGTTGTGGAATTTCGTGCTGTTTGTGGGGTCGTTAACGGGTGCTACCAAAGAATATATCAGTGAATTCAAGAAATTTTCTAATTTACAGCTGCATTTGTGCTGCAAATGTGTTCGTAATGTGTTGTAATTTACTATTGTGCTACAAATGTGTTCGTCAAAAATATGGCCAAGAAAATTCCTGAATAATTGGTTAGATTGGCGAACAATAAGTGTGATAATTCATGGTAAGTTTTTGCCTTGAAAGAGCATTCAAATAATTCCATTGTAAATTTTGAAATATTTTTAATGGTAATGTTTACTTGCAGATCCCTTGTTTGAACCAACAGAGGTGACGCTCACTATTACCAATGGGTGTAATCGGTAAGCCATTTTAAAAATAAATTTGAAGTTCATCTGAACAGACAACAGACAATAGAACTTCAAATAGGACAGATGTGTTTGAGATTGTAAAAGTGGGATACAATTTTGTTTTTGTGGGATTAATTTTAATTACACAATAGTTTGATGGAAGTCTTTCTTACCAGCATTTTTTAATTTTCAGGTCTTTGTACTCAGGCAGCAATTCAAACTGAAAATGGTAAGTTTCTTTATGTGCGTGAAATAGAAGCATGCTATTGAAAGCGAAATGTACTGGTATAAAATAGGGTAATAATTCGTTGTTGATGAATACAGGTGGCTCTGCCATGCAGTGTGCTGCTACATGAAGTGCGGCAGATGCATATGCTAGCCTTGTTCATGGTAAGTGTTTGCTATAATCTTTAAGCAACTCAATTATCACTTGGTTGCATGTTTTAAAGGTGGGAAAAATTCATATTTGTCCCCATTTTCAGATCTTTTTCACCCATGAGAGGTGTCACCTAATGTTACGGATAGTTCTCACGGTAAGTTTTTCCGTTAAATATACAGTTATTGGTACCAATTGAGTGTGAATTAGAGTAAATAAAAAAACAAATGTTTTTATGGTTGGTGATTACAGGTGCTGAAGCCATTCCGGAAGATGAATCTGTGTCTTCAATACATTTGCTTCACTTATTAGTGATATCATCAGATTGGTGTGCAGGCACTCTGGTATGAAGAATATGTGAAAAATTACTGATAATCTAAATATTTTGCAGTTAAAAAACCATGGAAAATATTCATAAATATGAAAATAATAGTGGTCTATTACTTCTTAATGTTAAAAATATGCTCCAATAATGTCAATTGACTAGGAGAGACCATTTTGTCTGTAACTTTAGGTTCTCTTTGGAGAGTCAATACTCAGAGAGCTAATTTTAAAGAGTAATTGTTATGTTCAGTGAATGACTTTCTTCATTCTGCACAAAATTTCTGCTCATACCTCTTTTACGCAGACAGTTTGTAGTGATACGAATAATGAGAGTTTTAAGATTAATGGGTATTCTGTCAGTGGATGTTACATAAACCATATTTTCCACATCTGATTTGGAAAGTTCTAATAAAATTTAATTTTATTTGAAGATGAAATTCATTCTGTAAAAGACAAGTCTTTTTCTCAAATTTGGAATCCCTTTTGCTCTGTGAAGACAGTTTATTTGGAAATTATGAGTACAAAATTTTTGAGTCCCTGTTTTAAAGTCTATTTTCATGCAATTTTAAGATTTCTTTTGGGCTTAATATCTGGTGTGTGATATTTTTTGATTGTTAGTAGTGCCTATTAATTGGTTTTTATTATTGGAATTGATATAAGTTGCATATGCAAAGTTCTACTGTTCTGGCAATAATTGTTTCTCATGACAAACTCTGTCTTGATTGAATTTTTATTCTACAATTGGTGTATTATTGTGTTTTGTTAATCTTCATGCCAATTATATTGTTAATGTGAATGCTGATCCCTATTAGATTGTGAATTATCTTGAGTCATGAATGCAATGTTTGATTTCACAGCTCGGTTGTTAGAATATATGTCCAGTTGTCAGAAAGTTCCAGGCTCGGTTCTTAGTGCAATTAAATATTTGCAAAACTTTCACAATCTATGTTCAGATTTAAATTATGGCGCACAAGCTTTGTTGGGACTGTTACATTCCACTCTTCATAAATAATGTTTTAAAAGTTAATGTAGTTTCTCATTTAAGCCCATCTTTGGACAGCCAGGTCCCTAACTGTGCATGTGTGAGATAGGATTTGTCGTCCTGGCCGGATGATTGTGTGCATTCTCATTTATTTTTGTTTAATGTGTTCTTTAATCGATTGAGATTTTCTTGCTAACGTTTTGACACGTATGTGTTAGTTTTCATAATTAATTTTTGGGCATCTCTTTAATGTTCTCTTGTGTCGGTAAATGCGTTATAAATTATTTTAAATCTCTTATTTTGTTGCTCAATGTTGAAGAGCATGCACACTTCCTTTGTTTTCCCTGGTTTTCCCCGGCCGTTTAAGGTAAATGCTGGGCCGTTGTGTTTTTTACTTTCACTTTGTGAGCCCAGGGGCAAGACATATCTTAAGTTGTATTTTATTTAATTTAATAAATTTTTTAATGTTCAATTTTTATCTATATATGTATGTGGTTAGGCGGAAGAGCGGGCCTGATGGCCTGAGTCTCGCCACAAAAATAAAGTCACTACTATTATTATTATTATTATTATTATTATTATTATTATTATTATTATTATTAGGCATGCGTAAATATACTAATTTTGTCAAATAGTTATTGACTAGCAAAAAAATTTTTTAGGCTGCAACTAGTAAAAGCAGTTCTGTCAAGGTATGCATAGTATGTTAAAAGATCAATTTTTGGCACTAATGTTAGAAATGGGACAACGCTCAAATGTTCCGATAAAACTGAAAGCAACATGGCAAACGAAATACTTTTGTGTGACTTAATCAGGTACTACTGTAACATAGTACGTAATTACATTATCTGTATTCTTGAATTAAATAAAATCGAAGGCAGTAATACTGTTTAAAAATTGATGGTGAAAGTGATTTTATTTTGCTTGTAGGATTGGGGCACCTGACATGCCTCGTGATGCTATCTTTCCTACTCGCAAAATAAAATGGCATTTGTATCATAACTATTTGTTTTACCAGGGCAAAAGTGTGGTATTGTTTTCACTTGTTTCTTGTTAACACTGTTCATATGTAATGCTCTGTAATAATGCAGTATTCCATACTATTCACGTTTATTTGGCATGTCTACAAGCAAGTAAAGTTGCATTTCAGCTGGTGTACTGTGCGTACTGTGTTTATTGCCTTGTGTAGTACAAAATTGTTAACACTAATGACATTTTTTTTTAAAAAGTGTAATATCAATATTCTCAATAAATACTTGATTTTCCTGCCCTAATTTGACTTTTTTTCCCATAAAATCCTTGTGTAATTTTTGATGATAATAATAAAAATTATTGTGTAGTTTTTGATGAATTAATACCAAAACATGGGAGTGAAATTTTAAAATTCCCGCGTACCTGGTTTATTTCAAATTTAGCGCTTACTTCTACGCTATTGGCTGTCCGTTTGCCCAATAGCAAGTAATACAATCCAATGTGGAGGACCGGATGCTGACAAATAAGGCTTCTCCGTTTAACATTGAGTGCCGTCTCTAGGAAATACTCTTTGGGTAATTCAACCGGCGCCGATCCGGAGAGCTTTGAAAATGAGTAGTTCTCCGATATACCGCTAGAGCGAGTTCGTGTAGTATATGGTGTTGCTCTGAGACAGAGGGAGGGGGAGAGAGAGCTCTGATTGGCTACTGTATTGGATTTGAATTTCTCCAGCCTATCTAGTGGCAGACCACTGGGCCTGAGCCAATGTGAATGTCACGTGATCTGATGTCACAATCGGTGGCTGAACATTTTTCGTTTTCATATGTTACCGAGTTAGTATATTCTATCTAATTGGCCCTTGTAGGAAAGTTTAGATGCGAACAAATGTTTTAATAATTCAGTATTAATTATGTGCACGGTTTCCTGCATAAAAAGTTCCTTCTTCCATTATCTTCGAGAAAGCAAGGTATGTCTACTTCAATATTGTGTGATTTAAGTATGTGGTGCAATTATCAAATATTTTATGTAAAATGTTTTGTTGTTGCACTTGGATGTTTGGTTATACTATTATACTCTGCATTTTTCTCAGTGAATACTTGCAAACTATCCTAAAACGAAGGTGTTTTGAAAATTAGGCAGGAGAAAAATATGAAAAAATATAAAAATATAAATATATAAAGAGAAGTGTACCGTGCTGTTGATCGAATTATGATGGATCGACGGAAGGCGTTTCAACTTTGAAACTTCCAAACAATCCTGCTCTGGGACAGAAGTGTGTGAAAACAAATAGGAAAGATCTTGTCCCCTCAGAGAACTTGTCTGTGTGTGTAAAACACTTAGACTCAAAATTTATTCTCTACCAGAACACGGCAGTAAGAGGCGATGGTGTCGAGATATATACTAAATGTGAAAGATGCATACTCTTCTATCTTCGTGAACAGCCTCACCACTTGACGAAGACTCACCAAGTGTTTCAGATATTGATATCCGAAAATTTTGAAATTAAGTTCCTGAAGCATGAATATCAAAGAACTTTATTGAAAGGCTTTGTGTGAGAGACGGAGATCCGATTAATGGAAAACACGGTTTGGAGTTGTGAACAAATTCTGCTCACTTTAATAGAACTTTGTGTACCTAATCATTTTGTTAAATAAACACTGTAAATTAGAATTGTTCAGTTATAAGTATAGTGGTATCAGAAATATAAGACGCAAGGTCACAAAACTGAGTGCAAAATAGGAAGACACTAAAGTCAATTTAAAGCGTAAATTTTTGTGTATTTTGTAGTGATACCGAATCTATTACGGCTGCGAGCCTGAGAATTGCTCCGTGTTGCGCGACAGAGGGGTCGACGGCGGCGCCAGGGTTCTGTCAGGCCACCCGCTGGACCCGCCCCCCTAACAATTCGTCGCACCCAAGTGTCCCGCAGCCTGGGGGGTCTTCCCGTGCACGTGGCCCGGCAGTACTTTTCCGCGGCGCTCCTCGCCCTCCCCATCCTCCTTTGAGATTTTCGTTCCCCCCCAGTCATTAATTTCTGCCCCTATTTGACAGAAAATTGAAGCGAGAGAGAACGAGTGCGGGTTTCTCTCTCATTTCTCGGCCCCAAAAACTTCAGATGACTGGGCGGAATTATTCTACGACGCAATACCCGTTCGCCAATAGCCGTCGGACGTGGACAAAGCTCTAGGATGTTCTAGAACATTCTGAGGGAATTTGGTGGGGGAAGGGAGGCTCGAAGGACTTGGTGCAGGCGACACCACAGAGAGAAGGTGTGAGGCCACCACAGAGAGAGGGTATGAGGCCGTCACAGAGAGAACGTGAGAGGCGGTCAGGGGAACGAGACGTTATTGTGGAGGCGCCCGGCGTCAGAAATAAAGTTTTGTTTCTTAGTTGGACTTATAAGAAAACGTTGAGTTTTCGAGAAGAATTTGTGCGCGGTTCTTAAATAAGTGTAGACCGCGGATTGTGAAAAGTTTTATTGACATTCTAATAGTTCAGAAAAAGTATCTAACTTGTGCTCGTGTTTGGAACATTATCGTGGAACAATTTGATTATTCACGAACTTGCTACGAACTCTAAAGTACCGTGCGGTGAACCGAAAGTGACAAGGTCATTCAGCTGAGCAGACATTATCTGAGCATTAGCGACAGTAAGTGAGCGGCGCTTTGTGTTGGGTCAACACTCCTGCGACCCCGCCTTCTACCTGACTCGGCCCTGCGTGACCCTTTGTGCGGCGCCCCAAGACGTCCCACGCCACCGCTGCCAACCAGCTTGTGGCTCGAGGTCGTTCAACTCTGGTTTGTTGTGCTCGCCGCCCCGCTGAGACGGTATTTTTTCCGTTCTTTTGGCGCGCCCGTGGTCGAAAGGCATAAACAGTTTGGTGAACAATTTTTAATTACCTTTGACCGGGCGACGAAGAGAAGATTCCCGGCCGCGGCTGTCAGGAGGGAATCAGCGTAGAGGAAAATATTGTTCTTTTTTACTGTAGTAATTTTCATTTGTCAATTTATTTTATTATTTTATGGGTGCATGTCATATTTTGGAATTGGGAAAGGGGAGCATGCTCGCCGACATGAGTGGTAAAATCTTGCAATTTTTTTTAAAATAAAAGCCACCTATTTGTTAACATGAGTAAAAGTTTTTTATTTTACACCGGCCACCAACTTCCTCCATCTTCATCAATTCAGGCAAGCCTTTCTATCGACTGAGCGAGCCGGCTACCACGTCTACGGCGCCCAACCGACAGACGGGTAGTCGCAATTTCCAATGTGATTTGTGTCTTGAATAATCTCATAAAGTCTTACATAATCTGCTAGAGTACTTTCTGAATAAAATATTGCTTTCCTTCCTTCCTCTTCTTATTTTTCAGCAGCTAGAATTTCACTAACTTACCTATGAATATTTTACTGTTTCTTACAATATAATCAACTATTATTATTAATTACTAATACGGCCATCAGAGAAATATCTGATAAATGCATTACTACTAGCTGTACTACTAACTTCCATATTAAAGTAGACAAATTGAAAGAAATAGTGCAGGAAATAAATAAATAAATAGAATTCTCATGAAGGTACTTAATTTCTTATGAATATCAATTATGGCAGCAAAATTTTTTTATGAATTATACAAAATTTTGCATTATAAATAAGGTAGTATGTACAAAAATTTTGTTAATTTACGTGTACGAAAATTGTACAATATCGAACTACCTTAATACAAATAACTCTAAAATAAATTCCTATAGCATCAAGAAGGCTTAACGTTTCCTCGGGTTATTTTAAACAAGTATGGGTTTGGGTTTCCATGCGATTTTAAGAACTAGATCTCTGTTTAAAACTTGGACAGCATGCATTTCCTCCCAGCCACCCTTCGTGACGTCATTCGGCGAAGGTGCAGGCCTTCTATTCTAGACGGCCTTGTCCAATGCTATCAAGGCCACCTTAATATTTCAGCCCTTGATGCTGGTAGCAATTTTTGTGACGACACGCTTAGAAGTCTTATATTCGTCAATATTATATTTACGCTTTCTGTATACACCGTGGTTTGTGCAGTCTGATTAGGTTTATTTGCATAATCATCAATTAAAGATTTGCTCTCCAGCAACAACTAAAGTACTATTATAGTTGCTTGATACCCATACCTATGAAGATTGCTTGTTTGATTGTAGTGAAACTATTCAATTAACGTTTTGCCATGGTCTGTAAGTGCTGTGTACTCAATTGTGAAGGGATGTAGGTGCTCCGTGAAGAGTGAGGACTGTGTTTGTGTTTTACTTGTACCAATATTTTCGTTATCATTCGATGAAATTTTCAAGTCGGCGGGTTCAGACACGTAGCTTTCTCAAAAGTAAAAAGCTAATATTTTTTTGATTATCACGAAAAGCTAAAACCTGACAAAGAATATTGAATAATTACTTCAAATGTCTTGTAGGAAGTGTTGGGAATAGTTCCAAGAAAATTGTCCTTATCAAACTCATTCTCCTTAACAAACTTATAGTATTTTCTAGAGTTCGTAAAATCTTCAAGAATCTTCTTAAACACATCGTAGTGTACTGATACTGCTCTAAAATTTCTACTTTGAAATCCTGCTTTGACAATATTTGCTTAATTAACCCCATGTTTACATTTATGTTATTCATTTCATTTACAAATTTGTGAGTGATAGAATTACTGAACGAGACTAGTTTATTAACATGTATTTCCTGATATAGGTCATTTTGTAAGGCGGTCATTTGTGCCTCAAGCGTATCGTAATTCTCCTGATCTAAATTTCCTGAAATAAATTTTATAATTTTTCCTAGTCCATTGACAAGACCTCTTTTATTTCTCTTGCTTGTGAGGAGTAATTTTGAAAGTTCCTTTTCAGCCTCTTTTACTAGCATCGATATCTCGTAAGACAAGAAAGGAAAGGTGTTATTACTTTCAGTATTCAAGGAGTCGGTGGTGTTTCTTATCTGGGAGAACGTTTCTGTTGAATTAGTTAAGTTCAAATGAAACATAAACTTGTGGTAGTTATCTACGATGACTGCTGGGCCGAGGGCGTCAGCGTAGAATCCTTGAGTTTCAATTAATTTCGTTTTCATCCCGTCGCATCGGTCCGCGGTTCTGTAACAGAACATTTCCGCTTAGGTTTTACGTGGCGAATATATCTGACATGGATTTTTCCGTTTTTCATTTTGCAGTGGATTTTGTTGGTTTCGGTTTTCACCAATAGGCCTTCGCGATACAAGTTTTTGGATTTTTTGTTACGCGTCAGCGGGTCCTTTACATAAACAGTGTCATTTACTCGATATTCATGGAGGAAAGAAGTCTTCTCTGGCTGGGGATTGCAAGCAGCCATTTCTCGAAATTTCGTTTCTTTGTTAATGATATATTCCTCTCGATCAGTCGTAGGTACAAAAATGTGGTCTAACGCACTGTAATGGGATCCTATCGTGACTGTAAAAGGGGTTTTCTTGGTGGTGGAATGAATAGAAGAATTCTACAGCGTGATTGCGTCAATTACAATGTGCGCTAAGGGACTGCTTCTGTCTTTGCCTCTGAGAATTCGCATTTTTTCTAGCATAGTCGAATTAAATCGTTCTACAGGTGACTTTGACGAAGAGTTCAGAGGTGTCGTGGCATGGTAAGTAATATTATGAGTAGGGCCCGGATAATTATGTAATTACATATTTCCGTATGCTAACTCTATCAAGTCAAAACCACAATATATTTACGTTTCATGTCAATTAGTGCCGAAAATCGATGACTTTTTAGTACATATATTTACATATTTTACCCGAAAGTACATATATTTACATATTTTTCACAAAAGTACATATTTTTAAATATTTCTTAATATTTTCGTTTTTCTGCATTCTTTTTGTATAATTCTTCATTTATCCTACACGTTTTTTGTAAGTAATAACCAAGACAAACAATCTAGCATTGTCAAACAATTTTTCGGCAGCCTCCTCTCTAAATTGGCGCTATTCCATTGCGTAAAAATGTTGATATTGCAGCACGCAGAATCCTACAAAAGGGCATGGTGTTGCACTCCAAAGCTTCCAGTGTGTAGATTTCAGCGCGAGTAAAGCAGAGAACAAAATACTACTCAGAAAGAAAGTTTGTGTATGAAAATGGTACGTCTAGCAAGCGATAACTCGCGCCCACAACGTATGTTTCTGGGGTCTCTCTTGATCTTAATGCCCTTCGCCAAAAATTACATGCACTAACGCAGCTTAGAAAGCGCCATTGACAGTTTTCTTTTCCCGTTTGTTAGACTGGAGCCTAAACCCTTGTTTGTAAAGTATCTCTGTGAGGTGAAAATCTAAAGTAAAATCATGATGTGGCACTGCAGCTTTGGATAAGAAAAGAACAGAAGATAATTCACGGCGATTGGCTTAAACCTTGTGGTAACGCAGACTGGGAATTTACCATAGGCAAAGTTTAATTTATCTTTTCAGAGAAGTCAAGCAAAAGCGTCTTGGGTAAGAACATTATTATAGAAAGCAGAATTTGGGCTAAGAGTCAATTGATTAAATATCAACCAGCATTGTTTTTATTCCCTAATCCGCGAATAGCATTAAATAGTGACATGTTGGGACAAAGTTTAAATATACACTAGTAACTTCGTGCGACGTGGAACACTTGGTCGGTACAAGGCTTTCGAACAGATAATAGGAAAAATTTCATCCTTATAGAGTATCTGAGTAAACTCCTCGTGTGCATGCTTGCGGACGAGCCGTTCCATCTCTCGCGGGTAGACTACTTCCCGTGCACTACGAGACAAACGAGGTGTCATTCGATGCGTCTCGGCTTCGTGATGGGGAACTGATAATTTGTTTCCAGAAATGGCAATAAAATTCTAAGAAATGTCCAAAAACGTGTTTTTTCGTGTTTTGACGCTGTGATCTTGGTAAGTATGCCGGGAACTAAATCAACGTCACCTAAGTAGATGTAGGTGGTGTTGATTAAACTCCAGTACCGATGAAGAAAAAGAAACGAGGACAATGAAGAAGAAGAAGACGACGAAGGAGACGACGTAGAAGAAGGAGGAGACGACGTAGAAGAAGAAGGAGGAGACGCCGTAGAAGAAGAAGGAGGAGACGACGAAGAAGAAGAAGGAGGAGACGACGAAGAAGAAGAAGGAGGAGACGACGAAGAAGAAGAAGGAGGAGACGACGAAGAAGAAGAAGGAGGAGATGACGAAGAAGAAGGAGGAGGAGACGACGAAGAAGAAGGAGGAGGAGACGACGAAGAAGAAGAAGAAGGAGGAGGAGACGACGAGAAGAGAAGAGGAGGAGGAGACGACGAAGAAGAAGAATTTGAAAGTATTTGAAGTATTTGAAAGTATTTCTAAGTATTTGAAACAAATATTTGTTTCTCATTTTTTACGGAGACCATAGTAAATAACAGAATTGTGAGTAGAATTATGTTTTAATTTTGTTCTTTACGAGTATATTAAGTCTACACAGATCAACATTTAAGCAAAAGTATTTTATTGAAACGAATTGATATAATAATTAGTGTTACATATTTCTTACTTTTTAGTACATATTTCTATACATTTTAATACATATATATATGTACATATTTTCCTAATTTTTAGTTCATAATTATCCGGGCCCTAATTATTTGATTTGCAAGAATCATCAATCAATTTGTTTTGAAATTCGGTATCTTGGTCGTGTGTTATTTTGGTAGGAAATCCATGGTGAGAAAAGAATTGTTTTAGTTTCCAGAGTACCATACTTCGAAAATACATCTATTATTGTGAGTATTCTTTCTCCTTCGAAGTAGAAGGTATCTGTGTGAATGAAAGAAAACGGTGTGGGAGACTTAATAGGTCCTTCGTTCGGCACTTTATTCGGGTGGCGCTCGTACTTGTTGGTCCCTGACTTGCGTCCTGAGGTGAGGCCAGTAATATTTCTGAGTAGGGTGCTCGATCGTTTCCGTAATGCCGTTGTGATTAATACTGTGGTATTGCGCGAGTAATTGTTGTTGTCTTTGTCTTCGACATTTTCTACCAATTTATTGGTGCGAAAAATTACCAATTGAGATGTAAAAAGGTTTTGGCACGTTCTAATAAAGGGAATTTCGATCGTAATGTCATCGAAATATATTGCGTATTTCTCGCTTGGAATCATAATTTGAGGGAGGAGATTTTGTACATCCTGAAGCAAATTGTGGTTTGTGACTCTAATTTTCACAATTTTGTTTCTTTTGAAGAGATGAGATTTGTTCTTATTTTAAAATTAAACAATTGGCTCTTATTTTGAGTTAGGGATCTTTCTGACATTCTTAGGGTGAAGATAGGATCTTCTTGATTAGAATGGATCGTCTGACAGTCAATTTCCTCTTGATAGTCTTTGTCCGGGACGGTAGCAATGTCTAATTTAGCGTCTTCATCAAGGGCATTAATTTCTATGCGAGACAGCGCGTCAGCGACGTAATTAGTTTTGCCTTTCATGTTCTTAATCTCAAAATTAGATTCCTCCAGCGGTTGGTCATTGAAGCTATCTAATTGTTCGACGTACGTCGACTGGTCAAATGCAACATCTGAAAAGCATTCTCTCGGGTATTTGGGGATGTACTTTTCGAAGTCGGAGAAACAATAGCCGTCGTGCACAAAAGCGGAGACATATATTTCCCCTTGCTTACTATTGACTGGGATCGTAAGATCGTGAGAATTCTGTTCGATTCTATACTGTTTTTGTTTGAGCGGTGAATGAAAATAGAGTGGGATCTTCTTATCCCCTAGGGTGATGGTATTAGTACCGTAATCGATTGTTGCTTTTAGACGTGCAAAATCTGAAGAACCGATGAGGGCATCAAACTAATTGTGCCACTGAATTACTCTAAAATTAATAGGCGAGTCCAGACCTTACTCAGAAAATATCTGATAGCGTACGTTGTCCGTTCCTCTAGTTTTCGCATGGATGGACTGGATGCAAAAATCTTCCTTAAAAAGGTATTCAGAAAACATTTCGTAAGCGGGGTTCGGATTTATCATAGAGTTGCTGGCGCCGGAGTCAATTAAGATCTTTAGACCAAACCACGTGATGAAAGGGAGTTCTGGGGCATTGTGTATATTATTCAAGTCTTTGGTATTGATGACGTAGCCTCGCGAAAATCCTGATTCACGAATTCGCTAGTTTCGAAGTTCTCATTTGTCTGCTCAGGATAATAGTAGTCATACTTCTGAGGGGTTTCGTCATAGATGTGTTCATAATTCTGTCCGCTATAGTCAGAATAGTCAATCTGATTGTCTTTATAGTGGTAATTTGCGTTTTGTCTGATAGTGGAAACACCTGACATGGGAGTCTGTCTATTACTTTGCTGTTGATGCATTCTTCCAATCTGCAACAGATGTGGATATGGTCTTCTCTGACCTACAGGTGATCGAAATTGGGGAGGCCTAATAAGAGGAGAACGATGCGAATTTTGCTGCGTATGATTTTGCGGCTGGCTTACATGCGGTGGCAAGACTCTACTTGGTTCAGTTTGATGTGGCATTGGCTGAAAACGCGACATATTTAGAGTAAAATTAGAATGCGTAAAAGGTGTGGGGAAGCTACTTCTGAAATTAAACGTGGGCGTTTGATTTGTTTAAATCTGTTGGTTGGAAGTTGGAAGAGTTTGATTTTGGTTGTTGCGCAATGAATCCATGTAGTTTTCGTACGCTCGTTCGTTGTCATAATCGCGGCATGCACGAAGGGTTTGAGAGAGGTCTGTAATCTGCGAGTACCTAAGGTATTCGCGATATGGGTTCAGGACACTTGCCCGGAAAGCGCCTAAAGCTTTTCCGTCTGCTTCCTGTAACTTCATTTCCAGAATGGGATTTTGATGATTCAATTTTAATGTACTTTTGTACTTAATGAGTAGTTGATTTAATTTGTTGTGATATTCCAGAAAACTTTCATTGCGTTTTTGACAACAATTGAATATTTCGCGGAACAAGATGTGTTCGTCGCGAGCGTCTCCATATTTTATTATTAACTTTTCCTTTAGTCTTTCGAAATTCGAATTTGTTTCGACATCGAGCACTGATTGTACTTCGCCTTTGATTTTGGCTTTTACTACATTGAAAAGGAACATATTAGTTAGTTCTGCATTTGGAGTTTCCGGAGATCTATGAATATTTCACAAGAAAGACTCGCATTGGACTAAGAAATAATCTAAATTACAGTCGGAAGTACAGTTAAATTCTGGCAACAAATTAATGTGTGCCATTTCCAACTTTGTGAGGGGTTCGAAGACTTGCGCCATTATGTAAATAAAATTTACCTTAAGTTATGGAATAAATTCCTTAAAATATACAAATAAGATAATCTTTAAAATTAAAATTACTTTTCTAACTGGTTACTTTCAAAATGAAATGAATTATAAATTTAATTCTGGTTTACAGGTTATAAAAATGTAGGATGCGAAAGTAGCTTTTTAAACTATTGCGTTTAACTACTGCACTTCTATATGTTACGTTGCACTTCTGAATTTTGCTAAATGAAAATGCACGATAACCAAAAATAGCTCTTTGACTACTGTAGCTAAGCACTGCACTCATTAACACAGCGGTATGAAGTCTCACTTACAGCATTGAAGAGATGAGGATCCAGACCAACATCCTGCGTCTGAAGTGGGACGTTCTCTCAGGTTCCGTTGATCACCAGGCCGGTCCGAAGTGGATGGCAGCAGGGCGCAGCAGGTCGCAGACTCGAAGGCCTCTTAATGGGTGAAGAGGTTACTGCTGGCTATCGGCTGGCCTTAAGAAGTCCTCTGCAATGGCGATGAAGACCGCGTGTTCGTCGTGGACGATCCGTCGAGACAGGGCAGCAGGGCGCTGCAAGTCGCAGTCTTGAAAGCCTCTTAAATGTTGAAGAGGTTACTACTGACGATTAGCTCGCTTAATGTCTTCCGTAATTGCAATTATTGGACACCTGCCATCCCGGCTGAGCCCCCAATAAAATATGTCGATGGCATGTCAACGGTTCTTCAAACAGACTTGGTGAAATGGAACTCAGAGAGCGAGAACACACTGAGTTTATTGCAGAAGTTAACAAAATACAAAGTTATACAAATGATACAAATTTCTATTATGCAGTCTAAAATGGTTGTGAATCCTTTACAACGCTTTCTTACAAACTATATAGACTTCATCCCCACTCCTGTTTCTAGGTAACATGGTGAAGGGGGAGACACTTGTTATGATCAGAGGCGCGGATGCGCTCTGGGTGGCCCTTCGCACGGGCGGAGGGGAGACTCCGAAGCAAGGGGCTTGATATCACGAGGGCTGTGTCCCGAAGTGATTTTTCATGATTACGAGTATGTGGAGGTTAAAGGGGCAGGCGTTAGTTATTGGAGCCTTCGACGTTCTATCCGAGTGTGGGACGCAGGGCGCACCTCTGAGATAAAATTTATCAGTATTTATTACGTGCTTAAGATAGAAATGCGTTAAAATTATCGGGGTCACGGAAAGACGCCTTTTTCTCTGGTTCCAAGATATCGGTTATCGGGCCTCGTGGTTTAATTAAATTCGTAAGCGCTGCCTTGCTCTGGAGAACATTGCGTAATGCTATGTACAGCCTGTACGCTCTGTACGTGGGGATATAAGTCCCGTGTTATTTCTGAGTAAAAAGTTTTCTCCTTCGGAGATGAAATTTTGTGACAGAGAAAGAATGTGCGACGATTATATGGGGGCTACAGCGATTAAAGCATTATTTCGATGGGAATGTTTGCCTTAAGGTAGAAACTGACCATAATCCTCTGGTTTGCTTGCAACAATGTTCCGGGAATAATCCCAGATTGATGCGATGGTCGTTGGCAATTCAGAAATTAAATATCAAGATTCAACATAGGATGGGAACGCTGACATTCCTAGCCGTATGTACGAGAAACCTCCAGGCAGTGTCGGGGTTTGCAGAAAGACGTACGTCCCTCGGCAACGCGAGTGATGTGAGTGCGCGAGAAGAAAGTGGCGACACAGTTCATAAGTGTGAAACGGTTATTGTCAAGCAAGTGTCTCAAGACACAGCACATGAGACAGCATCAGTGACATGGTGTGTTGTTGTGCAAGAAAGTGAAAGGAAAGATTGACGCAAAACGGACTTGAAGGAAAACAAATAGATTCATGAACTCTTGCATAATTGTATTTACGCAGAAGAGGAAGAGAAATTGTGTATAATTAAATTTTGAATGTGTAAAGCAAGTAGTAAGTTATGAATGTGTTACAGATTCATGGAAGAATTGAAAACTATTTGGTGAAAGGGTTATATTGTTGATTTGTTTATGCCATATTTTGAACAGATTATATGGTGGATTTGTTTTTGTAATATTTTGGAAGGGCGTAGAAAATATTCTGGCTACCACATCATAGCGTGAGAAAATAGGGGTAATAGATGTTTATAGTTATTAAACTGACATATTGGAAATAGATATGGGTAGGTTAGTAAGGTTGAAATAAAAAATAAGGTAATGAATTGATGTAAATAGTTAGGTTAGGCGCAGTTGTTTATTATGTGAGCCAACTGGCCTAGGTCTTTAAATTTGGGGGAATTTTGTTCTGTGTTGTGTGCAACTGCGAAAAAGTTCCTGGGAGGGTATATAGAAGTCTGTAGCGTCGTGGCGCGCTGAAACGGTGACTACACGAGGTAAAGGGCAGGATGTTAAACAAAGGGCGCAGAAGATGACGCATTGGGAATTTCTGCCTAGGGCGGAGGCGGCGTGGTACGGCGGAGGCAATGGGGGCCGCCGGTAGCGCCGAAGGACCTATATAACGCCACGAGAACAATGCCTCCCTCTTCTTGTTTCTCAGCAGCGTCGGCATGCGGTTGTGCGTAACTTTGTGCGAGTGGCGCACGTAGGCAAGGGGCCGGCAATTCATTGTCGTGATGAGCGAGACATGCATTAGGTCTTCGATATAGAGCGGTGTGGTAGCCGTTCGATTAAATCCCTCCTAGTAGTGGGATCTATTTAGTTAGTTAATTGTAAGCAGTGATATTTGTTATTTGTGACTACGGTCTAGTTTGAATAACTCGCTGTTCTTACAACCCAAGCTCGCCAGTGTTTTGATTACACCCGTATGATGCCACAGGTCACACATAGGGGCTGGATTTCTTTCTGTTAAATGTACAGTAAGTGGCTTAGAGTACAGTGTCCAGTTCTAATCCTTGTAATAGCTACTTCTTCTTTTCTGTTGAGGTGTTTTTTTACTTTTGAGTTTGTAGAAATTATTTATTCGTTGATGAAGGGAACTGGATCTTAAAGTTTTCCAGCTGGTATTCCATCTATCTTGCATTGCTTTTCCAGTGTAATTTACTAGGTCTTAGAATGTATTGGACGCTGTTAATATTTAGTGGTGTTTTCTGGATTTGTCATTCTCCTGTTCAGGTTCTCTATTGCATTCTGTGTTGTTTTAATTTGCTGTGGATACCGCACCAGCTTGATAGTTTTTCCTGAGGTTGTCGTATTATGACAAAGTTCACGTACGATGGTTTTCATTTCAGAGTTCGTAGTAGCTATAGCTATAGTATACTTTACCGTATACTATACGTACGTATAGTGTAGGGAAAGTTATGTAATTCTGCGCGAAAAAATGGCGGATTTTCGTCAAAAAAACTTTTTACAGGTCCCTGGTAACGAAAACGTGGATAAATACAGTTGCTATATTAAGAAAAAACTCGTAACACGTGGCGAAACCACAATCCCTATTTTGTGGGTCCTTGGTACTGAAAAACAAATTGAAAGCAAAACATCAGTCCATTCATCCGTCTGTGTGTGAACAACGCTAGCGACTAACCCGTTCAGCCGATTTTCTCCAAAATTGATATTCCCGGATTGATCTCGATGATATCGTGGCCTCTTGAATATGAAACTTAAAATATATGAAATATGAAATATTTTGGGGGGTACTTCATATGCCCATGGGACCTTGAAAAAAATTATAAAAAACGGCTCCAAATTTTTTCTTTAAATTTCGTGTATTAATAGAGGAAAATACAATTATTAAGGTTGACGTAGGTTCGATTTTCACTGTTAACTCTAAATTTTCGAAAATTGCGGAAGTTTTAATTTTATTCGGCATCTTCCTCCAGCTACAAAATTGCAGATAGCAATGGTTCTTTCAAATAAAATTTGTTCTTCATAGTCAGGTCCTTCTTTAAGGTTATGTGAATATTTTTTTAAAATTTTAGTAGTTTCCGCAAAATATTGGGTGAAATATGGGCATTTTTAAAAAAATATACAAAAACAGCATATTCTCAAAAACTATTCGAATTTTTTCTTTAAACTTTTGATACGTTTAATTCTAAATATACTCTATTAGAACATATTGATTTGTTCTTTTGTTTCTTCAAAAATTGCAAAATTGCAAAAATGTATTTTTTTACTTTTATCTTACGTCGTTAATATTTTCACTAGCGGCGATTTTTTCACAATATTATATTAATGAGTACATGTGCTTTAAATAACGTCAAGTAAAGTTTCTTGCAAACAACCGTTTTCTGTGAAAATTAGCTCAAAATTCCGGCATTATTTCTCGTCCGTTATTATTTCTTTGATCGTTTCTTATGTTTGGCCTTTTATTATACATTTTCACATGAATCCCCTGGAAATAATTCATTTTCTATTATTTAAAATAAAAATTACTAGCTCTCCGAGAATATCGACCATGCAACAATGCAATCGATAATGCAACAATGGAATTCTGTTTCGCTCTCGCGAATTTCTGTAAAATACGTTTCATTGTTGTGACTTAATGTATCGAAAGCTGCATCAAAAGGAGTTATAAATGTCAAATATGTGTTGATATTGGCATGAAAATATTTAGTTTTTGCGCCAAATTGTGTACCATTTGTAGTGAGTTAGTATTTTTGCATGGTTTTAGAATACTCCTCTCTAATAATGACCCTACGAAATGCATTTCTATGTTGTCTGCGGCATCAGGCTTCTTTTTCCAATATAAGTTTACAAAACTTTTGTATTATATTTTTGTGCAGTTGTAGAATTCTCATAGTTCTGACAACACTGCGATGGAAACAGTGAGTTGTTCGCTTTTGAATTGGACGTTTTCAAATAATGGCTAAGATGTTAGTAGGGCAGAAAGGGCAATATTTCAATCCTCCGTAGCCGTTTCCAATAACGCGGGAAAGTATTTGCTGTTATAGCACCACTAGTTAGGAATAACTTTATCATAGCACGTTCGACTGTTTGTGTCATTCCAGTAGATGTGAATTCCATACAATTGTATTTAATTTAATTTTGGAGAGTCAGTGGGACGCGTGCAAATGAACAGTCACACATGCCCTGGTAAATTGTAACCTACAAACAATATGAGATTGGAATCATCAAAAGGAACGTTAAAAGGAACTTTCCTCAAGCACGTCAATCATGTACGTAATCTCAATGAATTGTCGAGACCAGAATTTGCTTTAAGTACTGTTTTTAAATTTAATTCTGAACATAGCACGAATTGTTGGTACCTGTTTCTCTTGATTTAATTTCATTTATATTTATCTCTGCAATTTTTATCACACTAATATATTGGTTTAGGTTCTATTTGTTTATGTGTATCTTTAATATTTGAAATGACATGGTCCTCCGCTAATGCAGCAAAAGTCTGAGCTGCATTTACTACTTAATTAAATATAATTTAAATGAAGTAGCGCATACCGTTCTCCTAACCTGCCCCCTCCCTCGTGAGGTAAGGTCAACGCATGTTTCTTTCAGTTTCCTTGGCGAGGAGCCTCGGCAGGTGGCATGTGGGTAAATCGCAGCGGCTACCAGAACGAACGTCGCGTCGGGTGCAGAAGCTGCGGAGTTTTCTCCGGCGCCATTTTCCCGCCCGACGTAACGCCTCTCTTCAACTCTCCGAGCATTGTCTGCGCGCGCGGCAACGGCACATAAAAAAGCACTTAACGTTCCTGCTATGTTCAGGAGGTGGCAAGATCTGATATTTCGCGCCGTTGTGGAGCTCATGCTGAAGAAAGTTTCGGGAGCGAAAATCAGTACCTTCGCAATCACAATGAACCGAAAAACGCGAATGTTATTAAGCCATGTAAAAGCTTATCACATAGCATTTCATTTAGATATTTTTCTCGAATGTTAACAAATACGAAGAATGTTTGTAGGTAATCACGATGATAAAGGATGGTCTCTTTTAAACACCTGCATCATCCCGGGTCGGTGTTTGACGGCATTGAAAAATACCTTTTATGCGATGATGTGTTTGATCAACCTAACGAATTGTGAGAAAGATTTTGCATTAACAGCTTCGCATGACGTCGAACGATGCTAGGCGAGCGAAAGAGCCGCTTAGAGGGAAACTAATGGAACTCCAATAGCACATAATTTCTTGCATTATTGCTAAAGGCAATATTATAAGGGCAATATCATGTTTATTAAGGATCTAGGAGGTATGACCCACGAATTATTTCACAATATCACAAGAATAAAGAGCCATACACGTGTTTCGGGACTAATTTGTCCTCTCTTCATTGAGTCTACAAAGATGAAAATACGTGTACAAATATAATTAGGATATGAATTGATATAAATAAACATATGAATGCAAATGAACACTTTAGAAATTATAGAAATAGAATACATACTCAAGTATCATGTATTATACACATGTTCGCACACGGATTAAAACACACGCAATCCGGTCTATTTTCTTCAGAAAGTGAATTAGATTTGTTACTGTTATGAATGTAGCTACTATGTAGCACATAAGATTACTACGAATTAAGACACTACTACACATAAGACTACTACTACTACTACGAATAGAGTACTATTAATTCTTATGTAATACTATGGGTTTGAAATAGTCAGAGACAATAAAATATTCAACTTCATGGTCAAAGTTTTCAATTTCGAAAACCACTGTAAATATAAAAGGAAATATTGATATCAATAATTACACGAATAGTAAAGTAAAAACAAATTTAAAATGGGAGTATATCGATTACACTTTACAACAAATTAAAACTTCTTTTCTGGCTCCTGGATGAAAGTAGGTGATTATTATAGAAAATGGAATGCTGAATCTTCGTACGTGTTCAATATTTTCTTATCTCGTTTAGTTTGTAATAAACAAACCCGCGGGATTAGAAAAAATCTAACAATTCTGGGTTTATTTCAACAGCATTAACATCTTTCAATACACGGAGATAACGTGTTCGTACAAGCAAGCATAGCTAATTAATTATGCATATCGTAAATGTAAGTTAATTGTACAATTTCTATTTCTTTCTCTATTGCATTAGTTGCAGGCAGCAACCGACGCTGGCCGGTTCACAGCATTCACCGCCAACTCTGCCTGCAGCTCTCTTCTCAGAATTTCACTGCGACAATTCTAAAGTATACAGTACATTATAAATTTAACTGCACAAATGCATATTCATTTCCAATGTTTATGCGTCTCATCTCTTACATCTTACATATCTCACTGAACTCACATTTTAACATCTTAACATTGCTCAACTCACATCTTAACATATTATATTTCAATTAATAACTTAAAACTTAATACTGGTCGCAATGCAACGCGACTTCTGATTGGTTCTTGATAGATTCCGCCCGAAGGCTCACCTCACGCCACAAACGGACCAAACGAATGCAGTCGAGCTCTGCTTCTCAGGCGACGCGGGCACTTTGTCAGTCTCCTCTCCAGGCACAACGTGATTTTCACAAGTGTGTGTTAAGTTCTACAGTTCTAACTATTCGTTGTGCTACAACAATTATTACATGCAACAGTCTACAACTTGTGGTCGTGCTATGTGCACGCTAGTGAGCGAAATGTTCACACGTGACATAATTACACAAACTTATCATAACTGTTCATTGACGTATAACAACTGTCAAGTAATGTGCTCTCTGAAGTGTAAATAATCGCTCTGAACTGTGTGTTATCATAGTGATTTTCTCAGCAACTTAATTACTCGTCTTCATACGTAATGCACATTACAGCACGTATGTGTGACTTCCATCATAAACCCATTATGCATTCCATCACATAAGGACTGTTTTATTGCATCACATAAGGACTGTTTATTGTTATTAAATTGAACTATCACGCAAGTGAATCAACATGTGCTTTAGTGTACTGTGCTTTTAATATGCAGCGTGCATCATCTCTGCCAATATTCTTAACAGAAGACATATATTACACTGCAGCCAGTCATATTGTACAGTGTAACAGTAAGTAATTAATGTGCTACATCAAGTGACTGCAACGAAACGTGTGTTTCCATTCATCCCATAGCTACGTGTGCCATCGCTTGTTATTTGTCGCCCGGCGAACCTCCGATTTCATCACCACTGCACCTGTGACGTCATCGCTGCCACGGCGCACCTGACATAAGCTCCACTCGACAATATAGCGATAACATCTTACATTACTTTTGTTAAAATCAACCTCCAGGTTAAGCTTAATAAGCAACCCTTGCAAGGTGTACTGCAACTGTTTGTACATTGTTTCTTTACAATATATATGTTTTTAATTGCACTTGTTGACCTTCATTTGTGAGAATGACAGCACTTCAAGTCTCTTACAGAACCCGCAAGACTGGTGACTGCACTGTAACTATCGACATCACTAGTGGTCCTCCTTCAACTTCCAGATTTGTAAGCAGACCACTAACAATGCAACGAGCCTACATAACGCTTGAACAATGCCTTACGGCACGATTTAATTCTAAATCCGTTCATCGTTCTCAGTTCTGCAAAGGGAAACAATATGAGAAGGTACTTACTAACGCGGCGCGTCGTATTAGATATTTTCTCACGCGCGAGCGATCGACACGATTATCGCCTCCACTCTACTCTTAGTTATTTACTCTGTTTTGTGTCTTGAGTGTTTGCATGAAGATCAGAAAATAGTGTCTCATCTAGATTGTGTCAAATGTAAAATTACTTATACATAGATTTAGCAGAAATATTATCCGCCATCCCTACGCTGCAGTTTCTGTTATTTAATTTTTTACTTTCCCGTATACGTACGTAAACCCGGAGTGATATACGTTGTCTAGGGAAAGTTATGTAACGCTGCGCGAAAAAATGGCCAATTTTTGGCGGAAAAAAATTCATTGCCGGGCAATGATAACGAAAAAGTGGATAAAACCAGTTGCTAATTTAAGAAGAAACGTCCCCTAATACGTGGTGTAGACAGAAACCCTGTTTTGTGGTTCCTTGATACCGAAAACCCATTTGAAAGCAATCCGTCTGTCCGTCCGTCTGTCTGTCCGTCCGTCCGTCTGTCTGTCCGTCTATGCGTCTGTGAACACTGCTAGAACTTAACACATACGTACGATTTCTTCCAAAATGGATATTCCCCGAAGGATCTGGTTTTTTTACTTTCTCGCCTTACAAATACTTCGTAAGAAGAGAAAGTTATGTAATCGTGCGGCGGATAACGGGGAATTTTCGCCAGAAAATCGCTTATAGCAGGGGTCTAGTGAAAAAAAGTAGATAAAACTTGTTGCTAAATTTAGAAAAAAAAATCCTCTATCTCGTGGTGTAGTCAAAATCCATGATTTGTTGCTTCTTCATACTTCAAAATCGATTGACGGCATTCCGTCCGTCTGTCCGTCTGTGGTCAACGCTAGCGCCTAAACCGTTCGGTCGATTTTCTTGAAAATTGATATTCCCCGATGGTTTTTACTCGTCTCAAGGCCTCTTGAATTTGAAACCGATATCTTAGTATTTGAGGATACTTTACATGGAGCCCATTTTGAGATTTGATGAATTAAAAAAAAGGCTCCAAATTTTTTGATCATATTTTGTCGTTGAATAGTGCAAAGAACGTTGAAGGGAATGACGTAGACATCATTTTCGTTGATAGGCCCTATTTTTCGAAAATTGCAAAAAACTGTTTAAAAACGGCAAAATTGAAGATAGAGATTTTCACCTCAGGCAAAGTCGGTTGTACAAAATTAGCACTTCAAATAAGGTCATGTACCATTTTTTGAAAAAACGAATAGTTTTTGCGTAAATTGCGATTCAAATTTACAAAAAAATTTTTTCTCAAAAACCGCTCCAAACTTTTACTTTAAATTTTCTGCACGTGTGTAATAAGGGACGGTAAATATATAAATAAACTAGTGGTGCTATGGAATGGCACATACTTTCTCGCAGTAGTTATTTTCCAAATGCCGATCATCCGATAAATTATGTGGAGTAAACCCTTCACCGTTGGCTTTCTTGGTCGTGTTTTTTGAAAGACATGTTTTTCGCATGTTGACAATTACCGGCTTCCTAATGATAGAACTCATACAAGATCATTTTGACTGAAATATTAGCAGTTGTTCCGCAAGTCGGTCCCGTAGCGTGGTTGGTTAATGCACCTTGGGGTTGAGATCTTCAATAAGGAAGGTACCGAGTTCGATCCCCCGTGGGGAATTTTAATTTGATGAATGTGATGTTGTAGGAAAAAAACACTGAAGAGTGTAGATACTTTATTGAAAATCATTTGAAGTACTTCTACTCACGAATAGATTCAATACAGATAAATAGACAGGACTTGTCTGTGTTTTCCCTAACTGCGTCTTTTAAACAATTTTTCAACTCTGTTATTCGATTTCTAAAGCGTATGACATGTCAAATCAACTGTTGTCTAGTATATATCTGTATGAATCAATTTAAGTAAAATTATGAGCATTTTAACGTTAAATTGTAATACAATATACCCAGAAGGCATGCGATAATCTTACAATCCCTAACGGTTCCGAAATGATTATTACTTTCTAGCCTTACGAATACTTCGTAATGCGGTTTATTACTTCCTTTCTTGGTCATGTTTGAAAGACACGTTTTTCGCATGTTGAAAATTTCCGGCTCCTAATGATAAAAGCGATAGAATTACGTTTTGACTAAAATATAAGTAATTGCGATAAATGTCCTGGAAATGTCTGTATATATTTGTTCTAATAATTAACTTTTAATAATTTTTTACTTACTTGTATTTGTAAAGCGTTTTGCCATCGTATCAATTGTTTCTTAATCATGCATTTACCATTTTATAGGTCGGTTCTATTCTTTCATGGTTCTGTTCGACAGAGACGGTGTTGGTGTTGCGTAGTGGTATAAGTGCCGGTTCGTTGAATTTTTGTTTCGGTTGTCGGGTCTGTGTACCGAAAAGGTTTGCTGGTATAATACACTTTTTCTGGTTTATGAAGTAGTGGAATAGCAAAAAGTACCGTATAGAAGCAGAGCGAGAAAGTATGTGCGTTGGAAGCACCACTAGTTTAGAGTAAAAAATTATGTTGGTACGCAACCAAAAGAGAAATGAAATTTTTTTATTGCCCGAAGAGGCAATTTACGTTCACGCAACATTGTTGAAATATTTGCCCCAAATCCCCCTGTAAAGAACACACAAGAAGGACTCTTTCTTTGCAATGAATGTAGTTCTAAGGAAGTTTTAGTTCATAATTATCCATGTTTATTTCAATGGGGTAAAAATATACTGTTTATTGCATTAATTCTATTCTATGATTATCCTTTCTTAAACAAATTTGCTTCATGGCAGTGATTTTGATTCGAGTGATTATTATAAACAAGAATTATGAGCCAGCATGCCATCTTGATGCATTTATACATCTGTACAAGTACACAATAACAAATATCTGGGAACAATAATGCACGAATTGTATTCATAATAAAACAATACAACGTAAACAATTGTTAGATAAAAATCTATCATGCGAGTAATATACCTGAGTAATGTCGGGTTAACAACTGTACGATTTATATATTTTGGTGAATCGTGGTAAAGTTAAACGATTATTACAGTATTCTTACTTTATTGTCAGTATTCTCACTTCCTAGTCTGTTTTTATGATTAGGATGGCTCTTTCCTCATTGATAACCAACAGTAATGTGTTAACGTAGCTGTGTTCTGTCTTCCCTGATCATTTTTTTTATAGACAAAATGTCCTTATGGAAATTCGTCACTGATATTTCGCAACTTTTCCGGAGATTTTTTGAGAGATGTAAGGTCAATCTCAACGTGAGTCAAACGACTCCCAATCTACGAGATGAAGACATTTAAAATGTGGTAAAATTACCTAATATGTTTTTTAAGCATTTCTACTCAAATGAATTCTCAAAGTGCTAACATTCTCACCACTGCTTTTGGTTCAACTGCGCTAAGGAACCTGGTTATCCTAAATGTGATTCTCACTTTCATTCGAAAGGCAAAGTCGTTGAACTTGCTTCATTTGCTGAGTTATCTAAGAGCCAGCATTGCCTCTGTTCATCAGTGAGTTTGACCGGGAGGTTCTAGGGTGCGTATAGACCATGGCCGCTCAACCATTTGCTCCGAGGAGGAGCTGCCGGTTGCTCTCTCCTCTTTCGCCGCAGAAAGAGCAAATGACGTCATCAAATATCGATCGGCGGCATGCGGCACAGTAGGTCGCGTCGTATTTCTACGGGTTATTTTCCATTGCTCGGACTGAAAACGTCTCACTGCTCTGGGAAAGGATATTACCACAGAAAAAGCAGTGAAATTGTTTTGTAACATTTATTGGAACATGTTTTAGATATAAACATATTAGTGTGATTTGAAAAATTTTAAAAAACGACAATTTGCAAAGTAGTATGGAAAGAAAATATATTTTCAGATTACGCCGACAATGCCAAATGTTAAGTTGCAAAAAAGTACTCAATAACATAAAGAAATGTAATTTCGGAGACATTACACAGTTTATCATGCTGCTAAATATGAAAAGTATTATAGTTACCCGAAAAATGTTATTAAATAAACTAGTAATACAAATTCTAAGAAAATTAACATTAAAAAATTGAAGCTAAGTGCCAAATCAAGTATTTTTCTTGCACCTTTTAAGTGATTTTCCTCGCAATATACTTTCTATGATTGGAACAGATGAGCCGTAGCATGCATTTCAGATTGTGATCTGTAATTGTACTTCTCATTTGATATTTACAAATTTTCAAAGAAGCAAAAAATTGCTCACAGTTATATGTTGATCCAAACATACTTAACAATCGAGCAGCATGCCAATGCAGTTTTGGAAAACGGTTTTGTGGGAAGTTCTTTCCGTAAATGCTCACGTTGTAGTATCGGTACGCAATAAAACTGAACTCTTGTGTATTGTGTTATTTTACTGTCAAAACAACAAAAACATCAAAATACATCCAAAACGTACTCCTAGTGAGGTATTGTTTTTCAGAGCACTAAAAACTTTCATTCGTTCTCCATCGTACTTTTCATTTTCATCAGCATGATTAACTGTATAATGTCATGTGCTCTGGTCCGCGAAGGATCCTCTGGTCTGTGAAGTTCTCGCGTCGACTTCCACATTTACGCGACTGGAGATACCGGACACTGTGACAGAGGGTATCGCAAGGCGCGCAACGCTCGGGCTCCGGTATCCGCTCTCGGCAGAACATTCGGCTCCGCGCTGACGATATGCTCTGCTTGAGCAGCCCTGGCATAGACGGAGGTGGGCTTTCGACAGTAGCTACATAGTTATGTCGAATTCAACCTCTGTGAGGAGAAGAATTCTTTTGGCCCTCAGGTTTGATCGATAGTTTACTGTGGTTTCTCCGATCAATAACAGAGCTGATCAAAACCAATGCCAACCCCAAAAACGGCAGGCGATCTTACCGTCCTCTTTTTGTCCTATCCTCTCCCTTCACATGCAGATACATACACTCTCACACTTTGATTCGCTACATTACCACACATGTCGGCAAACCGGTCGAGAGCTTATAACTTGCCCCGACTTGGGCGGTGCCCTGTCCTTCAAGCCGAAGACGCGTAGATAAGCGCAGGATCTCACCACCATCTCCCGACATTCCCTACGCCAGGCCTGCACAGCATTTCGCACTTTCACTGACGTCAGGAACCGCGCACGAGCAGTTCGGGAGCAAATGCGAAAATCGATGAAGGATGGGGATGAGACTCATACTAAGAGTGGGGACCACTAATTACCATGGCACAATTCGAACCATAGCGCGTAAATTCAAAGAGCAATCTGGACATACAGTTCAAGTAATATTGCCTTTTGGATTGTATTGTAAAGGTTGGTTGTCAATATGACAGTTGAATTATGAAACAACGAATTATACATATTTGAAACGGACACCAAGTATTATAATTGCTTGTACGGCTGACAATGTAATTAGCGATGTAATCACAAATCATAATTACGATGTAATCACAAATTATTGTTTTACTAAACACAAAATTATGATACTCAATTATTTTTGTTTGATGATGACAGCAATAAACTATTTTTTCATTAACAATGTTTAATTAAATAAGACGGTTTTGTCAAAGCTAAAACATATTTTTTACTTTCCCGCATACGTACGTATACACGGAGTGATATACGTAGTATAGGGAAAGTTATGTAATGCTGCGCGAAAAAATGGCCAATTTTCGGCGGAAAAAATTAATTGCCGGGCCGTGAAAACGAATAAGTGGATAAAACCAGTTGCTAAATTAAGAAAAAAAATCCTCTATCTCGTGGTGTGGTCAAAATCCATGATTTGTTGCTTCTTTATACTTAAAAATCGATTGACGGCATTCCGTCCGTCTGTCCGTCTGTGGTCAACGCTAGCGCCTAAACCGTTCGGTCGATTTTCTTCAAAATTGATATTCCCCAGTCGATCTGATTCTAGTCAAAGCTTTGTGATTTTGAAAAAGATTCTTTAAAATTTGGGGGTACATTATTTGAAGCCCCCCGGGGATTTTCAACATTTCCTCAAAAACGGCTCCAAATTTGTTCTTAAAATTTCTTGTATGAATAGAGGAAAATACACTTTTTAACATGGCATAGGTCCGATTTTCACGTACAGCTCTGAATTGTCGAAAATTGTGAAAGTTTGAATTTTTTTCGGCGTCTTTCTCCAACTACAAATTTGAAGATAGAGATTTTTTCTTCAAATAAAATATGTTCTGCATATTGAGTTCTTTAATAAAGGTCATGTAAATGTTTTTCACAATTTTGGTAGCTTTCGTGCAATATTGCGGGCAATATGTGCAATTTTAAAAAATTACAAAAACAAAATTTTCTCAAAAACAGCTCCAAATTTTTTCTTTAAACTTTTGGTAGGGATAGTGGTAAATGTACTCTATCAATGACATAAAAGCCATTTTGGTCTATCGGTTGTTTTTTTCAAAAATTACCAAAATGTAAATTTTTGTACTTGTCTCTCACGTCGTTAATATTTACATTATCGGCGATTTTTTTACATTATTATATTTACGAGTATATATGCTTTAAATAATGTCAAGTAAAGTTTCTCGAAAACACTACCGTTTTCTGTGAAAAGTAGCTCAAATTTCGGCATTTTCAGAAATGCTCAAACGTCATTTTCTCGTATATGGCTGCAATTTTTTTCTTGAAACTTTTGTAACGGATAGTGCTAATTACACTAATTAGTATAGCGTGAATTTTATTTTGAGTTTTTTTTGTTTTTTTCAAAAATTATATAAATGTAAATTTTTTGAAAGATCTCTCACATCTTTAATATGCACATTATTCGCAATTTGTAAAGATGATTATATTTGTGAGTGTAAGTGCTTCAAATAACTTCAAATAAAGTATTTTGAAAACTCAAAAATTTTCTGTGAAAATTTTTCAAAATAAGAGTAGTTTTTCTTTAATTTTGTGATTTTAGGCCGCTGTAAATTTACTGCGCTTCGGACAGCTGGATGCGTCGTAAATTAAAATGTGCAATTTTGTATATTATTTCTTTCTTCATTTATTACATTCGAACTTTGTTATAGACTTACACATTAATATTTTAGAAATTGTTTATTTTGAAATATTTGAAATAAGTAAAAAGAATTAATAGCTCTCAGAATAGCGACAATGCAGGGTCTGCAACAATGGAATTCACTTTGCGCTCGCGAATATCTGTGAATTAGTGTCATTGTTGTGACCTAATGGAGCTGTATGAAAAGGAGTTATAATTGTCTGATTTATGTTGATATTTGCAGGCAAATATTTAGTTTTGCACCAAATGCTGTACCATTTGTAGTGAGTAGAGAATTTGTTGCATGGTTTTAAAATACTCTTCCCTAATCATGGCCCAATGGAAGGCATTTCTTTATTTCCAGGGTATCAGGCTTCTTTTTCCAATACAGGGTTACAAAACTTTTGCATTCTATTTTTGTGCAGTTGTAGAATTCTCATAGTTCTGACATTCTTCTCATAGTTCGCTTTTTGAATTGGACGTTTTCAAATAATAGCTAAGATGTTAGTAGGGCAGAAAGGGCAATATTTCAATCCTCCGTAGCTGTTTCCAATAATAAGGGAAAATCTGGTCTGTTGTAGCACCACTAGTTTCTGACAACACTGCAATGGAAATAGTGAGTTCCAAGCGAAGATGTTAGTAGCGCATAAAGTGCAGTATTACAGTACTACTTAGCTGTTTCCTCTAATACGGGAAAGTAAGTGCTGTTGTAGCACCACTAGTTATTTTTGAAAAAAATCACGATTATTTTGTGCTCAAATTTCTGATTAGAGTGCATTCTATATTTCTAAAATGAAACTAACGAACACTATTTATTCATTGTTTAAGATATCGTATAAAAAATTAAGTCCTTTACATTATATTTAACAAGACCCATGGTAATCTCACGATTGTCCGTAATAAATCGTCACGGACGTATGCTCATTGATCTCTTTTATTAAGTTTCATAATGGGGAAAATGGCCACAAATATTTGTGCTCTTAAACACTACCCTTCTTATTATATATTATATATACCTAACATATTTTACTTTAATCAATCTGGATGCGAGAGATCGTTCTCATAATTTTCTTCATTTTGCTATTATTTGGAGATTCCTGATGAACAATCAGTTTTTAAATTGTAATTATTTGCTAGTTAGAAATAAATAATAATATGTTTGAAAATACTACTGCTTTAAAATATTGATGAAGAGTCACAATGAAGCATCTTATTTATTTTAAATAAAAAAGGAAAATACTTACAGTGGGGGATGCACAGCAGACAGTGAACACAGAACGCAAACAGTGATTTGTAACTTGAACTACTAGACGTTATGCATTTAAACAAGTGGGCATATAAGATTGTAGCCTGATCATATTAGACGTCCGGGCATTCAATCTACGCGCCGCGTCGTGCTACGTCAGACTTCTCCCCTCCCCGCAAAGCTTCGTACTCCCCACTACTTGCACTTTCAGCGCAGCCGCGGGCAGACGATCGGCTCGCAAGTGCAGAATGCCCGCGAGAGCAGGCGTTGTGCAGGCCTGCCCTACGCGATCGCGGCCATTAACCATAGTAGTAGTCGTTCTCCCCGGTCTAACCCTTCTGCAAGACTGTGCGTAGGCGGCAGGGCGAGGGTCGAAGCGTCATTTGCATGCAGACGGAATCGTAGGACGACCACCCTCCTCAGCCAGCGGAAAACTCCTGCTTTGCTCGCATCCTCTCAGATCCCATTTGTATGTAAATATTCAAATCCACTGATTTGCTGTTCCAACTCTCTCGTGAATATAGAAAATTTTTTGACAGATTTTTATGAACAGTACGTTGATATTATTCATTACTCTTGGGGGACGCATTGCTTTGGTAAAATACTTTTCCTCGGTAGAACCTCACAGATTTCACGCAAAAATTTGACGTAAAATTTTATTCTTCAAATGTGACCCTATTTTTATTACAATAATCCCTCGACAACTGCGGATTCGCTATTCGCGAGTTCCCAACATTCGCGATTCAAGAAATGTTACTGGTTTTAACATTCACGAATTCAACATTCGCGAATGCGTCTTTTGGTCGTACTACATTTTCTTTGAAACGAGCACATATCATTTCCTTTATCAGCGTCTTCTGGGAAATGAATTCGGCAGACGTCGGATATCACAGTATCGCTTTCTGCAAAAATTTCAAAGATGAAATTTCAATTCACATTTATAGAATAACACAATTGTAAAATAATTCAATTAAGTTGCGTCAAATTACGCCCGGGTCTGGCAAATTAAGAGTCTTGGCTAAATGAACAGAAAAGTCATTCAGCATCTGTACAAATCTCATTATATTGAGCCCATTGTAGAGGAGCTTCAGGAAATCATCAGTGAAGAAAACCTCCTCGACGGTAATGATGAAGTAACAGAAGCGAAACTGCGTCCTGGAGCAACTTCAATGTGAAAACTCTTGATGGCGTTCTAAAACCAACAGGAGCTGATAGAACTGGCATTCAAATGTGATGGAAACATGGAAATAACATCAAAATTTAAGAGAGAATAGAAGCAGGAACTCTTCCATATTTGAATATTAGAACAGCGAGAAAGGTGATGAAACAAAAAAATTAGCAAATCCTATATCAAATCATTTTTACTTTCTCGCCTTACGAATACTTCGTAAGAAGAGAAAGTTATGTAATCGTGCGGGGGAAAACGGGGAATTTTCGCCAGAAAATCGCTTATAGCAGGGGTCTGGTGACAGAAAAGTGGATAAAACCTGTTGCTAAATTTAGAAAAAAAATCCTCTATCTCGTGGTGTAGTCAAAATCCATGATTTGTTGCTTCTTCATACTTCAAAATCGATTGACGGCATTCCGTCCGTCTGTCCGTCTGTGGTCAACGCTAGCGCCTAAACCATTCGGTCGATTTTCTTGAAAATTGATATTCCCCGATGGTTTTTACTCGTCTCAAGGCCTCTTGAATTTGAAACCGACATCTTAGTATTTGAGGATACTTTACATGGAGCCCATTTTGAGATTTGATAAATTAAAAAAAAGGCTCCAAATTTTTTGATCATATTTTGTCGTTGAATAGTGCAAAGAACGTTGAAGGGAATGACGTAGACATCATTTTCGTTGATAGGCCCTATTTTTCGAAAATTGCAAAAAACTGTTTAAAAACGGCAAAATTTAAGATAGAGATTTTCACCTCAGGCAAAGTCGGTTGTACAAAATTAGCACTTCAAATAAGGTCATGTACCATTTTTTTGGAAAAACGAATAGTTTTTGCGTAAATTGCGATTCAAATTTACAAAAAAAATTTATCTCAAAAACCGCTCCAACTTTTTCTTTAAATTTTCTGTACGTGTGTAAGAAGGGAAGGTAAATATATAAATAAACTACTGGTGCTATAGAATGGCACATACTTTCTCGCAGTAGTTATTTTCCACATGCCGATCATCCGATAAATTATGTGAAGTAAACCGTTCACCGCTGGCTTTCTTGGTCATGTTTTTTGAAAGACATGTGTTTCGCATGTTGACAATTACCGGCTTCGTAATGATAGAACTGATACAAGTACGTTTTGACTGAAATATAAGCAGTTGTTCCGCAAGTCGGTTTCGTAGCGCGGTTGGTTAATGCACCTTCGGGTTGAGCTCTTCAATAAGGAAGGTACCGAGTTCGATCCCCCGTGGGGAATTTTAATTTGATGAATGTGATGTTGTAGGAAAAAAACACTGAAGAGTGCAGATACTTTATTGAAAATCATTTGAAGTACTTCTTCTCACGAATAGATTCAATATAGATAAATAGACAGGACTTGTCTGTGTTTTCCCTAACTGTGCTTTTTAAACAATTTTTCAACTCTGTTATTCGATTTCTGAAGCGTATGACATGTCAAATGAACAGTTGTCTAGTATATATCTGTATGAATCAATTTAAGTAAAATTATGAGCATTTTAACGCTAAATTGTAATACAATATAACCAGAAGTCATGCGATAAACTTACAATCCCTAACGGTTTAGTAATTATTATTAATTTCTAGGCTTACGAATACTTCGTAATGCTTCCTTTCTTCGTCATGTTTTACTTTATTGCTTCCTTTCTTGGTCATGTTTGAAAGACATATTTTTCGCATGTTGAAAATTACCGGCTCCTAATGATAAAATTGATAAAATTAAGTTTTGACTAAAATATAAGTAATTGCGATAAATGTCGTGGAAATGCCTGTATATATTTGTTCAAATTTTTAAGTTTTAACAATTTTTGATCTCCCTTCTTTATATTTGTAAAGCGTATTACCATCGTTTCAATTGTTTCTTTGTCGTGCATTTACAATTTTCTAGGTCGGTTCTATTCTTTTATGGCTCTGTTCGACAGAGGCGGTGTTGGTGTTACGTAGTGGTATAAGTGCCGGTTCGTTGAATTTGAGTTTCGTTTGTCGGGTCTCGGTACCGAAATGGTTTGCTGGTATAGTACACTTTTGCTAGTTTATGGACTAGTGGAATAGCAATAAGGACCGTATAGAAGCAGAGCGAGAAAATATATGCGTTGGAAGCACCACTAGTTAACTTTGAAATAAGTTTCAAACATTATTTTTTCTTCATTTTGAAATGTTAATTGTGAATTATGTTTGCAGTAGCGCTTAATTAGTTTTACTGCAATTGATTGTCAGAATTCTTTTCTTTAATTTTTAAACACTATTTCGATATCCAGGAACTGAAACCCACTTTTCTTCTTTAAAAGATTGACTTAACATTCAAGGACTTAAGATTCGCGAGGTTTTTGGAAACCTAACTCTCGCGAATGTTGAGGGATTACTGTACTCCAGAGAAGGGAGATATCCTTGAACTGGGATTCCGTTAGAGATAACTTCGTAGATTCATTACTTTGGCTCTGTACGTAAATATTTTGAACTATCACATACCGACCGAGTGAACATGGAACATGCAAAAAGTAAAAATGTGAATGTAAAATGTAATGGTCTTCTCCTCCTCCCCAGGCGAGGTTCGGACGGCGCGGCGCCAAGTCGACGGCCGCTGCCTACCGTCTCACGGCATTCGAGCGGCGTTTTAGTCCAGGCGAGGTTCGGCTAATGACCCTACCAATTGACACAAAGCGTTATATGCAACATGGTAATGAGGATTCTTGTGGAAGCAGTTCCCGACGGAAAATTTAGAAAACACTCTAAGTATTTTGGCAGGGATGCTCATTATTTTAATTAAGAAAAATGTAGAGTAAAATTTTAAAAAATATTACTAAAAACCTGTCATAAATATTAAAATTTCTTTCCGTTTAAGTAATAAGAAACATTCAATATATGTGCTCAGAAATTTTCAAATCTTTACGTTTAATAGGTTCTGAAAGAAGATAGGGTAAATGATACAGTGATTGCCACCCCCCAGTGATTAGCCACACCAAATATAATTTGAATTGCCGCTTGTTCTAATACCGTGTTCTAATACTTCCTTGAAAATTGCGTGAAGGGCCACTTTTTGTTAATAATGTAATATTTACTTTCATCGCAAGAGTGCAACTGTATGGCGGATGTTTGTTAACAGCGTGTTCATTGTGTCAGCGTGCGCGTTCATTGTGTGTAAAGATTTCTTAAGATTTTCTTTAGAAACCTGATATCCAACAGCGCTGTTTGTTAATTAGGGCGGTAAGTAAATTACCTTGATATGTCAGAAAATACAAACCTTATTGAGTGACAATGATCAGCTGAAAATGTGAAGCCTAGCTCTGCATAGTGGCATAGGAGGGTGGCCAATGACTGTTTCTTCGATAGTGTGTGAATTGTGTTATTGGCCACTCTGCTAATGATTGTTGTCAGATTGTTTATAATTGTAGTTCAATATTATTGCACAAAGTTATAACCTGCATGGCGCTGAAATAAGAGATTTTACAATGCCAAAGAAGGCGAAGCAGGAGTATGATGCAAAAGCTATAGGAAATGTCATTAAATGTATTAAAAATAACGGTGCGTTCGGCTGAAAAAAACATTTAATGTTCCGAAAACAAGTTTGCAGTTTCTTTTTTATAATGATTTATTATTTGATTGATTTTGTACATAGATCAGTTTATTTAAATTTAAATATGTAGTGGTGGCTTAATTAATAAAGCTTAACCTAACTTAATACTAATACAAAGGTTGAGGATTTATTGTAGGTCTGAAAACATTTTGCAAAACATGTGGAATGGATATTTATTTTTGATGCGAGTAGGATGGATGGGCTTTTACTGAGGTTGAATGAATTTAAAGTTCGGATATGGTGAATATTAGAGAAGAAGTTATGGGGTTGGTAAGTATTGTGGTGAATGATGGGATCGAGGTTGAATTCCTTGTGTAATTGGTGATTTGATATGAATCAGGGTGCAGGGTGCATTATTCTGGTGTCTATGAGTTGTTTCCAGTTGTTAGATGTCCATGTGCAATCCTAAATATTTGATGGGTTTATTTGGGGGGAGTACCATGGGATGGGCTCATTGTTTAATGTTAATATGGTTGGTGGAGTGTACATTCTTAAAGAATAACTTTTTCTGCAGTTTTGTTTGGGTTTAATTTTATTTTTAATTTGGATGACCAACTGTCAATTTGGTTTAGGTATAATTGTATGTGGTTTTTAATATTGATTAAAGAGGAATTGGAAGCGAAAATAAGTGTGTCGTCTGCAAACTGAGCTGTTTTTTCTGTTGGACGTTTGGGGATGTCTGCTACATACAAATTGAACAGTGTGGGTGAAATCCTTGTGGTAATCCTGCTTTGATTAACCTGGGATTTGAGTGATGATTGTTAATTGTTACTGCGAAGGTTGTGTTGGATAAGTAGTTTTGGATTATTGAGGTTATGTAGTGTGGAGTGACGATTTTCTTTAGTTTGTATATCAGTGTCTGGTGCCACACTCTATCAAATGCCTATGATATGTCGAATTATATGAGTATTGAGTGATGTTTTTTCTGAAATGCTGTGTTGAGATGTTCTGTAATTCTGAGGAGTTGGTATTGTGTGGATATGTGTTGAGTAAATCCAAATTGCTCTCTTGGGACTACTTTTGTTAATTGTAGATGTTTTTTGAGTCGCTGAAGTATTATTTTTTCGAAGATTTTAGACGGAGATGGAAGGAGGCTAATTGGGCGATAGCTGTCGGTGTTTGCTGCATTTTTATTTGGTTTCGGGACGGGATGAATAATGACATGTTTCCAAGTGGATGGGAAACGGTTTGTTCTGAAGCATGAATTGTAAATATTTGTTATATAAGCAATTGCGGGGGCTGGTAAACGTTTTAATACTGAATTATTAATACTATCGTGACCTGGCGCTTTTTTATCGGGAAAGAGTTAATTATTTGTTTTATTTCCTTAGGGTTTGTGAAATGAATTTTAATGTGAGGACCATAGTTTGGAAGGTTTGTAGATTGAATTATTGTATTGTGTTCCGGGTGCAATTTTCTTTGGTTGAGGTTGAAAGTCGACTCAAAGTAATTGACTATTTCCTCAGCTTGTCAGTTGGGGTGAATAACTTACCCTTTGGTGAGTTGATAGGTGGAATAATTGATTTCGTTTTTAGTATTTGTCTGGTGAAGTTCCAAATAGTGTTGTTTTGTGACGTTAAAGAGTGTATCTTGTTTTGGAATTTGAGATTTCTAAGATTTTTTTATTAATTTCTTAACTATATTAGTTAATATGTTAAGTTCTGTTTTTATTTGTGTATTTTTTGTGACGTTCCACTGTCTTCTGGTCCTTTTTTATATTTATTATGTATCTAATATCTGCCGGTAGAAGTGAATGTCTAATATTGTTATGAGGTTGTGTATTATGGGTTGCGTTTCTGTTATTGTTGTATGTATATCCTTCGTACGCCTTCCGCGGAGGGGAAGTAAAGCCGGCTGGCCCATGTTAGTAGATTTACTTGCATGTAAAAGATCCTCAAGCCTAAATGACGCCTCTGAGCTAAATTCAAATCGTTTGTTTCGTCGCCCGAGATAATACCTTCTTTCTCCGCTAGGTGAAAGGAGCGTAGCGAAATTTGCGTGGTCAGACGGAAGAGCGGGCCTGATGGCCCGAGTCTCGCCACGTAAAATAAGGCATTAACTAAACTAAACTAAACTAAACTAACTATTATGGTGTTTAGTAACATTACGGCATTCTCAATTTCTGTTGAAGTGTTTAGGAATTTTATTTTAGGTATTAAATTGCTTATAATGTTTTGGAATTTAATCCAGTTTATTTTAAGTGTGTTTATTTTGGGGATTGGGGATCGCGGAGATGGAATTTGCTGTGTAATTACGGGAATGTGGTCTGAATCAAGTTCATGATATGGGGTTGAGCAAAAATCGATATTTTCATCTGTCAGAGTAGTATGCCTGGTTTTTTAGTTACGTCTCTTGGATAGTATGTTGGTTCTGGAGGAAAATATTGATATTGGTATTGGTTAAAATTTGTGATTTTTCCTGCTTGGTTGCTTGTGAGAAATACCCAGTTAATGTGTTTGGCGTTAAAATTGCCGACAATTAATGTATCTTTATTTGGGGTGAATAGATTAAGTATATTTTGGGGCTATATTTTTATTGTTGGAAGTTTATATGCAGCTATTATATTCCACGACTGATTGTTCATTGTTAGGCTTATTACTACTGTTTCAATTTCTGTGGTGTTTGGTATATCAATTTCGTGATGGTTTATATTATTCCTGACTGCTATTAGTACATCCACCTCCTTTATTTTTTGATACTGTCATTTCTATAAAGTTTGTATTCTGGTATGTAAAATTTGTTACTATTGTTTAAATGTGTCTCTGTTATGCATGCAATATCAATATTGTGTGTGTGTAAGTATTGTGTCAGTTCTACTTTTTTGGATGTAATCCCGTTTGTATTCCAATTTGTGAATGATATATTTCTAAGGGCTTGTATTATCATTATTGTTATTAAAAATAAGCTGTTATTGTGTTATGAATTGTATTGATTATTGATGGTATGAGGGAATTGATGAAGATTAATTATGCAGGACGTTAAAGAATTAATTATTGAATTTAAAAGAAGATTAATATTATTATTTGTGTTGGTTTTGCTGTGTGGGGTTGCTCCGTGATCTGTTATTGTTAACGAAGCTTGATTGGTTCACAGAGTTGTAGTTCCTAGTAAAAGGTAGTGATGGAAATGGTTATTGTTGTTGGTTGTTAAAGGATTGGGATTGTGTTCTTTGGGATGGATTTCTTGTGCTCTGGGGTGGGGTGCTTTTCTTTTCAACAATTTCCTTATAATATAAACAGTTCTCATTTCTTACATCTGCGCGGTGATTGCCTTTGCAGAAAATGCTTTACCGTATAGTGATTACCAGAGTATAGTGATTACTATATTGCACAATTAATTTTGTGGTTGCAATTATTTCTAAGTGTTCAAAGTCCAAGCATCTATAACACTGTAGAGGGCCTTTTGGTCTTTTTCTTCTTTCGGTGGTGACTTTCAGGTTGCAAATTTGATTAATGTTGAAAATTGTTTCTAGTGGTTCATTACCGTTGAACTTGGCCGCTATTACAGGAATGGGATGGCTGTCCTTATAAAGACGTGTGATTGTAACAATAGATGGATGGATGGATGTCTTTGTTTAAAATCTTGCATGATTTCACCGTCAGTTAAGGAGAGGTGATCATTTTTAAATACTACAGAAAAGTTTTTGTTTGCTGGGTCTTCGAAGGAGTAGAATCTTCTATTAGTGATTATTAAATATTTTATGATTTTACAAAAATTTTCTGCTGTGTTGGGATTTATTTTCACATTATTTTTTTGTTCAGCCATGAAGTTTTTAGATACGTTAATTTTAATTTCATTAACAAAAGAGTTGATGTTTGTTATTTCGGCGATGAAAATTGGGGGTATTTTAGAGATTATACTAGGCTGTGATGATTGATCACTATTTAGATATTTGAAGCGGGTATCTAGAGGAGGAGGAGAATCGGTTTCCTTGGAGGATAATTCCAAAAAACTATTGCAATACTGTTACAATGTCCCAGTAGGACATTGTAACAGTATTGCAAGTCTGAGGCCTCATTTTGGTTATTGACGTTTTGTGTTGCGAAGCGTATGGGAATTTCGGAACCGTCTGTTTGTGGTACACCGGTTAATATTGATGAATAACTCTTGTCATTGTCACTGGCACTTGCACTGTGTTTTTTGTTACCGCTATTGGTAGCGTCCACGCCTATTGACCTTTTCCTTTGGTTGATATAAGGTCCCCCCTGATTCTGGCTGCGTAAAGTTACAAGTATTCTACCTAGCGACGGATCTTGATAACATGAAGTTTCTGGTGGCGATGATTCCATGACTGCATTATTTGTAGCACTTTCACTGTGTGATGTAGGTAGACTGATGAAGTTGCTATGCGGAATGTTGTTGGTGTTGTGTAGCACATAAAGAGCATTGCTCACTACGTTGCCTGTTGCTGAATTCGCATCGAATGCCATTGATGAAAGTTATTTGATGCACTGGACTAACACTGAATTTACACTCAAGAAAAGTACTTAATACTAGATGCACTGGTAGATAACGGGCGGGCCCGCACTGACCCGACTTTTACGAGCGCTCTGCGATGTGAACGGTTTGGTGGTCGGGACTGCAATGCAATTGCAGTTGCGTTTTAACACTCCAGATCACAAAACAGCACTAAGTCCTGATACTGTATTATTTAAAGAAGAAGACAATTTTGTTAGGTGTATACTTGAACTAGCCAGGAAAGGTTTTCGAAGGCAGAAGGAAGATCTAGAGAGTAGCGTTCAACAATTTTTAGCTGCTAAACTAAGTGCCCAATCCGTTCAACAACAACCCTCCAATCCGTCAACAATCGTCGATGAGAAGGCTGGGTCAAAGCATTTTTAAAGAAGACATCCCGTACTCACTAAACGGACAAGTGAAGCAGTGACAGCCGCTAGTTCATGTGTTAGTGAACAAGATATCAGAATGTGATTTGAAGTTGTAGGTTACATCCAGAGAAGTAACTTGGATGAGAAAATAAATTATCCTACAAGGTTTTCCATTTTAAGAACAGTCAAAGTTTGAAACGTACAATTACAGGAAAGGTTTTACCTGAAAAAAAAGGAGTAAAAATGTTTAGTCAGTAAAACAAAAGACAATATGACATTCATGTTCTGCTTTGCAGCAAGTGGAACTGTCACTAGTCCATTCATTTATCTATCCATACAAACACATACCAGAAAAATTGCTGAAACAGTCCCAGACGGCTGAGAAATGTGAAAAAGTGAGAACGGATTACAAGCGAGATATTCTACAAATAGATTTCAAAAATATTTCGTCTATATCTATTTAAAAATGTCATCACACCCCTTGTGGCGGTCGGACGGAAGACACATCTGACATAGGAATTGAGACGAATATGCTCAGATTATAAAATAGAGAATTTACCCTCACAGCGCTTAAATATTAAAGTTATATAAAATATGTATCTTACAAATTGTGTGCTTTCATGGGTAATATATAAATTAATTGAATTATCGTTATACTAGTTGTTTCTGTTAGAAATAATTGAATGGCCAATCACTGTCCTGATGGTGGCCAATCACTATAATTTCTGTCCAGAAATCACTGTACAAAATGACACGTTTTTATGAAAAAATTAATTAATTTTGTTAATTAATTAATGTTAAACTTTAGTTAATGTTCACTTTCCGATAGAAATTACGGTCGGGATAAGTAAAAGGATCATTGGACAGTAGAAAGTGAGTAGAAATTTTCAAAATTTTACTTTTCAAACGAGATAATACGGTCACAACTCTTAAGTGGTCAATCACTGTATCGTTACCCTACATCAGAATTTAACATGGGCAATATAGGCTCTCCGGCTCGCCTTGAAAGCGCAATGTGCAGGAAGGGATCATTTATGAATTGATTTCACTATTAATGAAATCGCAATTCGTAGCTTAGTCATAGTAAAAAGGACGGAATTCTTTAGTGATAATAATTATAGTAGGACACCAACAGAAAAACCGAAGGGAATAAACTGTTACCATTAACAATGTGTAAAAGTGGAACTTTTTATCTAATTATGTACAAAAAATGACTTCATAGCTCAAGGTGTAGAGAAAATTGCTTTTTGTTTGGAATTACGGCTCAAAGTGGTGCGAGGGCGGCCTGGAGGGAACAGTGTGTGCGGATGAGGAAGCGAGAGAGAGAGAGGGAGAAAGCGTGGGGCTGACGGCGCTTATAGAGCGCGGGGGGGGGCGGAGAGTACAGAGTGTGTGGAGGAGGGAGCGTGACAGAGAGAACGCGTGGCGGGGGAGGGGCGTGCATGAGGTGGGACAGATAGGAGCGCGTGGGGGCTGGTGAGAAGGGGGTGTGGGGAGATGGTAGCGCGGGAGATAGATCGCGTGTCGAGGGTGGGGCGTGCAGGAGTTGAGGCAGGCGGCGCTGTTTGAGCGCAGGGGTTTAGTGAAAGGAATGTGTGGGGAGGAGGGAGCGAGGATGTGTGAATATGTGCCGGGGAAAGGTCGTGCTGGCGTGATTTTTGGCGGGATTTTGGTGCATGGGGGGTCTGGGAAGAGGGGGATTTGTGGAAAAGGGCACGAGAGACGTGAACCTGTGCAGTGTCGCGGCTTTGGTGTGCATGATGTCCCGAGGGACGCAAGGTCGATGGTGGTGTCATAGTTGGCGTATGTGGGAGTGTCTGCTGTCCTTTCTAACGGGGGCGTTCTTCTAAAGCAAAACTGACTTTTTTCAACCGACAAGCCTGTTTAGTTTGTCCTGAAAATGCCTTTGTGTTAAAAGCGCTTGAGAGGTCAAGGGCTTAGTTCCCAATCTTTGTTTTTAATTTCGGGAGAATTTTTATTTTTTGGTCTAATTTATTGCTTCTCATGTTTAGATCATGGTCGTTTATTGAAGGTTTTTGTGTGTGTGTGTGTGTGTGTGTGTGTGTGTGTGTGAATCTGTGATATGGAGAGGACTGAATTGAAGTGGTGGAATAATGATAGATGTACTTTTTATGGCAATTTCGTGTAAACGATGTGTTGCAAACTTTAAATATTTCGAAATTCATTAAAATGTTTTGATCAGTAACATTAGTTAAATATATTAATTTTTGTATTTATTCATGTTCGTCGAAAAATGCATCTCTCAGGGATTATTCTTTAAGTATACTGAGATGAACCATACCATCTCGTTGACGAATAATTATTAATTAAAAACAACTTGGTAAAAATAATGTATGAAAGGAGCAATGAAAACGTGAATGTGAAAACGTTATAGTAGGCAAAATAACAATGATGCATGAAAGACACGAAAGGAAAACAAGTTAGAGCACGAACTACACTGGACAGTGCACAGTGGACGATCAAACGAAAGGCATTGTTGGATGAACAAACGAGAGGCTGAAAAAAGTCACCACAGTTGTTTTTTTTAATTTTATTTCTTCTTGTGCGGCATTTCTGCTTTTCAAGGGTGTTTACATACGATTCCTATAACGTTTTAGTATGAACAATTTTCATGTCTCTTAATACACGTATAAGTTTGTTATATGGGAGTACAGTGGTGTTACTGAATGGCACACACTTTCGCACATTAATTTTGTATTTCGTTTGGTCTGGGTTTGCTTTTCAGATTTTTCAAATTCTCTTGCATGCTGCCATCTATCGGCGCCGATAGTACATTTCCTTGACATTTTCATAATTTTTCAGTTTCCCAATTGTAGAAAGAAAAAATTTTTTTTTAATATTAAAGAACAGTAAAATCTCGTTCTAAATGGCAATATTCTTTGAAACGTTTGGAGCCGTATTTAAGAAAATGACGTTTAAGCGCTACTGTAAATGCAAAATTTGAATCTCTTTTTTCGCTGAAATTTTTTGTTTTCGAAAAACATCATTAGAACTCTTTTGAAATACATCATCTCACAAATACAATGTGTTTAGGAATTGTTGGAAATGTGCATATTAACGGTGTGAGAGATCTTTCAAAAAACTTATATGTACTTTTGGAAAAAAGAAAAAAACACCCCAAATTGAACATTACGTCATATTAAAGACTGCAATTAAGCACTATTAGTTCAAAAATTTGAAGAAAAACATTGAAGCCATTTTTGAGAAAATGGCGTTTGAGCAATTCTCAAAATGCGTCATTTTAAGCTACTTTTCACAGAAAACTGTTGAGTTTTACTTGACATTATTTAAAGCACATGTACCCATAAATATAAGTGTGAACTAATCGCCTAACTAACTATTGTAAAATATTAACAACGTGAGAGATAAGTCAAAAACATTATATTTTGTAATTAACTAGATACTATCCTTATCAACAGTTTAAAGAAAAAATTTGGAGCCTTTTTGAGAAAATCTTATTTTTGTATTTTTTTTGAAATTGCACATATTGCACGCATTATTACGCGAAAACTACTCAATATTGCAAAACAATGTGCATGACGTTAATGAAAGAATTTACTATGGCGAAAAAATTCATTTGAAAATAATCTATATCTTTAATTTTATAGTTGTAAGAAGAGGTCAAAACAAATTAAAACTTTTGCAATTTTCGAAAATCCAGAGTTAAAGTGAAAATCGGACCTATTCCACCTTAATAAGTGCATTTTACTCTATTCCTTACAAGAAATTTAAAGAAAAAATTTGGAGCCGTTTTTGAGAAAAGTTTGAAAATGTCTGGGGGGCTTCGTGTAAAGTACCGCCAATTTTTACAGAATCGTTTTCAAAATCTGGAAGGTTCGACTCGAGCCAGATCGACAGGGGTTTCTTCAATTTGAAAAAAATGTATGTTTGAGGCGCTAGTAGTGTTCACAGACGGATGGACAGATGGACGGACGGACAGACCGGCAGATGGACAGGCATTTTAATATAGTTAGGGAGGAATGAAAATGTCTTTAGGGTAGCGTCGGTTAATTCTCTGCGATCATGATCCCTGTGGGATCCCTGCGTCTATTGTGTGTTGTGTTGAAAGTGTGTAGTTTATTTTAATTTTAAAATTTCTGTATGTCGGAAGTAGTTTAACTTGCACAGGTGACGAGTATGCCAAACAATGTCGATGGTCTTTTCTAGGTCCAAGAAAATTGCTAGTGTGTGTTTTCGTTGGTGGAATGCTGCGGCTATAGATTCGGTTAGATGCAGAAGTTGGTGGTTAGTGAAATATTTGGATTAGAAGCCAAATATTCAGGTAATGGTTTACTATTTAAAAAAATCATTAGTCTACTTAGCAGTAATTTTTTGAAAAGTTTTGTGATGCATGGGAAAAGGCTAATTGGTCTAATATTAAACGGGTTTCTTGTACCTTTCCTGGTTTGCAGAAGGATAAAATTATAGCTGTTTTTCAACGTTGAAGAAAATATTGTAGTCTTAGAGCCGCATTAAATAGTTCAGTTAGTCCGGTAACTGATTTTTTGCTTAATTTTTTAAGTGCTTTGTTGGAGATATTGTCCTAACTGGCTGATTTATTTTGTTTTAATTTGAGTGATGTTTTTGGAGGTTTCTGAGGGAGAGATAAATGAAGTTGCAATTGGAATTGTTTGTACTGTTTGGTGAAAATTGTTAATTATATGTCACCGTAGTGATCGGCCTAAGACATCGCAGAATTTTTCTCTTGGTTACGGTCACGCGTCGCGATGACGAGAATGCAAATTTAGAGAATTAATTAGAGGTTCGCTGGGGAAAGAACAAACGGAATTTTAAAAACTTTCGTGTGTGTAAAAATAAGGATGGCGCCTGTCTGGTATAGCTTAGTAATGCAGTGTTCTTGATATAAATTTATGGAAACGTGCTGTGTAATCTTCAAAAATGAAATGAAACTTGAGAAAAGGACATTCTATTTTTGTTCAATGCAGAGATTGCTACTAATTTAAATTCATTAAAGTAAAATTAATTATTAAATGGCCATTAAATGAATTTGAAATTATTTTAAGTTGCGCAGATCTGAGCCCGAATGAAATGATAATTTTTTGTATGTCAAATAGTTTTATTTTCATTGTATAATAGTAATAGTAAATATTAGTAGTACATGTGTGTGTGGGTTTAGTTAGTTTAAAATATAGGTCTAGTGTAACGTTGCCCTATTGACAATAAATAGCGTAAGATATTGTTGCACTACAGTAATTAGCATGAATTTTGGGTATTATTATATTAGTAATAATTAAAATATGTCTTCCTTGATCCTAAATTCCCCAAATAAAGATTCTACCAGCCCAGAACTCGTGATGAGTGGTGAATTTCCAATGAAAGTAAGTATATATCTGGGGTAACCATTGCGATTACGTGTTTAAAGAGATTTTTAATGAAGAGAATACTCAGCAACTCAATATTAACAGAAATTAGGAGAAATAGAAGCCAGAAAAAGAGAACATTTTTCAAAACAAACCTCAATTAAAACTATGGAGGCCTAGCTTAATGACTCCTAATAGTACTGCTTAGAGTTGTTCATGAAGGCAAGGTAGTCAGTAGAAAGAACCAATGACTGGACTTTCATAATGATTTTTCCTTTTATGTACGTATAGTATAGGGAAAGTTATGTAATGCTGCGCGAAAAACGGTGGACTTTCGGCAGAAAACTCTAATTACAGAGCCCTGGTAACGAAAAAGTGGATAAATCCAGTTGCTATATTAAGAAAAAAAACTCTTAAGGCGTGGTGCAGCTCGAATCCCTATTTTGTGGGTCATTGATACCGAAAAACCAATTGAAAGCAAAACGTCTAACTGTGAACAACGCTAGAAACTAAACCGTTCAGCCAATTTTTTCCAAAATTGATACTCCCCGAACGATCTGGATGATCTCGCGGCCCCTTGAATTTGAAACCGATTTTTTCATTTTGGAGGGTACTTTACATGAAACCCCTGGGATATTTTCAAAAGTTTCAAAAAAATGTCGCCAACAATTTTCACTAAGTTTTGTTGTTATCTGAAGGTCATTTAAGAGAATAGCGTAGGTCCCATGTTTGTTGAAATCTCTGATATTTCGAAAATTGAAAAAAAATTCAAAAGGTTTTCGGCATCTTCCTATTACTACAATTATGAAGATACATTTTTTTCCTAACGAAATGTGTTCATACAAAATAGTTCTTCAAATAAGGTGATGTTCAATGTTTCAAAAACAAGTATTTTTTCGAAAAGTTGTATCAAACATAGACAATTTTTTATTTTCTTTAAACCATTTTTCCTAACCTTCCAGCGGGCGCGCGTAAAATGTTCACACCAGCAGGCGCGTGTCGTAAATTTTACGACATTCAATGACTTGAAAAAATCAAAGAAATTGTAGAACAATGGAATTTTATGTCGAATTGTAATATCTAAGAATGATGTTTACTACCAAAAAACATATCCGTTGGTAAACGTTCGTAATTAGTATCAGAAAGATCTTCCGATCCAGTATCGTTCTGATGCTTGTCTATATTTTCAACATTCGTTTACTGTCACTGTCACTATCCAATTCATGGCCTTCCTCCGATCAGACAGCTCTTGAATAATATTCTGATTTTCTTTCACATGAATTATTTATCTGGACATTTTACAGAAAATTTCGATTAGGCCAAATTATTATACAATATTTTAGCACAATAGCCGGCGCGCAATGTAAAGTTTACGTCCCTATGCACTTATCCCGAATAGAGCGTTACAAAAACTGAATATAGCGTGCTAACTAAACGGTAGCTGCAGGAATGCATCACTAAAGATACCTGCAAGGAATACCAAGAACGCAGAAGTCTTTGACAACAATGAGTTGACAGCAAAACAAAAAAATCTGCTATTGTAAAATTTACGACAGCGCGCCCGCTGGAAGATTAAAAAACGGATAACGCTTTTTTCTTATATTGGGACCTGAGATAGTATAAAGGAAGCTTAGGGGAATGGTGTAAGTTTCAGTGTTCGTTGAAATGCCTGATTTTGCAACAATTAAAAAAATTAAAACAATTTGGGCGTCTTTCTACAACTGCAATTGTGAAGAAAAGATTGTTGACCTTAATGAAATATGTTCATCGAAAACATCTTCAAATAAGGTCATGTTGAATTTTTTGAAAGTATGAGTAGATTTTCTATAATTTCCTGACAAACATAAGAGCCCGCTCGGAATTGACTGCGATTCGTTTTCGTCGTTTTCTCACAACTACAATCTTAAAAATACATTTTTTTCTCAATTACATGTATTTATCAAAACATCTTCAAATAAGGTCATGTTTTATTTTTTCAAAATGCGAGTAGTTTTTCTATAATTTTCTGACAAACGTAATAGCCCGCTGTAAATTTCCTGCGCTACGGATAGCTGGATGCGTCGTAAATTAGAATTTGAAATTTTGTATATTATTTCTTGGTTCGTTTCTTACATTCGACCTTTTGTTATACATTTACACATTAATGTTTTAGAAATTGTTTTATTTTGAAATATTTGAAATAAAAAGTTTAAAAAATTAATAGCTCTCAGAATAGCGACAATGCAGAGTCAGCAACAATGGAATTCAGTTTGCGCTCGCGAATATCTGTGATTTACGAGTAATTGTTGTGATCTGATGGACACTATACATAGGTATTGTATGTATGTAAAGAAAAGAGTATGAAAAGGAGTTATAATTGTCTAATTTACATTGATATTTGCATGAAAATATTTAGTTTTCGCACCAAATGCTGTACCATTTGTAGTGAGTACAGTATTTGTTGCATGGTTTTTGAATACTCTTCTCTAATCATGGCCCTATGGAATGCATTTCTATATTGTCCAGGGTATCAGTCTTCTTTTTCCAGTACAGGTTTACAAAACTTTTGTATTCTATTTTTGTGCAGTTGTAGGATTCTCATAGTTCTGACATTCTTCTCATAGTTCGCTTTTTGAATTGGACGTTTTCAAATAATAGCTAAGATGTTAGTAGGGCAGAAAGGGCAATATTTCAATCCTCCGTAGCTGTTTCCAATAATAAGGGAAAATCTGGTCTGTTGTAGCACCACTAGTTTCGAAATATTGTATATCGAATCAACACAACTAAAGAGAGGAAAGAAAACTCACGCTTAACGGCTATCCTCCGTTTAGAATTCTAACAGTTTTGCTGTCCGTTGTAACTAATCATAATAAGTGAATTGTTGAAAAGTTTAAGATGGTAGAAAAAATGCTTCTACTCCCAGAAAAAATAGATTTTATTTATATATTTATTTAAGAAGATAGAATTAAAGAGAAACAGATACAACAAACAGGCTTCATTTTAAACCTTAGTTATCATCTTGCCTTAAAAAATCGTCCACGGTGTCTATTATTTGCTCTTTATAAGCTTCATTAAATAAATAACTATTGGAGAAATATGCACACATTACTCGTATGGCAATAAGGCCGGCTCTGCACTTTTCAATTTAAAAACCTGCATTGTGTTTGTTTCTGCCACGATTCTAAAGAACTACCGGAAATTCTCCACCAGATGTTCCAGATTCCCCTCCAGCTTCTTTATCAACCCCTCCCCCTCCGTCTTTGCTGTTCGAGGGGGAGGGGGGAGTGACTGGAGGAGCATTTTTGGGCGCTGAATGGGCAGTTTCTTCGATGCTGGCGGCGGCGCTGTCTCCCGCACTGCCCTCGAGGCGTTTCACGTAATTGATCTAATTGCGACTAATTACTCGATTTCAATCCTGACCCTGAGCCTGCACCAGGAAGGGCAGAGTGGTTGCTAACTGCTATTTCTTCGTTTGCCTGCCAATGTTACCAGAGAGTAATATCAATTTTATTTGTTATTTGTCAAACACTGCCTTTTTAATGATTATAAATTCTATGTTGGTCCAATAATTTTTAGGCAGACACAATATTAATATTTTTATTAAACAATCTTTCCCAAAGTTTCGAAGGACATTGGCCTTCTTCGTCAGGTTCTAGTAAATACATATAATAATTCCAGAACAATATTTCATTTGATCATATGTAGAGACTATTATAAAATAGAAAATTCAACTTACAAGATAAACTGCATCAATTAATTTTTGTATAAATGTTTAGCTGAATAATTTTTTGTAATGTTTCTTTCACTTATCTATTGCGAAAACAATTGGTTATATATTTTTCAGAGCCACCTAATAATGTAAATATTTTGAAAATGATTAGCAGTTTCATGTAACTTTTTTCAGAGCCCTAATTTCTTTGCCCTGTGTTCAGTGTACTGTGTTCAGTAGCCCTGTGTTCAGTGTACAGTGAACAGTCAACAGTGTGTGTACAGTGAAGAATGAAGACTGTGTTTGTGTTTTACTTGTACCAGTATTTTCGCTATCAGCAGTGATTCGATGAAATTTTCAACTCAGCGGTTTCAGACACATTGCTTTCTCAAAAGTAAAAATCAAATACTTTTTGTGACTATCACCAAAAGCTAAAACCTAACTGTCAAAGAACATTGAATAATTACTTCAAAGGTTTTCTTTAAGGAAGTGTGAATTGTTCCAAGAAAACTCTCCACGAGACTGAATAAATGTTTATATTGAAAATTTCTTTTAAACATCAATTGCATTGCTTTTTATTTCTATTCAATATTGTATTAGCACATTGCAAGTTGTCTTTATATATTTTTAAACAAATAATTACGTTTCGTTACCAACTTTTCCTCTTAGAATGGAAATAGGAGGATAGGGATGAGTGTGGGGTTTAACATGCGAGAGTTCTCGGTCGGGTACACGGAAGTAGTAGGGCAAGACTAGTAGGTGTGCTATGGCACAACACAAAGAACAAACTTTGTAAATTAGCTAAAGTAAAATAGCTTGAAATAAATGAAAAAATCAAAACGCGCTAGCCTACAATACCTGAATAAATTTACAATTATGGAAAGAATAGCGCAAGTCACTCGATAACTACCAACGATCGCAGTCCAAACGCACGATATTGGCGGTATATGAAAATATGTACATCAACGCCTAGCTGCAAACACTTATTGTAAATAATACACCGTTTAATATTAAACAAGGTGTCGGTCACAATAATGGAAACACCGTTTGAGCAACATTCCCGTGTACCGAAGATAAGTCTAAGCCAACTAAATTGTGTCTAATGGTAACAAATGATATTTAGTACTCGAAGGTGAAAATATTAGTTAAACTTTTTAATATACAAATAATTTTTCAATTTTCTCACCCTAGAAAGCTGGCACCCTGACTCTCCAAAGCCCCCTCTGTTCCTCATAACAAAAATCAAGGAAAGTTAAATAATATCGCAAAGAGTAGGGTTGTACTAGCTCGATTCCGTATTTTCGCACTACTTTACTAGGCTTTCTCAAGAGTAATAACCTTTTCTAATATTTTTGTGACTATCAAAAAAAGCGAAAAGCTAATCCTCAAGGAAGATTGAATTATTTCTTCAAAAGTTGTTTTTAAAGAAGTATGAATTGTTCCAAGAACAACTCTCTATAATGCTGAATAAACCTTTATTGAAAATTTATTTCCCACATCAATTGAATTGTTATTTTTGTTTGATATTCTGTAAACTCATTAGAATTAAGTAGAAAAGTACATTAGAGGTTACATTTATATATTTTTTAAAGAAATAAACACGTTTCATTAACAACTTCCCTTCTTAATGGACAGGATAGGCATATATATGTATATATTGTAACCGTACGTGATGTCGGTTGCAGGGGATTTTAGTGGGATCGTGGCTCATCAGAAGATTTCAAAATAAGAAAGGAAACGCAAAGTCGTGACCACAGAACAACATGTAATTGGACACGCGTTGAAGCGAAACCACAAAAAAAACTTGAAAAATGACAATAGCATTGATACAAAGAGAAAATGCACAAACAAAAAATTAACACAATTCAAAAAAGTATCAAAAAGGGAGAATCAACTGCAAAGTCATCATGCATTGATTTTAAGATTTGCACATCTTGGAATCACAGTAATATCTTCAATTACAAAACAAGTTAAAGCTCAACAAATGAAAAAATGAAATCCCGGTTGGGATGAGTGAAGTGCACGTGCTTCTCGCATGAATCAATATCGTAGTACCTTTCGTTTACGAAAATTGCAGTAAAACTATCCCTCGTTATACACTGCATCAAAATACATGCAAATAATTTCGTGCACGAAATTCACTAGAATTCCCCAAAACATCTCTACTCAATTAAATGAACAAATGTAATGTTTTCTTGATAACACAGAATATTCAAAAGAAATTTCTTCGAAACTAAAGAACTAACATTACAAGAAGAACATCTTGTATTCTATTACAATGGCTAAACATAGTTTGTTTATAGCACCGAATGTTCAAGAGAATTTTCTTAGAAGTATCGTTAATAGCCCCTAAAATTATCTTTCATGGTAAATTGCGTGCACACATGCCTTACACCAGTCTGCCTTCTATAACTAATTTCTTCGAGATTCTCAGTTCTAGTATAAATGCGCGGCCACTTTAGTTCCGAAATTATTTCCCTCGTGTTCTCCTAAAAAACACTCAGCACTTTACGCCACTGGTCTTACCTCGCATTATGCACATCTCTTGCGAGTCAATAAATTCAAGTCTCATGCAGTCGGGCAGTTCGTGTAAACAATTCCCGATGTAGAACATAAAGGATCGAGATACCGACCTTAGTCCGTTGAAAAAAATAGCCTCACCCAAACAGCAAAGCTTGCAGCAAGAACAAGGGGTGGTGAAATCCGTCCTGGCATGACACACCTCTCTGACCCTGCCGTCAACCTGACACGGTGGAGTCCAAGCACTTTCTGCCCCTGGCGTCCCGTACTCTCCTATCTCTCCACTACCGCACAACTCCGAATCCAAGAAGGTTCTGCTCCGTCGTGCCGCACACCCCTCTCTCTCCCCTACTCTGCCCACGTCACTACTCAGATAAGAGTTGCACACCTCACTCCTCCAGATAAGAGTTACCCCTTTCTCCACCCCTCCGAGCCACCGATAAGAAAACTCGTCGGCTGCCCGGCGAGTGTGTATATATATATATATATATATATATATATATATATATATATATATATATATATATACATACACACACACATGAGGGTTGGTGCAGAAGCCATGGACACTATTTGTTGTGAGAATATGAGTAGGGGTGGAAAGTTTCAAATATACAAATACATACATTCGTACATGTACATATTGTGATCAAACATACCTTCTTTTGGAAATTGGGTGGTGTTCAGCTCAGATAAATCTCACTTTCTGGAGATCTAGAACGTTTACTAAGGACAAGGGATCATTTTAGGGGGTATCACCGTAATACGAACATAGTCATATTTACATTAATTATTATTATCATCAATATATATTAAACAAAGTTGTGTTAATTACACCTTTTATAACTCAGGAAAGTCTGGACCAATTTTCATTATCTCTGTTTTGTTGGATTCATCTCCGTTCTGAATAACAGAATAACTAATAAAATATCGAAAAAATGGCAGTACATGGCGCTGAAGAATAAAAAACTAGATATTCATGTAAATATTTAACGTAACTTTAAACGGTCATAATTTTGAGAGGGGCAGACCGGGGAAGCTAATCTTACCTGAACAATGTTCAATAATATTTACTTAATAACATATATTAATTTCAGTGATGTGTTTTTTGGTGTTTTTGTGTAATTGCCAGTAAGTTTACTTAGTTAAAGGAATAAGAGGTTTTTGCATACCTTAATTACGTATGGCTTAATTAAATTAAAAATAAAAATAATTGACACTGCAAAGGCTTTAATATATTTAGAAGGGTATATAAAAGCGCATAGAATTCCTGGAAGGTGAAAAGTGGATTGGGAAAAAGTTATAAACAATGAAAGATAAGTGTATTTTCACTGCTTGAGTGGCTGAATTTTTCCTCGACTGAAAGGCATGGCTTTGAGGGTGTCTTATGGCTGTAAGCATTAATACAAATTATTATTTTTCTGTGATTTCTATTAATTTGAAGTATGCAGAATTTATCAAGAAATAATCCTTTTTCAAAAATTAAAATTTGGGTCCTATGCGCGCGTTTCGACCCTGTTCAGACCACCGTGCGGCGCCACGCTAGGACCCGGAACCGCCAGCCGCTTTCCACGTCGAACCTTGCCATATATACTCACTGCGCCGAACAATGCAGCACACCGCATGCGCCGTGATAGATTCTGGTTTCCACAGCCGCTCACTCACCGTTGGCATTCATTCACCGCCCAATACACCGTGCACTTCACACGGCTACAACGTCGATTGCCTCTCCTTTCATTATAATGTCTGCGAATATCATACCATATTACATCACATGAGTGGTATTCACTGCTGCTTCCATTCTTTTAATAAATCATTCCGAAAACAGCATGGGTTTGGTTTCTGACACCACGTGACGAGCCTTGCCCACATGGGCGGTTATTCTTGCATTTATAATGTTTATCCATTTAATTTACCGATTACAACACATTACAATGATCGTCGTCACTCTATATCGTATTTGTGGCACTCACAATGAGTACTGTTCATATTTAATCACCGATTGTGTTTGATTCAGTCTCACTCCACTCACGTGCACCTCCTGCTCGCTCGGAAAATTCCTTGTTTCTTTGATTTCTATTTACTCCTCTTTGATAAATGACCATAAGGTCATTATATATATCCATTGCGACATAACATTAGCGGTACTCTAGACTCATTACAATGGTCTACGAAAATTAACATTTTTTTCCTTCATAAGAATGAAAGTAACACATTCTAGAAGTATTTTTCTTACTTCATTCAAAAATCATTTCAGTTTTTCACCATCAGGCAGAAGTTTTGTGCGATATTCATTTCAAATTTTTAAAATTTTTATTGAATTCAGTAACTAGCAATCCAACTGTAAATGCTAAACCTGACTTACATTCTGACTACTCATTCTAACTAGAAAGTAATAATCACGATTTTCGGGCATATTCTACACCGGGAATATCTCTCTTCTTGATCCAACAGTATATTACTATAGTCAAATGGTAGAAAATAGAGGAAAGTTTTGGTGTAGTTTTGATTTTTGGGTCCTACATGTTTTTGGGGTCGCTGAACACGAATATCATGTTTGTCAACAAAACTTTTGCCCGGAAACACGTTTTTTTGCAAAAAATATGTTAAAAATCCGATATTTTTCAGTGTTTTTAACATAACTCAAAAACCATCCACTTTGCGTAAATAAAGGTCATATATGAAATTACTTACATTTTAGGTCTGAAGGATATTTTTCTCCAACGTCCCATTTAGCCGCTAGAGCAACATGAATTGTGGTGTTTTTATGAAGAAAATTGTGAAAATGGGATTCATCCCATTTTGTCGCAATGTAGCTCAGAAACTACGCATTTTTCGTAAATATTGACCTTATATGAAATGAAAGATTATACAATTGTCTACATTTCAGGACTTAGAAGTTCTTTGTCTGATAAACAGTTGCGCCACTACCGCGCGTCGAACCCAAAGGCAAAAAGTACTTTGATATTACTATGAGAATGGCACCTCATTTACCCTCGCTCACTAACTCTCTAACTCCTATACGTTTTTTTGACAAACATGATATTCGTGTTCAGCGACTCCAAAAACATATACATAGCACTCAAAAACCAAAACTACACCAAAACTTTCCGCTATTTGGCATTTTTGAGCACCGTTTGACTGGACTATATAATCAGCCAACATATTTGGAACTACACTTGCCTTAGTACATGTTTTACATTGTAGAAATATACTGATGAAAACGCTCACCGTGCTTATCGCTGACAGCCCTAAGATTTTCCGGGAGGAAGACTTTACTCAGAGTCTAAGAAGTGAATTTTCGTAAACATGTTACATACCACAACTTTATAAGAAATGCAGAAGATCAGCCTCTATGTCCGATAGATTTCTGCCTTACGGTTTTCAAGGAAATTGCAAAATATTTGTAAATTTTTGAAAGACTGCCAGGCTGCTTTTTCCAGTGAAATTAACAGTTCTTCAAAATGTTCATCAGCCATTAATGACCATATTTGTGGTCCTAAAAACTTCTTTCAATTTAGCATCTTTTTAGAAAATTTGTATTTCGAGTTCAACAATCCATCAGAAAGTACGAGTATATCTGTAGCTTTTATGAACTTTTTCATTCCTCCTAATTTGTATGCAGTGGAGGTAAATATATTTTCAGGACTCATTAAATGGGTATGCGACCTATTTCCAGGGATAGGTCAGAGATACAGAGATTCCTTTACTATTTGTCAAACATAAAATTGACAATCACTTAGATCAGTGTTGTCAAGGTCGATGCCATGAGCGGGAGTCCGTGACACGAGTGCCACGACGAAATCGCCCCTCCACGCAGCACTCCACCACCAGAGGCAACGCCGTCCCTATTGTAAAACGGCGGGGTTACTAATAGTTTCCTTTCCCAACGATAGTAACGCAGAGAAGCTCGTGGCATACTACGATACCACGAGGTGTGCCACTGCCACCAGTAGAAGACCTTGACATCACTGACTTAGATGATTCTTCCGTTCCCTCCTAATCATAGGAATTGCAAATGGCATATGGTGTATACCATTTTTCTATCAAGACAACAGTCTTAACATACAAAACATGTATTTGGGGCCGTGGTCTTTTCAAAATCACCAACTTGACAGCCAAAACGAAAGCCATCTTGACAGCCTAATGTTGACAACAGGTTTTCGTAAATGGCGTTAAATTTCGCATTGAAGTCTTCCAAGTCAGCTCTCCACAAATACAGCAATAATAAACTGCCTGATTTACGCATATTCCTGACATGATTCAAATATAAAATACCAAAACACAGTTTACATAGTACACTTCCAAATACAAAGGAAGGAAATATATCACTAGTGATATTCGTGGTAATGAGCTCATAGACACATCATAATGCCAAATTAACCTTCCGGCGTGCGCGCGGCAGCACTCCGTGCTGCCGTTGTACTTTTATTGTTCTAAAATGGAGTAAGGCTAGTTTACATGCCAGAGGGCATTATTCTCACTCCCTAACATTCTAAACGAAAAGCGGGAATCTCCGTTCCCTTGCCTTCTCTCTATCACTCGTAAAGAAGATTTTAAAATAAATACATTTTGACCGCATAACTCCGCCTGTGTCTGTTGCTGATGCTGGGCTGTTCGCGGCACCCGCGGCTATATGGTGGTGGGTGGGGCGAGCAGTGCGGCGGCGGCAGCGGGCACCGCCGGTCCCAAGCCCGGGTGAAGGAGGAGGGTCACTATTGCGGCATTGCTTCCACTTACTTGGGCCATATTTTTTTAACTTTCCTATTTGGTCTCTCTTGACCCCTTGTGTTCTTCGACCCCGATGCTATTAGGTTGCGCGGGCTAGGGGGTCATTCATTTCACTACTTCTTTTTTTGTATACTCGGTCTTTTCTTCTTCTTCGAATCTCTTTTTTCCTATTTCTCGTGGAGGTAGGGAGGACAGGACTCTATAGGCGAGAGGGAAGCTAATCTGTCTAGGGGACAGTAACCCCAAAAAGAAAATCTCTGGTCCTCCAGGTTGGGGGTTGGGGCGTCGGACCTGCACTCCGTCACTCTTAAAAAAAGAAACAAACTGCAAAACTTCCCGGCAAAGCCTCGGATCAGGATGGATCATCAAGACGAAAACACGCGCGGAAACAGCCTTTGAATATCGGAACATGGAACATTCAAGGAATTGCCACGAAAACTGAGGAGGTATTCAGAGAAATCAAAAAGTATGATATGGACATTGTAGAATTCACAGAAACTAAGAAGAAAGGAAGGGGTTCGGAAGAAAGGAATGGGTACATCAACATTTATAGTCGGGTTTCTATAGCTATCAAAAATACATATAAAAACAATATCACCGGCTGGGAACAAATTAATAATAGAATTTTGAAGGTACAAATGGTGATTAAAAGTCATGTATTTATTATTATAGTTGCTTATGCGCCAAATGATGATACCGATATTGCAAGTAAGGATGTATTTTATATAGAAGTGACAAAAACAATGGAGAAAGTAAGTGACCGAAAAGGACGTCTATTAGTTGGGGATTTAAATGCTTGCACTGGATGGAGAATTGCCGATGCTATAGTAGAGAAGCAGGGGAAAATACAATAAATAATAATGGAGAGAGGTTGATAGAATTTTGCCAACTGAATACTCTCAGAAGAATAATTGGTTGGTTCAAGCATAAACAGATACATCAGTTTACCAGGATACAACCAACTCGGAATTTAAGAACTATAATTAAGTATATTATAATAAGACAAAAATCAAAACTATAGATAAAAGACGTAAGAATATTGAGAGGCCCTGAGTGTGGATCAGATCATCATTTACTGGTGTCCAGAATTTTCTTTCCTTTTAAAAGCACAAAAAATACTTACAAAATTGAAGATGGTAATAATATTTAAAAAATAAATTATAATTTGCAAAAACCTCAAGATCCCTCGAGAGTTCCCATAAACACTGTTGGGCGACTTTCTCAAATATTTATTTAATATTTTTTCTTACAAATATTGTAATGGATTCCCCAATTCGTTCGGGCGATCACAGCTCACGAAGAGAAAAATTTAGTACCCTACTCAAGCAATGCTTCGTGTATGCAAACTTGTTAAAGGGTCTAACGGGAATGTCACTTTAGACAATTGATTTAATTCTGTAGAAGTTATTGTTGAATTAATGAAGAGGAAATTTACTTTACATTTACAAAACAACAACTTTACATTTACAAAACAACAAATCTCATTTACAAAAATGATTCCTGATGAATTTCTTGGTGGCCCATAAAAACCAGTTGAATCAACGCTGTACGAATTTAGGGGACGGAGGAGGCTGTACGGATTTAGACGCAAATTCAATATTTTACGACAATTAAAAAGTCTTTCAACAATATCAATGTTAAATAAAAAAAGGTTAAAACTATCCACATCTTTGTGATTTATAAAATGTATTAACATTAAAAATGTAACGAATAGTTGAGAGTTTTTATTCTTCCTTCTTAAATTAAATATTAAAAATTTTGAGGGTGCAAAATATTGTTTTCTTGAGGCAATAGACAGTGATCTCATGCTCCCGCTTTTGTGATTAAAAAAGGCGCGCCCACCGGAAGGTTGACTGGTTTGAGCATGTCAAAACATGAATGAACCTGCACAGTATTGCTTTTTGGTGTTTCAGAATGAGTTACGTCTACTTTCCTTAAATACAGCTTTAATAAAATCGCTACGTACAAGGTAAAGGTTCCTATGTCAGGACAAAGAGAATGTTAAAATCAGTTTTTTTTAAGTAGCTGTCACAAACATCTATGTCTGATGGAAAATTTTGAATACATATCTGAATTCAGTAAGAAAAAACGCACTAGATTTACTAATCAGATTTCTGTTTGAAGAAAATCTTGTCGAACAGAATCTTGGAAGCGAAATAAATTAGAACGCATTTTTGCCTTAATACTCAGGTTGAGTCCAACAGTTTTACTAGTTTATATAATGACCTTCTATGAAAATTTCCTGAACTAATAGTAAAGGGATTTACTACAAGTCATTTTACTTGTTTATCTTTTGTGTTGTTTTATCATTTTTTGTTTTTTAAATATCTTTTAATTTTAAAAAATCCACGTATTTCGTCTGTTAACCGTAAGTAATAGTGTTTCCTAAGCCCTCCATTCTTCTTGTTTCCCCCACCTGACATCACTATCTAGCTTCATTACTATCTTTTACCTTCCTCTACCCTACTGCCACAAAATAATTTCTACACTGCACTCAGTTATTATTGATCCGAAAATTTCTACAGACCAATTCGTTCTTTTACTATGAAAAAGGTTTCAAAAAAGTCTCGTAATTTGTGTAACTAATGTGGGAACCATCACTGTGAATGTCCTCAAAATGTTGCCAAAAATTGCTTTTAGAACTAACAATGTTAGTTAAGAAAACAAGACTGTGCCTTGTAATTTTGTTTTTTCAATTTCAAATCTGTCATTAAACCTGATAGTCCATATTTTATGTAAAAACTTCTTTTTGCCTCTCTGCAAACTACTATGGTCAAATTTTGGATGTATAAATAAAATAAAATGTCAAATTTTGAATAAATGAAATAAATTCATATTTCTGAATCGTTGAACATCGTTAGAGTACTTTGTAGATAGTACTAAACCTATTTTGACATACTCTTAGAATACTTTACCCTTAATTCAAAATTTAAGGGCCATTCGTCCCTATTACATATTGATTTTTTTAAGACAGTCGAGTAATTAATTTTACTTCCCCACATACGTACGTATACATGGAGTGATAAGCGCGAAAAACTGGCGAATTTTCGGCGGAAAAAATTCATTGCCGGGCGCTGATAACGAAAAAGTCGATAAAACAAGTTGCTAAATATACAAAAAAATCCCGTAACACGTGGTGTAGCCAGAAACCCTCTTTTGTGGGACCTTGATACCGAAAAACCAATTGAAAGGAAAACTTTCGGCTGTCCTTCCGTCCGTCTGTCTGTCCGTCGGTGAAAACTACTAACGCGAAAACAATACGTACGATTTCTTCCAAAATGGATATTCCACGGTCGATCTGGTTTGAGTGAAAGCTTTGAGATTTTGAAAAAGATTCTTCAAATTTTTGGAGGTACTTTACATGAAGCTCCCTGGACATTTTCAAAATTTTCTCATGAACGGCTCCAAATATTTTATTTAAATTTCTTGTAGAACAGAGTAAAATGCACTTATGAAGGTGGCTTAGGTCCGCTTACTTTTCGTCACGGATAACTCGTAATTTTCGAAAATTGTGTAAGTTTGAATTTTTTTCGGCGTCTTTCTCCAACTACAAAATTGAAGATGGGTATTTTTCCTTGAAATAAAATTTGTTCTTCATAGTGAGTTTTTTCTTTAAGGTCATGTACATATTTTTAATACTTTTCGCAAAATGTTGCGTGCAATATGTGCAATTTTAAAAAAAAATACATAAAAAGATTTTCTCAAAAACAGATCCAAATTTTTTCTTTAAAGGTTTGATAGGGATAGTGCTAAATGTGCCCTATGAGATGTCAAACGTCATATCCTTCTATTGTTTTGTTTTTTGAAAAATTGCAAAAATGTAATTTTTTTACTTGTCTCTTACGTCGTTAATATTTACATTAGCCTTGATTTGTTGACATTATTATATTTATGAGTATATGTGATCTAAATAATGTGGAGTAAAGTTTCTCGAAAACACAAACATTTTCTGTGAAAACTAGCTCAAAATTCCACATTTTCAGAAATGCTCAAACGCCATTTTCTCATAAGTGGCTAGAAAACATTTCTTCAAACTTTTCGATAGGATAGTGCTAAATGCACTCTTTAATATGACGTAAGGTTTATTTTATGGTATTTTTTTGTTTTTTCAAAAATTACACAAATGTAATTTTTTGAAAGATCTAAACAGTATTATATTTGCAGATGTTGCAGATGCAGATGTTGAACTTGTTCTCTCCTTTACTTCCTCCTATCTAGCAGGTCTTGCGTATATCGGTACTTTGAAGAGACCTAATTGCTCAGAGATGTTTTTTCCTTCTTTTTTGTACATAGTCAGATGTTCGTTTTTCTGAAAATTTGAAGATATATAGTCTCGGCGATATATTTTATTTCATATTACCTTCCTATACACGCATTGACTGAAGCCATATCCAAAACATTGAAAAATACGTGCCTTCACCACCATTTACTCCTGACTTTCACAGTATACAAGCCATTCGATAAAGTATGTCAACGAAATATTTCGTTTCATTACAAAATTGTGCAGCGATTGGAAGTTTCTTGGAGCTCCTTTTATGAATAGTTTGATGCAAGGTCCTAAGAATCACGCTTTTATTTACTTTTTCCTGAAATTATGTCAAAGACAGAAAACATAATACTCATCAAAATAACGGGTCTTCGTTCTTTTAGTAGTATTTGTAAACATTGTAACTGATTTTCAGTCTACATGTCTATTTTTATTTGAATGTGTAGAATATGATTACATATTAAAAGTAACAAGGCGCTGAGCATATATATTGTTTAAAATTTGACGTAAAAAGTAGGTCACCCGTTAAAATGACGGGTGCCTTCCTCCTAGTGTTAATCACTATAAATCATGTTTCCAAGGAAAAATGAAAATGGACAACACCCACAATTCCCTGTAGCGGCATCAATGTATGAGTATTCCTGTGGCACTGCCACCACCAAATTCCAACTTCTAGCGCCTCCTCTCGCCATTCGCCATCGAGGCATTAAAGCTCCCGCTTGTAATTTAGGAAAAAAAGACTGTCGCAAAGCGCTAGCGATTTCGTTCCTCCCGTCCGGCCACATTAACATTTCACAGCAAATTGCAACTCTTCGGACTGTGAACGTTCAAAATACAGCCAACCATCATGACCTGTCTGATGCCATTTTAGTTTGAGGAAGAGCTGCGAATAGCTAAATCAAATTAAGATGCAGAAGCACGGTCGTTAAAAAAAAGTTCTTGCAATTAATTTGTGAGGGAGAAAAAGTCTAAAAAATGTCAGCATGTTAGTAAAGAGAAGATTTGGTTGGCTAGTGAAGTGGGTCGTTGAATAAATTGCACAGCCAAACTCAAATGTACCGCCCCGGCCAGCGGTTGCTGTTCCCCGCCTCGCGCGTGTGGTTTGTCAATCACGTTAATTTCGCTGCAGAATACCGTTGCTTTTCATGGCCGTTACTCGATGGGCGAGTTCAAATGATTTGATGGCGAAGTGCAGTTTTGCAATGCACATAGAATACGAAAGCTGAATAATTTATTTAGCAATATCCATCCACTGTTGCAATCATTGTTTTTTATGAACCATTATATATTTTTTGTACTTTTATTACGTAATGTGGACGTAGCTCTCCTCTGAAAATGAATTCACGAATGTCAAAATTGCCTTGAATTAAAGTATATTTTTTATTAATTTCAGGAAATCATTGCAACCTTTAATATTATGACTCACAGAAATACATTATGAATTATACGCGAAGTTGTAACTTATCTCCTCTGTTATAGTTGTAAGTTCGACGCGATAAAAGGAACATCGGATTTTGAGTCCACGTTTTTCTTTCCTGATGAATCTAATGTACTCTTTAAAATATTTTATATTTTGGCTTTCATGTTTTAAACTTTCAGAAATATTGGGAATATTTTTGTATTTATTCCAAATACAAATATTTACAGATTAATAACACTAAAAAATCATTTATACTGACTAATATGAAGAGAAAGTAAATTTTAGAGTGCTTTAAAATTGTTGATAAGGCCAGATTATGTAGTAGTACTCAATATAATGGGAATTTCGCTTTCAACAAATTCTTCAATGAATATCACTTGCCTTATCACTTACCTTGTGGCAATGAATATCACTTGCGGCAATGAATATCACTTGCGGCAATGAATATCACTTGCGGCAATGAATATCACTTGAGGCAATGAATATCACTTGAGGCAATGAATATCACTTGAAGCAATGAATATCACTTGCCTTACGATAAAACATTTTTAGAAATAACTTTTGGAAAAATGGAAGTCCACTTTGAGAAAACTAAAGCCTATTTGGGTTCTACATGCAATCCTTAGACAACCGTCAAGAGTTGGGGTCCGATCTCCTTCGTAAGTAGAATTTCTGGTAGACAAAGCGTTCGCTACGAATTGTCACGCAGCCCATAGTTATACGAGTTTTCAGGCTCAGAGAAAGTGGATCAAACAAACTTCACGTAAGTCACCCGTCGTTAGAATGTCATTCTAACGACACTGGTTTAGGGGCTTTTCATTACTCCTTAAGTTTAATAAACGTCCAATTCGGAGGAGTCAACCGACACTGAATCTCCCCATGTGTTGGCACATACATCCCGGCATGTGTATTGGGAATTGAACATATTTCATCTTGTTTGAACTAGTATTAAAGCCACATGTGAATAAATTAACAATACAAATGTAAGTTACATGTACAACTATAATGATGATTGTATTCACTTAACAGTATTCTTTCAACACTGTAAAGTCAGTACTGAAAGATGAGGCACGAAAACTGTTGTATACTAAAAAGAGAAAGTCAACCACTTCGTTTAATTCAACAATTTATTATTCAAAATTCCAAAATCGTAATCCAAATACAAGCCAGGTCCCGTTCTCCAATATGCGTAGCAGTCCCCTTGTCGTAGCGTGGTCTTCAGAAATCCAGATGCTCTAATCCTGTAGCGTAGCGCGTTCGTCGTAACTCGTGGGCAGGCTTCTCTGGGCGGCGATGACTCAAACTCTAGACTCCAACTCGAACTGCTGCTTGTGGCGCGGCGCCCCGCTTATATAGTGCCGCTGGGGAGGGGAGAGCGCCACCGCCTCTCCTTCGCTCCGTAGGGGTGGTGCCGCCGTTGGCCGTGTGCGGTCGGGCATAGCACGGCTGCTTGCCGCTGGCGGCAACCGGAGTCGCTCTCAGCGCCCCTCGTGATGACACGCCGACCTATCGGCGTGGCGGGCAGTGTAGTGGACTTGTAGTTCGTGGCATCGGCCACAGATGCCACAAAAACCTATATTGACCCCAAAGAGAACTAGGGGGGGGGCATGGTTGAACGTGAATGTATGTAGACACGTTTTTGGACAAACATTAAAAATACAGACGTGTAGTACATTTCCGGGACGTTTTTTAAGACAAAGTAATATTTGTTGTATTGTACACTTCTGAAAGATCTTCAGACATTGACGACAAATATTGAGCCACTGGAGGTTGAACCAGGGTTTAGGGTGGCACGGTTCCTTTCGTTCACTGATCCGGTTCACTAGGGAGGAATCGACTCAGGGAACTGAATCCTTGTTTACTATTCGCGTTGAACATGGTAACGCAATAAATGTCTTTGAAAACACATTCTATTTAAGACGCACGTGCTACTTGAATATTCTTTACTACTTAAGCCACTCATTTTGGGTTACTTATGCCACTCGTCTATTTAATTAAGAAAATGCTACTTATTACATTGCTCTATAAGCCACAGAATATAAACGGGAAAAGTATAACTCACGTATTTGTTGGAATTTTTATACATTTATTTTAAGTTATGAAACAAAAATATAAAAACAACAACAACAACAATAATAATAATAATATAAACGTAGAATTTTAAGAACCTGAAACAAAAAAAATTATTTTTAAAAATAATACAATATAAAATAAAACCAATATCAAATAATATTAATAACTCACTATTAAATAGAATGAAAAAGATAAATAACGAAGGAAATTGAATAAAAAGCGAAGAAAAATTTGTTGAAACAACGTAATTTCTATAACAGAAAAACATACTTTTAAAAAGAATACAAACTAAATTTTATAAAAACCAATAGAAAGTAAATACTAATAACTCACTTTTGAATGCAATTGAACGATGAAAAAAAATTAATATAAACAGGAACTCATAAATTTAAACAAAAAAATTAACGTTTAAAAAGATTTTTGACCATCACAATTCCTGTAAAAATAAATTCACATTTAAAATAAATTCCATTTCACAAACTCATACTACTTAAACGTTTGATATTGGGGGGCTATCGCCCCCCAAATACCCCATTTTAACACTAAAAGCACCGTAAATAGAAATATTTAAAATAAATTATATTTCACAAACACATGCTACTTTTAACCTTTTTGAACCCCCCAAACCCCCCATTTTAATACGAATAAACCAACTCGTCTGTTTTTTAAACCAATTCTACTTAATATGTTAAAGAAAATGGAATTTTAAAAGAAAAAATCCACTCACACAGTCGTTGAAATTATACAATTTTAAAAGTATTACCACTACCATAGTAATACTGAAAATTAGTGTAGTGTCTCGGCACGAATTATACCCTCATAACACGAAAAAACGTCAAGCTTGTTTCTGGAAAAAAATACCTACTTTTTACCAACTGAAGCTTAAAAAATTAATAATAAAAAATAACTTGTTAAGCTAATAAAATAAATACAAATATTTAAAATCAATTCTATTTCACAAACAAATACTACTTACACGTTTATTATTGGGAGACTATCACCTCTCAAATCCTCCATTTTAATACTAAAAAACAAACTCGTCTACTTTTTAAAGCAAATACTACATAATATGTTAATCATAAATAAATCCTGCATTTACATCTTCCATCACGGTAGACACACAAAATCTATTAAAAGATGTCTTGAAATACGAAAAAACACGAAATACCACTTTTCTCCTGTACATACGTGACACACACGTCGAGACGCAAGCAATCCCACTTTCTGACACCACTGAATAGCATTTAAACTTCCCGCTCGGCGCAATTCATAAAAAAATCCTGCGTTCACTCCTTCCATCACGGTAGACGTACAAAATCTATTCAAAGAGGTCATGAAATGCTATAAAACACACAATTCCACGAGCAAAATAATTTGTAGTGCGAACAATTACTAATCGCATTCAATAGTGCCAGTAAATAATTTTGTTGTTATGGGAACAACTGAAAGTGACATTACTAGAAGGCTTTTTAAAATCTAAAAACATGTCTGTACTAATATTTGAGTTCAAGCAGCAACCAAATCTGCTTAGGAACAAGTTTTTTATTCAACAAAAACAAGTGTAGTGACATTACTAGAAGGCTTTTTAAAATCTAAAAACATTTCTATACTAATATTTGAGTTCAAACAGCAATGAAATCTGCTTAGAAACAAGTTTAATTCAACAAAAACAAGTGTAGTGAAGTGTAATTTTCAATGTGAAGTGAAGTTGTTTTAAAAGTGTCGTGATGAAGAAGAAATTTTTCATAAAATATGAAATTGGTCATTTCTTGTATATTTATGCTTTGACCCATCAAAGCTAATCAACCCGAAGATAATTCACTTATTATTTATCACCACCTCTGAAGTGAACCGTGAGTGAACCGTGCGGGCGATTCACGCGAGTAAGTGATTCACAAAAGGAACCAAATGAACCGTGCCACCCTAAACCCTGGTTCAACCGCCACTGGAATTAATCCAAAAATTGGTGTCACAAGAACCTTCCCTCAGAAGCTCAACATCGTATAAAATCCCCCAGCTTGCCGGGCGGATAAAAGTAATGGAATCTCAGAATATGGAGTGTGAAGAAATAGAAAGGCAAGATGTGGTCAATATGCATACAACCGCAAGAAGAAAAAGACCACTTGAAGATAAAAAAGATAACAGTGTGAGTGTGAAGAAAAAAACTGAAGATGAGACCGTAGAATGGGATATAAGTCCTGAAGGATACTTCGATAAAAGTGTTGGTCCATTTGGAATTTGGGTAAAAAGTAAAAATGGCTCGTCAAGTAGTTTCTGCATTTATAAAATCGGTAAGATCGCAATGGAGAAATATCGTTCTATTCACGAAATAAGAAAAGAAGGTCGTAGTAAAGGAGTGATGATATTAAGCTTTAAGCGATAACATCTTCGAAGAGCGAGGTTTCATCACTTTCATTCCTGAATTTAGAAAGGTAAGGAAAGGTGTGTTGAGAGGTATACCGGTGGATATAAGTTCAGAGACTTTAATGAAAGATATGGTATCTTCAGCTGAAATAGTCAGAGTTACTAGACTTAACAAAAGAGATCCATATAGCAAAGAAAAGAAATGGATTCCTACAACATCAGTAATAATTCATTTTGAAGGGGAAGTATTGCCAAAGGAGATATCTCTTTATTTACTAAAATCCAGAGTAGAACCATTTGTTAAGAGACCATTGCAATGCTTCAATTGTTTTAGATTTGGGCACTTGGGCAAAGATTGTAGAGATAAGAAGCATTGTAGAGTTTGTGGAGAAACAAATCATGAGAAATGTGAATTGGAAGTACCCAAATGTTCCAATTGCAAAGGAATGCATCAATTTGCTGATAGATCTTGCCCAATATACGAGAAATTCAAACTCGTCTATGAAAAGATGGCGTTTGAAAACATCTCCTTTGCTAAAGCTAGGAAAAAAGTCTTTGGTATCAGAATTCCAAGGAGAGTAAAAGATGATTTTCCTACTGTAATGATTTCATTCCTGGCACAGTCCTCAAAAACAATTGAAAAAGAAAGATAAATATTTATTAAACTGTAATTAATAAAACAACGTGTACGTGAATCGATAGCAATAAGACAGAAGAACAGCGCGCCGCGGAAAGCCATATTCGACGATTTTGGAAACACATTGGATTCAGTAATTTTGAAAAGAAATCTGACCGTACAGTTAATTGAAAAGTAAATAAATAAACATTGTAGTCTTTGTTTGAACACGATCGGACGACGGGTTCATTTAAATTTAGAATATGAAGATTGGAGAAAAGTCCCAGTGACGTGTCAGATGTAATAACTTAAATATAAAAATTTTATGAAGAAACCTTAATTAGGCAACGAGAGGCGTTATAAATCGTCGTTGTCTGAATTTAATAAAAATTATAGCAGATTCAAAAGACTTATAACATGTTGAATTTCCGAGCTGAAGAAATATTACAAATTAATAATATCAAAACAAGTGACGAATTAGTGTACAATTTCGACAGAGAAATTTAGCGTTTTCGACGTATAAAAGATCAAAAATATATGTTTGGGCCAAAAAACTTTAACATTGGGCAAAAGCGTTAATAAATAGACGCATAGTCATGTCAGAATAACTTATATTGTGGATTTTAGAAAAATTTGGGAAGACAACAATGAAAATGCAAGAACGAAATTCGCCGGCATATTTTCTATTACGAGGTGACGTGTTAAATCGACATGATTTTAAGAACACTTCTTTCGGGTCAGGGGCGACAGTAACATAGAATCCATGTTGGATGAATTTGAGATTTGAGAAATTGGACTTAGACATTTTTGTGATCAAGCGGTACAGTGCAATGGACATTCTAACGAGTATTGAAAACCGATATTGAGGCAGTGAATGATAGAAGAGAGAAGAAGTTGTTTTTATTTTTATTTTGAATCTGTGCTTCGAAGTTGATCGAGCAATTTTGGACTTCATGGAGAACTTCTTATGAAGAAAGTCGGCAGACGCGGGATTGGTGCGTGCAAATACATCGGCGCGTGCAAGTGGGCATGCAATTGACGACCGAGCTGGCAACGGCGCTGTCTCGGCGGAATTCAACAACAGAAAAGTGTCGCATTCGTGGCGTATCATCAAAGTAGATATTTGTTTTTCGAGAATACTCAAGTAAATTAAATTAAACTTTGACAAGACCAGTGAAAAATATTAAAAGTTTAAAGGAACAATGCATGCAATTGTTGCCGCACAAAGCAATGCAAATGTTAGTCTCATTTTCTTATTGTTAAATTTATAATTACGCACGTACGAGAGAAAATTTTCTTATAACATTATTTTTTGTAAAAAAGGAATTCCTGAACGCATAAATAATTAAACATCAGCTGATGATTATTAGTTTCATTCGAATGTAATGGTATTTAAGCGATAACGATGTTGCCAAGCATGAGTACATTTATGTAATTATACATTGTTGAATTGTTATTGAAAGAAGGCAACAGAGAACGGTAGCGCTCCATGTTGAACGAGAAAATAAACGAAAGAGAGCGAAGTTTAAAGTTCTTTCTTTCTTTTATGATAAAAGGTGTTATTATTTCAGTATTTAGAAAACCTGTGCATGCTGCAATAGCGAACGTTGTTTACAGGTATTTCCCGTACGGGGCCAGCCACGACCTACGACCTAAAAATAATTTATGCAACCTCGTAATACAACAATATTTATTAATATTGATTAATTAAAGAAGCGGAGTAGTAGTTTCGGTTGCATTGGCACCACAACGTGTGGCCAGGTTAATTCAAGAAGGAAGAGGTACGGTAGCATTGGCGCCATAACGTGCGGCGAAGGACGGTTGCATTGGCGCCGCAACGTGGGGCGTAGTACGGTTGCACTACTATGACGAAAACGATTTGTCGAATCCTACAGCAATGCAGTGAGAATAAATGAACAGACTACGCCAAAATTTCAAATTGCTACTGAGAACTCAATTGCTTTAAGAGATGCAAGGAGTCAAGCTGAAAAGAAGAATGCAAATGAAGATGAAATTTCAAATAATACGGGGAGTTTCATTCAATCTCCAACGCAGAAAAGTTCTTCAAAGGAAGCATGTAGCAAGATAAAGAATGGCAACGGTGATCCCACGTGTCTTCCAGCTGAAATTCTAATAAAAGTTCAAAGTAATAAACGATTTAGTAAAGTCACGGATGAATCAAGAAAAAGATTATCTGCAAAAGACAATAGAGGTACGGCTAAAAATAATAATTTGAAAAAAGTAGAAATAAGTAGAAATGTTAATTAATTTTGATGTTGTATCTATAACACAATTTTATTTTTAATGGTTAATAATTTAAAAATTTTACAATGGAATTGTCGCTGTATTCCTAACAAATTTGATTTTCAAATGAAAACACAAAAATACGATTTAATTTTGCTTGTTGAAACTTGGCTTAAAGAAGATGATATTTTCAATTTGACAGGGTTCACCACAGTAAGATTTGATAGACTTAATAAGAAAGGAGGGGGTATAGCTCTATTAGTTAAAGAGGGTATTCTTTTTGACAAAATTATTTTAAATTTTGCTGGTCAATCATTGGAAACCGGTTCGATTGTGATTGATACTGATTTTGGAGAAACATTAATTACAGTCTGTTATAGACGTCCAGAGTTGAACATTAATTTACAAGAATGGACTAGTTTTTTAAATTCTCTTGTAGAAGCCAATGTTCGACACTGTAGCTGGGGATTTTAATGCCCATCACCCTTTATGGGGAAGCTCTAAAACTTGTTCAAATGGTAATATAATAGTAGAAATTTAGATTTTGATAATTTCGTATTATTAAACAATGGTAGTCCAACTCACATTAGTTTGTCTTGCTCTGGTTACAATTATTCCAATCTTGATGTGACATTTGTTTCTCCAGATCTAGCGGTGATGAGTAAATGGGATGTTTTGGAAGATAAATGGGGTAGTGATCATTTTCCGGTTGAATTTGAAATCGGTATTGAACCTTCATTTCAAAAAGAAATGTTTTATAAATATAATTTTAAAAAGATGAATTGGGACTTATTTTTGAAAATACTAGATGAAAATAAAGACTTTTTTAACAGTTTACAATTCAATAATTTATATGTTATACAATATATTTTAATATATTACAGATCAATATAATACTTTTGTTAAATTTTTAAATGATTCTATTTTAGAATCTCTACCGACATGCAATAAAAGTGTTAATGGATTCGATGATTCGACAAAATTAAAAAACAAAGGGAACCGCATTGAAACAGGATGTATTTGGTGGAATGACGAATGTCAAAGGGCAGTACGGCTGCGTAAGGCAGCTTTAAAATCTATTAGGTACAAGTTCGATAGAAATAGATTGCTTGAGGTTAAAAGAATGGAAGCATTAGTTATTAAAACACTAAGAGAGCAAAAAAAAAGAATGCTTTTGTAAAAAATGTGAATCAATTACACCACAAACCAGTATTACAGAATTTTGGAGAATAATTAAAATGTTTAAAAATAGTTCTAATGGAATTAATAGTGGTGGTGGAAACAAAAAGCAAGAACAAAATATGAGAGAGATTATTGAAAAATTATGTACTCCAAAAGATATTATTGTTGACGATTGTAAGGGAGGGACACAGAGGACGATAGTGATAATAATTCTTTTTGGGAAAATCCCTTTTCTTTTGAAGAGCTCAGTTATGTTATAAATAATGTCAACATACATTCTTCACCTGGATTAGATAAAATCAATTATTTCGTTTTATCAAAATTACCTGAATTTTATAAAAGGGTTTTATTAGATTTATACAATGATATTGTGTTTAGGAATGAATTTCCAGAAGAATGGAAAAATTATTTAGTGATATTTATACCTAAAGGAGATACAAGTAAAGTTCGACCCATTTCGTTAGCTTCATGTATATTAAAAATGTTGGAGAAATTAAGAAAAGAAAGACTTCAGTGGTGGTTGGAAAACAATAGACTATTGGCTGATACCCAGTTTGGATTTCGAAAATATAAATCGAGTATTGATAATTTGAGTATCCTAACATCTGATGTACATCATAGTTTTTATAAAAAGGAGACTGTCTTCTCTATTTTTGGACATACGAGGAGCCTTTGATAACGTAATTCCTAATACTTTGATTAATGATTTAGTTGATTTAAAGATTCCGAAAAGAATAATTTGTTTTGATAAAAATTTAATATTTGAACGTAATGTTTCTTTTTTATTAAACACAACTATCATAGAGAAAAAAGTTCAGAATGGCCTACCATAGGCAAGTGTGTTGAGCCCTCTCTTGTAATTGATTTATACGAGAAAATTAGAGGAAGTGGTAGATGACTCGGTTAAAATTTTACAGTTTGCAGATGATGTGTGTTTATATATTAAAAATAGCAATTGTGTTATTGATCAAGTGAGAGCATTGGAAACTGTAATTGATAGAGTTACTTGTTTCTTAGCAAATAGAGGCTTGGCAGTGGCACCTGAAAAATGTGTTTCAGTGGTATTTGATAAATCGCGAAGACAACAAAACTCTAATGTTTCATTGAAAATTGATAATCTAGATGTAAAAGCTTCATCTAATTCAAGATTTCTGGGAATGTTGTTAGATCGACGACTTAATTGGAAATCTCATATTGAAATCGTTAATAATAAATGTCGATCAGCAATGAAAATTATTAGTTGTTTGAGGCGAACCTGGTGGGGTGCTAGTCCTCGATGTTTACTTTTGATTTATAAATCATTAATTAGGTCAAAAATGGAGTATGGTGGGTTCTTGGTATCACCTTCTTTAGGAAAGTACATTGATAAGCTTCAAAAAATTCAAAATCAGGCCATGAGAATGGCAACGAGTTATAGAACGAGCATGCCAATCAACGTAATTGTAGCAGAAACTAAAATTACGTATTTAACGATTAGAATTAGTCTCTTCGTTAACCACGGAGGCATTTCTCATGGCATTAAGGCGATTTTTGTCTCGCCGGGGCCTCCCCACTGTCATTTACTCTGACAATGCTACCACTTTTGTAGGCGCAAATAAACGTCTACATGCGCTGCACGAGTTATTTAGATCTGCAGCTTTTCAAAAACAAATTATAGATTTCTGTTCCAATGCGCATATCAACTGGCATTTCATCCCCCCAAAATCTCCACACGTGGGAGGTCTGTGGGAGTCCAGTATTAAGATACTCAAGAGTCATTTACTAAAGGAACTTGGCAATGCAACATTCACCTTCGAGGAATTTTTAACTGTCACGGTTCACGTTGAATCTATATTAAATTCACGGCCTTTAGTTCGTCCTACGGATGATCCTTCTGAATTTAATTACCTCACTCCAGGTCATTTTTTGATTGGCAGACCTTTGACTGCATTGCCAGATCCTAATGTATTTCAGACCACTTCACTACGCTCCCATTGGGACCAAATTCAAACATCTCTAACCTCTATTTGGAGAAGATGGTCCAAGGAGTATTTACAATCGCTGCAACAGCGTAGTAAATGGACTTCCACCTCCCCCAATATCAAAATCGGTACTCCCGTATTACTAATTGATGAAAACCTGCCACCATTAGAGTGGAGATTAGGTATCATTAATAAGCTCTATCCTGGGAGGGATGGCCGTGTAAGAACGGTGCAAATCCATACTAAGGCAGGCACCTTCATGCGGCATATTTATCGTTTATGCCCGCTTCCAATTCAGAATTAAACCAGCCTCAACATGCAATATTTGCACCCTAGCTCTAAGTTTTGTCTTAATTTGTCATACTTTGTTATTATTTTTAAGGATATTGTATAATATTTTAGTCTATTCAAGTCATGTCTCTCCAAATCATTTGAAAGAGACATCAATTTCGAGAAACTCAGTTTTCTCAATCATTGTGTTGCTTAGTTCATCACACTCATGCCAACCAGGTCATTGCGACCTACCTTCAATTTCGAGAAACTCAGCTTTCTCATTCAGCGTGTTGCTTAGCTCATCACAATCAGGTCATTGCGACCTATTCTCAATTTCGAGAAACCCAGTTTTCTCATTTTGTGTGTTGCTCAGTTCATCACACTACTGCTATGGATCATTGCGATTCCTTGTTCAATTTCTTTTCATTTTATGTTAGACTAAGTATTTTAAGGGTTGTACAGTTATGTTAGAATTAGTGATTTTTTAGATTCCTTTTATCATTTGTATGTTAGACTAAGTATTTTAAGGGTTGTACAGTTATGTTAGTATTAGTGATTTTTTCATTATCATTTCTATTTCATGTTTATTAGAATTAAATAGTTTATAAGGACCAAGTTGTACATATTCATTCATTCAAGCTTTTAGGTTACTTTAGTATTAGCATAGATTAATTTAGTATTACTTTAGTATTAATATTACTATATTTTTTCCCTTACGCAAGGGCTATCAGAATCACATTTTACTCATACTATCTGCGCTCCGCGCTTGCCATTCTGTTCAGAATGTCCCTCATTTTTAGCACTTGACTTACAAATTCCACTTACGATTTTAGCCATTTTAACCAATTTCAGTGCTTGATTTATCTTGAACCGAACATACCTTTGACATTATTCTTAGAGCCACGCACCCTACTGGGTAAGCATGGCCTCAAATCATATTGCTTCGCCCCGCGCTTGCCATACTACTAAGAATGCCTTTGAATTTTAGCACTCATTTGTTTATATGACAAGCTCTTGGGATACTTTCCAGAGCCACGCCCTACTGGGTATCCACACATTACCCTATGTTTTGTTTATTTCCAATTTACCCCATGTTTTGTTTATTTTTAGCAAACAAGGTATCTTAACAAACAACAACTCACAACTAAAGAGATTCCAAATTTGTTCATTTGGACTCAACTTGAGTTTCCCTTTACTAATCTTAAGTTAATACCATTTGCTAATTGCCAATTTGTGCCATTTGTTAATTGCCAATGTGTACATCTTCTTATACCTAAACTATTACCTATCTTACCACTAACTACCATAACTTGTTCTCACACCTTTTCTTTTTTCAAAAAACATAGTTTTTTTGGCCCGGGAGTGATGTTCGAACAAGTTACTATACATATTATATTTCTATTTTATTTTTATTATTATTCATTGAAGCACCTCGCATCTCGCAACCTCTGTTCCAATACTCGTGTTGCAATTAACGGAAGTGTATGTCACAACATTGCTTCTCTCAGCACCATTAGGCAACACTGATATTCTACGAACCGCGCCTGTTAACTGCCAGGCATCTTTCCGTTACGTAACACAAAGCATTCCAAAACTTTATTATCAAACATACCAATGACATAACTATTGTAATTAAAATTTATGTCCATTTTGCATATCTTATCTTGAATTACCTTACGTTACAGTAATCACAGATATATTATTTTGCTTATCTCAATTCTCATTGGACACCGCCATGTCTGCGCGCCTAATTGTCAATTATACAATATAAAGCATTTTAAGACATCACTGTCACTCACATTTCATGATACAATTATTACGATCAAAATTTATACCCGTTTATATATTTCATCTTAAATCTCCTTTATTTTATAATAATTGCAACCAAATTATTTGCTATCTTAATTCCCATTGGTTCCTGCTTTGAATTGGCGGGAAATCACGTCTTCCTCTCCCAGCGAACACAATCGTCCAGTAGTCTTCGTTAAAATGTTATGTGAAGCACTTCACGAGTCGGGGGCTCCGCGCCACGCGTGTTATTACTGTGGGACATCACGTCCATTTTACTCGTTACTCAGTGAACAAGTTACTATCTTGCAACTTATAATGTTAACATTCCAGTCTGCAGTCAGTCTCAAGTGATGTGCCTCGCGACTCGGAACTTCGTGCCAGTGCGTGTTTCTCAGTGAAACTCAACTTGCTTATCATGCACTCTATTGTGTTAGTATTCAGTCACTCTGCATTCAGTCGGTACGCAAACCATTCCAGGACTCGGAATCCGCACTGATGCCTGTTATCATGTGTTACTCGTTTCTCCGTGAAACCCAAGCAGTTTACTTAATAACTTTGTACTCTTAATGTGCGACACAATTCACGTGATAATCTGCACATCAACCAAATGTGTTATTCCGTGAACCATCATGTGTTACTCGTTTCTCCGTGAAACCCAAGCAGTTTACTTAATAACTTTGTACTCTTAATGTGCGACACAATTCACGTGATAATCTGCACATCAACCAAATGTGTTATTCTGTGAACCATCATGTGTTACTTGCTTCTCAGTGAAGCTTAAGCAGTTCATCTTGTAACTAGCACTGTCAATATGTGGCACAATTCACGTGACAATCTACACGTAACACACTTCATGTGACAAGAGCTTCCACACGTGGTTTGATGCGTGTGAACGCTTAACTCCCTGCTTGTATCAAGGTTTTCAGAGATCGATCTGCTCAAACAATGCTGTGGCCATCGCAGAACATCACTCATCACTCGATGGCAACCGATACTACAGCACCCTGTGTTCACTTCAAGATGATGCAATCTTATATGTATTGTATTTCATTTAGTGCATATGTCTCCATGCTCCGCACAGCTCAGTGCTAATGTGCTTCGCTATAATCCAATATGTAACTCAGTGTTGATCTGCCCAAATTAATTATATATTTTCTTGTGTTTATATGTTGTGTTTCATTATTGCACTCGGTGACAACTCACAAACCAGGCAACCTTTCCTGCCTTGAGCAATCAAAATTGGAGGGTGGTCCTTCATGAGCTATGGTAGTTTTTGTTGGAAGAGAGGTAATATCACCACAGTCCACTGCTCAAGCTCCTTCCAACAATTAGATTTGAAGAATTATGTTATAAATATTTATTGAAATGTTTATCTCAAATTGATAACAAATTGTTAAATCATTTAGAATTAATCGTACAAGTTGCAGATAATTTTATATATGAAAATAATTTTGAAAAATCATTATTAGTGGAATGTTATCAAAATGTATGGTTTTTGCAAGTTTCAGTTGTGAAATCAGATATTCATTTTAAATATAAAAATAATTTTCATAATAATTATTTTAGACCGAATATAGATTTGATAAGCGGTAAAGAAATGCTTAAATCAAAATCGCCGGGATAAGAATTTGAGAAAAAATTTCCCAAAACTGATCAAGTAATACAAATTTTTAAAGATGGTTCTAAATTGTTTACTGAAAATGGTAAGAATCAGGTGGGGTTTGCTGCTTGGAGTGAAGACAAAGATTTTCAGTTTTCCTGTCGAATACTAGATGCTGCATCTATATTTATTGCAGAATGTAAAGCTTTACTTAGGGTGATTGAAAAAATTATTAGTCGTGGTTCTGGAAACTTTGATGTGTTTACAGATTCAGAGAGTGCACTTATTGCTCTAAAAAATGTTTACAGCGATGATTTGTCTTATATAATCAATTTAATAAGATACAAGTTGGCATAAGCTTATCAGAAAAGAATTAAAGTACAATTAATATGGATTTCTGCCCATAAAGGGATTATGGGCAATTAAATGGCTGATAGAGAGGCGAAATTGGCTGGGAAAAATTTTGTTTCTCCGATGACCCTATTCCGTTTTCGGATTTCTTCATGGAATTTAAACTTAAATATCGGATGAAAACTGAAGACTTACTTATTGAAGAGGGAAAAAGTAACGGGTGATTTTATTTTCAAAATAATTTTGACACTTTTTGTAGTAAACCTTGTTTTTTTAATTTTAAATTACCTAGGAAGGCCATTGTAACCATCAACAGAATTAGAAGTAATCATATATCACTAAATTGTAGTTTATCAAGGAAAAGTATTATAAATGATAAAAACTGTGTTTGTGGTGAAGGTAAAGATACAATCGAACACATATTTTGGAACTGCAAATTGCATGATTCTGAAAGGAAGTTTCTGTTAGGTAAAATTAATAAAATGAGGCTATGGTCCTCATTCCATTGTACCTCTATTGTCTTTTAAGAATAAAAATAATATACGTACATTTCAAAGTGTTGTTAATTTTATTTTAAGTAGAAACCGTGAAATTTAATCATAATAGTAATGTAAATGTTATATGTGTATTACATGGCAATGTAAACTAAATGTTTAAAGCCAATAAAATTTACATTCATTCATTCAAAGAGAACTAGTGGTGCTACAGAATGGCATAAACTTTTACATATTAGTTTTCTGTTTCGTTTGGTCTCGGCTAGCTTTTCAGACTTGCCAACACTCTCGACAGATGACATCTATCGCCGCCGAAACTACATTTTTTTTCGACATTTTCTTAAGTTTTTGGTTTTCCAATGGTAGAACAAAACTTAATTTACGAAGATAAAAAAACAATTAAACCTTGCCCTCAATGGCAATTTTCGTTGAAAAATTTGGAGCCGTTTCAAGAAAATGGCGTTTAAGCGCTACTGTAAATGTGAAATTTGAAGCTTTCTTTTTACACAAAAGTTTTCGAAAAACATCAATTGAAATCATTAGAAGCACTTACACTCACAAATTCAATAGTGTTTACAAATTGCTGGAAATGTTAATTTTAACAGTATGAGAGAACTTCCAAAAAAATTTGTTACATTTTCGTAATTTTTGAAAAAACAAAAAATACCCCAAAATTAACTTTACGCCATATAAAAGAGTGAAATTAGCACTATCCTTTCGAATCGTTTGAAAAAAAATTTGGAAACATTTTTGAGAAAATGGCGTTTGAGCGTTTCTGAAAATTCGCAAATTTTAACTAGTTTTGACAGAAAAGTATTCAATTTCAAGAAACTTTATTTGACATTATTTAAAACGCTTGTACTCATTAATATGTGAACAAATCGCCGCTATTTTGAACGATCTGTTTAACAAGAAGCTTTCAATTATATTTTGAAGATATTTGGGAATGCCTAGATGGCGGAATTTGTATTTCAGACCTGTGTGCCAGACACGGTCAAAAGCTTTAGTAACATCTAAAAATATAGCTGCCATGTACTTTTTCTCGTGGAAGCCCTTTGCAATGAAATCCATAACTCTTAAAATTTGGTGTTCAGTCGAGTGATTTGCTCTAAAGCCAAACTGGGTATCAGGGATGGCCTTAGTATCGTTTAAGAATTTATTTAAACGCACTAAAATTAGTCTTTCAAACACTTTAGCTAATGAAGGTAATAGGCTAATTGGCCTGTAATTGTCTAGTTGTTGTGGACATTTATTAGGTTTGCTTATTGGAATAATTATTTCATTTTTCCAATTACGTGGGAAATACCCTAGTCTTAAAGCTGCATTTAATATGGCTGCTATTGTGCATTTTGGTAGTTATTTTAATATTTGACTTGTTATTAGGTCCTCCCCTTCCGCTTTTCTGTTTTTGAGTCTGTTTATTGTGCGTTTAAGTTCTGCGGGGGATATGAATTTTGTTCTTGCATCCGCAGAGTATATAGGTTGTTTCATTCTATTTAAAATTTCCTCATTAAAAGTGTGGTTTACTATTGGACTGGGTTTAAAGGTATTTACAAAGTGAACAGCAAAGGCCTCCGCTTTCTTTTCATCTGAATAGAGAGTGTTGGTACCTGATTTTAATGGTGGTATTATAGATTGCTCTCTGGTAGCTTTTTTGGTGGCAGACCATAATGAAGGTGAGCCGGGGCTAATTTGCGCTAAAAATTGCTTGAATAAGCTATATCTGTGCTCATCGATTAGAAATTTAACTTTTTTGCATAAAGAGTTCCATTTCTTTTTTAAGTGTGGCCGTCTATACAACTGCCATAGTGTTCTAATTCTGTGTTTGTTTTTTATCAAATCCACTATGTTTTTCGGTAGCCAGTAAGATAGATAACGCGTTTATTTGCACGTTGAGTTTGTTACGCGTATATTGCACTGGTTGACATGAAGCTTATTGTTTCTTCTAGATTATTAATTAGTGAATCAATATCTGCCTCGTTTTTAATATCTTTTGGGAACGAAAATTCCGTAGATATATTTAATCTAAAAAGATCCCAGTTTATTTTACCATTTATTAGTTTACTTATATTTTTTACTTTAGCAGTACTCTGAAATGATATTATTATGGGGTTATGATCCGAATCGAGATTAGGTATTACCGAGTGAAAAACGGAACAATTTATATTTGTGGTTAGACTTATGTCAAGAATGTCAGGGGCGCACTTATTATTAAATGGGTATCGCGTAGGTGTGGGCGGGGCGTGGATTAAAACATTATGCCTCTGAGCAAACTGTAAAAGTTTACGACCTGCTTCTATTGTAATTCTGCCGTTCCATGCTTTATTTTTACTAATTAAGTCGCCTATAGCAATTATTTTCTTATTATAGAAAGCATTGTTAATGTTCAAGTTAAACATTTTATCCAAAGTATTTTCTGGGAATTTCTTATTAGGTGGTTTGTAGGCAGTTTTTATAATTATTTCTGAATCGGTTGCGTTTAGATTTATTGCTACCGTCTCCAGGCTATCTGAAGTGGGGCATTGAATTTGAGAGTGAACAAGTTCTTTTCGGATTATAATCGCGACCCCACCCGCAGCTTTACGAGAAGGCCTATCATTTCTATATACATTAAAACCAGGTATATTGAATTTGTCCGTTGGTGTTTCCGTAATGCAAGCTATTTGTATTTCATGAAAGAACAGAAAGTTCCTGAATATAGTCTCTTGTTTGCTTAAACCGTTTGCATTCCAGTTTAATAGTTTTAAATCAGTTAGCTGGCTAGGCTTCATTTTTGTAACACATCCTGAATCATATTTTGGATTTGTGGTAAAAGAAGATTCATTATTTGAGTAATCACAGCACTTGTGATTGATTCGATTAGTCTATTCATGTCAATGCCTTGATTTGTGTACGGCGATGTATTTCTAAAAGTATTTTGAGAATTATTTAAAGGTCTTGTCCAAGGCCCTGGCCTTTCGGGTAGGGGAGGAAATTGTTGAATGTTGAAGATTGGAGGTTGGCTGTATCTGGCTTGCCTGCTTTCATATCTTGTCCCTTGATCTACACATTGCGAACTATTCAATGCCTTGCCCTGTACTTCGTTAGATCTAGAAATTGCTTCCGGTTCATTAAATTTCTTGTTTAATTCTGTCTGATAGAAAGAACAACCACGATAATTCGCGGTGTGATTTTGCTTGCAATTAGCACAAGAGGGTTGAACCCCAGATTTAGGGAGAGTACATTTTGAGTAATAATGGTCATTGAGGCATTTAACGCATCGAGGATTGTTGTGACAGCTAGCTTCCGTATGCCCAAAGCGTTGGCAATTTTTACATTGGATAGGAAGCTTAGTTTTTGTTCGTACAAAGACTCTAACAACACAGCAGTCTAGCTTATTTAGTTTTAGAATTGCTCTACCAGCAACATTGTTCTCTACGTCAACTGCAACTATCTGCAGAGGTTTTCTATCTATCTCCTGTATTATTTCAGTAGTGTACCTTTGGGTTCCGGCTCTCAAACGCAACCAATAGTTATAAATAAGGGCTCTAAAGAAAGAGAATTTCACGGAGACTTGACGAATTCCATTTTGACTTTAAAAATATGGATGATTTCTTTTAAAAAAACGCATCGAAATATTCATGTAAAATACAACCCGCATCACATGTCAACCTATCTTGGCAAATAACTCATAAACAAAGCATTTTAGAGCCTTAAAAAGTAACATTTTGAGGCCAAAGGCCACAAAGAAACGTTTTTCACACTATAATCTACAAGATGAAACATTCTGCGATCCATTCAATTAACTTTTCGGTTCCACGCTTCAATACCATCAAGGCCACCTCAATATTTCAGTCCTTCCTGCTCTGGACTATTTTTGTGGCGACACGCTTAGAAGGCTTAGATTCGACAATCTTTATTTATGCTTTCTGTTAACACCGTAGTTTGCGCAGTCTGACGAGGTTTATTTGCGTAATCATTAATTCAAGATTTGCTCTCCTGCAACAACTAGAAGTGCTATTATAGTTGCTTGATACCCATACCTATGAAGCTTGCTTCTTATGCGTGTAGTGAAACTATTCAATTAACGTGTTTTCATGGTCTATAAGTGCTGTTTACTTAATTGTGGAAGGATGTGGATATTCAGTGAAGAGTGAAGACTGTGTTTGTGTTTTATCCGTACCAATATTTTCATTATCATTCGATGAAATTTTCAAGTCAACGGGTTCAGACACGTAGCTTTCTCAAAAGTAAAAAGCTAATATTTTTTTACTATCACGAAAAACTAAAACCTAATTGACAAAGAACATTCAATAATTACTTCAAAATTCTTTAAGTAAGTGTTGGGAATTGTTCCAAGCAAGTTCTCAAAGACATTGAATAAATATTTATTGAAAATTTATGTGGCATCTGTGGCCGATGCCACGAACCACAAGCGCTGCCCGCCACGCCGATAGATCAGCGGGTCGCCACGAGGGTCGCTGGGAGCGACGCCAGTTGCCGCCAGCGACAAGCAGCCGTGTTTCGCCCGACCGCACACGGCCAACGGAGGGGCTACCCCTACCCAACGGCGCTATATAAGCGGGGCGCCGCACGACGACGGCAGTTCGAGTTAGAGTCTGGGATACGAAGTCATCACCACCGAGAGAAGTCTGCCCAAGAGTTACGACGAACGCGCTAGGCTAGAGGATTAGAGTATCAGGATTTCTGAAGACCACGCTACGACAACGGGACTGCTACGCATACGGAGAACGGGACCTGGCTTGTATTTGGATTACGATTTTGGCATTTTGGAAAATAAATTGTTATACTAAGAAAAGTAGTTGATTTTCTCATTTTAGTATAAAACAATTTATTTTACGCATTAATTGCATTGTTTTTTTATTTGTAATTGTGTTAGTACATTGCAAGTTACCTTTATAGATACAAATAGAAATATAGTAGTACAGGCAGTAGGAAGTAGTATAGATACAAATAAACTCGTTTCGTTAACTACTTTCCCTCTTAGAATGAAAATAGAAGGATAGGGATGAGTGTGGGGTCTAACATGCCAGAGTTCTCGCACTGGTACGCAGAGGTAGTGGGGGAAAACTTGTGCTATGGTACAACACAAAGAACAAACCTTTTAATCTAGCTAAAGTAAAATAGCTTGAAATAAATGGAAAACAAATATCAAAACGCGCTAGCCTACAATACTACGTGAATCAATTAAAAAACAACTAAATTTAAAATTATAGAAAGAATACTGCAAGTCACCCGACAACTGCCAACGATCGCAGTCCAAATGCACGATTTAAATGTTGGCGGTATCTGGAAGTATGTACACCAACGCCCAACTGCAGACTCATATTGTAAATAAAACACCGTTTGATATTAAATTCAAGGTGTCAGTTCGTTAAGATATTAAAAATGCAAACATAGTTTGAGCAACATTCCCATGTACCGAAGTGGGCTTACTAATGCCTACTAAATTGTTTCTAATTGTAACAAGTGGTATTTAGTACTCAAAGTTGAAAACTTTAGTTTGATTATTTTTTGGCTCGGAATTGTTTTTCTTGAGGTACGTAAGGACGCAGAAAATAATTCAGTACTTTTTAGTAAACAAATAATTTTTCAATTTTCTCACCCCGGCAAGATGGCACCCTGACTCCCCAAAACCCTCTCGGTTCTTCATAACAAATCAAGGAAAGTTAAATAATATTGCAATGAGTAGGTCTGTTCTTGCCCAATCCGGTATTTTCGCATTACTTTACTTGGCTTTCTTAAGAGTAAAAACCTTTTCTATTATTTGACTATGAAGGAAAGCGAAAAGCTAACTCTCAGGGAAGATATTTTTTCAGATATTTTTTCAAATGCTGTTTTTAAAGAAGTATGAATTGTTCCAAGAACATCTCTCTAAAATGTTGAATAAACTTTAATTGAAAATTTGTTTCAAACATCAATTGCATTGTTATTTTGTTTGATATTCTGTAAGTACATTAGTAGTTCCTCTCCTTTATGGAACGGATAGAAAATGGATAGGGAAAGGGTGGGATTTAACATGCACGAGTTCTCGCACGGGTACGCTAGTTTTTACCATAACGTCTTACCACATTTAATACAGGGAATTTATCATTAAGTTCATTTTTAATCTCATTAACATCTAAGCACAGCGGTACATCTTTTATTACAACTTCAAAGGCCTTAACAGATGGGTCTTTAAAAGAGTAGAACTCTATCTCGTTATTTTCACAAAATTTTCTAAATTTCCTGAAATCATCTATGTTATAAAATTAAACTTTGAATTTATTGTTACTGTATTTGACTTCAAAATTTTCAATCTCATTTTTCACAATATCTGCTTTAAGCAGAATATAATTTAGAAATTCATCATCTCTTTTATTGTAATTTTGAATAATAATTGGGGGAATTTTTACTGCCTTGAGTAGACTATCATTTTCCTCAACGTTATCTAAGTGTCCAAATCTACTTCCTACAGGTACATTATAAAGCGTTTGGTTTACCTCAGTTTGTGAACGTTTTTACTTTCCCGTATACGTACGGGAAAGGTTCGGGCGGGCGAGGCGGGAAGAAAGGCTCCCTGGTGACAGTAAAGCAAATAGCGGGCGAAGGCGCTGTGGTGGTGTTCTGGAAGAGTGCCCATTCAGCCCGGGACCTGCTCGTTCACTCACCCACCATTGCGATTGTTCACCATTTTATGATTGACAGCTAATTTAACGACGTCTTTTTTTTTAATAATGATTTATTTATTGTTGGATAGTACACAGTTCAGTAATAAATTACTCCATCATGTGTTGTGATGGCTTACATTATAACTTAAAGTAAACTTAACTTAACATAACTACACTACTCTTGGTGTAGGAAACTACAAGAGCCCCTACTTAGAACAGTTTAGGGAGAAAATTTGCAAGAAGGCTTCGAAAGGAATCTGTTTTTAATTCTGGTTGGGAGATCATTTAATGAGGCCAGGTTGTAGTGGACTGCTTGGTTTATTGTATTCAGATTGGAATAAAAGTTGTTGGAAAGGTGGGCAATATGTTTGATGATCGGTGATATATTTAGTTCTTTATGAAGTTGGGCGTTTGATATGAACCATGGGGCTTTTGTTGCCAATCTGAGAAATCTATTTTGTACAACTTGAAGTTTATTGATATTGGAGATAGATGCGTTGGTCCAGATGGGGCATGCGTACAGCATTAAGGGCCTGACTATTGCTTTATAGAGTATAATGGCATTTGTTAAGGATAAACAGCTTTTGAAGTTGATAAGGGGTTTTAGTTGAGCTATTTTTATTTTAGCTTGTTGTTGTTTCAGTGTTATGTGTGTTTTCCAGTTGAGTCTTGTGTCGAATTGAATGATCACCGGTGTTGTCATTGCCGGTGCTAAGTAGGCTAAGCCATCGAAAGCTGCTTTTGTAATAAACAACATTGTTGGCAATGACAACACCGGTGATCATTCAATTTTAAATGCCAACGACATTTCACCACTAAACCAATAATCTTGTGTCGAAGTTCAGCCCGAGATATTTTACTGTTTGGTTTTGTGATGTCCATGGAATTGTGTGTTTATTTATATGTAATGGAGGTGGGTGGGCAAATGGTCTGAGAGAAAATATTTTAGCGGTTGATTTACTTGGGTTAAGTTTGATTTTCCACAATGTTGACCAATTGTCTATTTTGTTTAGGTGATGTTGTATTCTATCGGTAATGATTTTGAGTGAATGGCTGGACTTGTAGATGGCGGTATAGTCGGCGAATTGTGCTAATTGGGTGTGTATTGTAGTGGGTATGTCTGCAGTGTATATGTTGAATAGAGTGGGTGAGAGTGGTGATCTTTGGGGAAGACCTGCTAGTATTTTGCGGGGATTGGAGATGTGATTTTCTACTGAAACTGTGAAAGATCTGTCGGTTAGAAAACTATTGATAACTTTAACTAAGTAGGTTGGTGTTCCCATAGTTCGGAGTTTGTATAAAAGTCCTTCGTGCCATACTCGGTCAAACGCCTGAGAAATGTCGAGAAATGAGACTACTGTATGGTGTTTGTTTTGATAGGCTGTGTGGATATATTCTGAGAGTCTGAGTAGTTAGTGTGCTGTTGATACGTGTTTTATGAAGCCAAACTGATGCAATGGAATGATTTGTGTTTTCTGTAAGTAGCTATTTAATCTTTTTAGAATTAACTTTACAAGAATTTTTGAAAGAGATGTTAGTAGGCTTATCGGCCTGTAGTTCTCTGCATTGCTATGATTTTTGTATGGTTTTGGAATAGGTATTATCACTGAGTTTTTCCATACTATAGGATAATATCCAGTTCTTATTATTGAGTTATATATGTTATTGATGTAAGCTATAGTTGGAAATGGGAGGTTTTTGAGAATCTTATTGGTGATTTTGTCGTGGCCAGGGGCTTTTTTTTTATGGTAGTTTTTTAATTATGTTTTTCACTTCATTTGGGGATATGAATTTTATCTTATGTGGTACATCATAGTTCGGGGCTGAAACTGTTTGTAATATCATAGCATGGTCGGGATGGGTTGGTGTGTTGTTGAGCGTAAATGATGTTTCGAAATGATCGGCCAAGGCTTCTGCTTTTTCAAATGGTGCGAATTTTTTTCCTGTTGTCGTATTTAGAGGTGGGATACTATTTTTCTTTTTTAGAATATGTTTTGTGAACTGCCAGAGTGAATTATTGGTTGTACTCAATGATTTTATAATTTTGTTGTAAGATGAGCAGTGAAAGTTAACGACGTCTGTCGAACCGGTTACTTTGCTCTCTGCGGTATCTGTCGCACGCAGAAGTCGGCGCTCTCTTTTTTACTATTTTAGAGTAGTTTTAGAGAGTAGTTTAATTTTAGAGTGTAGTTTAATTTTTCCCCCAGGCGTCCTCGCGGTCAGCCTTTTTTATTTCACCCCGCGTAAGCTTTTCCCGGGAGTTTAACTAAAGAACGGTGTTCATACAAGTTGGGTGTTTCCGGACGAAACGAGAAACAAAATCACTTTCAGTTTAGTAAGTTTGTGTGACAGCCATTGGTGTTGCATTCGCTTTTTGTTAATGCCGAAGATGCATTTTTGCCATTCGGGAACGTATCATTCGCAAAATTATTTGTTAATATACGCCAGAAATAGTTCTTTCTCCAACTGATCAGGAGACAAATTTGAGTTTCTTTCAAAGTGTGTAGGAAGGAAGCTCACTGGCGTGACAGGTTGCTTTTAGAAAACCTCGTCATCTCAATAAAAATGTTTATATTTTGTTGTTGTTTCGATGAGCAGTAACATTCATATAAATCGTTTATTTTAACTTAAGTAGTTTCTCAGAATATTTATATTGAATTTTTAATACTTATTCATTAGATTTAAACATTTTGTATTCTTCGTCATTCATCTTTTTTCGCATAGACTATAGGCGGTTTGTTAGGTATGCAATAAAGGGTCAAAACATTAACTTTGTCATAAGTATCTACAATATTCTTCATTATGGTGGTAGTTACTTCTTACATAAAAAGAATTTTATTCGCTATATATTCTGAGAAACTACTTAAGTTAAAATAAACGATTTATATGAATGTTACTGCTCATCGAAAGAATTAGTTTCAAAATTTTGAATCTTTTGCAGCAAAATGTCCTACTTTTGTTTCTTCCAATATGAAGTGCAGACATGTCTAAATACAGTTAAAATATTAATTGGTAAGATTTGCAATGAAATAAATCGCGCTTTTTTTGCAAGAATTTGGCACGGTCCCATTCTAATTTTGAGTGGAGTATCCTTATATCTCCATCTCTGTCGTTTCGGCTGTAAACACAGACGGTGGCGCGCTCCTGTTATCATTGTCATCTTGCTCGAGATGTAACGTTCAACATGGTAACGTAATAACTGTATTTCAAATACATTCTATTTGACAAGCGCGTGCCACGTAAACACTCTTTACTACTTAAATCGCACATTTTTTGTTATTAAAAGGAGCCACCAGCCTATTTAGTTAAACAAATACTACTTACTACGTTTTTATATACTCTCTAAGCCACAGAATATAAATGGAAACTAGTGGTGCTACAGAATGGCAAAGACATTCCCGTATTAGATTTCTATTTCCTTGGGTCTGCGCCAGCTATTCGGAATTGCAACATACCCTTGCCATCTATCACCGAACAAACTACAATTTTTTGTAATTTTCTTAATTTTTCGGTTTCCTAATGGTAGAACGGAAATATTCATTTTAGAATATTAAAGAACACAAACCTAGTCCTAAATAGCAGTTTCTTTTAAAAATTATGTGCCGTTTAAGAGAAAATGGCGTTTTAGCGCTACTAAAATTGCCAAATTTGAAACTCATTTTCACAGAAAATATTTGAGTTTTCAAAATACTTCATTTGAAGTCATTTAAAACACATACACTAAGAAATATAATAATGTTTACAAATTGCTGGTAATGTGCATATTAAAGTTCTGAGAAATCTTTAAAAGAAATTACATTTGCGTAATTTTTGAAAAAACAAAAAATACCTCAAATAAACCTTACGTCATATCAAAGAGTGCATTTAGCACTAACCGATCGAAAAGTTTGAAGAAATGGTGTTTGAGCATTTCTGAAGATGCGGAAATTTGAGCTCGTTTTCACAAAAAATGGTTGTGTTTTCGAGAAACGTAGCTTGACATTATTTAAACACATGTACTTATAATTATAATAATGTGAGCAAAGCGCCGATAATGTAAATACTATCGACGTGAGAGATAAGTCAAAAAAATTATATTTTTTCGATTTTTGAAAAAACAAAAGAACACTGCAGTATGGCTTTTATGTCACGTGATGGAGTACATTTACCACTGTCCCTACCAAAAGTTTAAAGAAATAATTTGAGGCCGTTTTTGAGAAAATCAAGTTTTTGTATTTTTTTAAAATTGCACATATTGCACGCAATATTGCGCGAAAACTACTAAAATTTTCAAAATAAGACCTTAAACAAAGAACTTACTTTGGAGAACACACTATTTATTTGAAGGAAAAATCTTTATATTCAATTTTGTAGTTGGAGAAAGACGCCGAAAAAAATTCAACCTTGTACAATTTTCGGAAATTCAGAGTTATCTGTGAAAATCGGACCTATGGCATCTTAATAAGTGTATTTTACTCTATTCATACACGACATTTAAAGACAAAAATTGGAGCAGTTTTTGAGAAAAGCTTCAAAATGTCCGTGGCTTCGTGTAAAGTACTCTCAAATTTTGAAGAAAGTTTTTCAAAATCGGGATGCCTTCAGTGGACGCAGATCGATCGGGAATATCCATTATTGAAGAAATCCCATGTATAGTTTACACGCTAGTATTGTTCACCGACCGACCGACCGACGGACAGACAGGCGGACAGACAGACAGACAGACAGACGGACAGACGGACGGACAGACGGTCGGACGGACGTCTCCCTTTCAATTGGTTTTTCGGTATCAACACCCACAAAAGACCCACCTAAGAGGGTTTCTGACTACACCACGTGTTAGTGGATTTTTTTCTTAATTTAGTAACTGGTTTTATCCACTATTTCGTTATCAGGTCCCGGCAATGATTTTTTCCTGCCAAAAATTCGCCATTTTGTCGCGCAGATGAACTGAATCAATGACCTCAATGATAGATCTCAGTTGTCATCCTCAGGTGGCGCGTAGCTTAACTATGGGCATTGATGCACTCTTGAATCTATAATGTAATGCTAGCCGAAAAATTTCCCGAAAAGTAATTATTTTGTGAATGTGTTTAGGTTTATGTTTGTAAATCGTAGCCTATGGTACTCCAGATATTTAAAGGAAGCAAAATTTTCGACAGTATTGGTTCAGTAGATTCAGAGATTATCGCGCTGTGAGTCAAGGCACGTTTTTCTTTATATATTAGTGTAGACATTAGCCTTTCTACTCTTTGAATATTTCTTCTCGTCCCTTTTCCTCGTTCACTTTAAACTTTTAATAGTGCTAAATCTACTCTACGAGATTATGTAAACTACATAATTCTCTATTCTTTTGTTTTTGCAAACATTACGAAAATGTACTTTTTTGCCTTGTGTCTCACGTCGCGTTGATAATATTTGCATTAGCGGTGATTTGTTCGCATTTACGAGTAAATGCGCTTTAAATGACGTCATATAAAGTTTTAGGAACAGTTTTCTGTGAAAACGAGCTCAAAATTCATTTTAAGAAATTAACAAATGTCATTTTCTCAAAAACGTTTCCAGATTTTTTCTTCAAACTTTTCGTATCGATAGTGCTAATAGCGTTGTTTAAGATTAAATGAAAGTAATTTTTCTGTATTCTTTTTTTAATTACAGACATTTTTTAAAAATGTCGCTCACGCCTTTAATATGCATATTCAAATGAAGATTTTTGAGGACTCAAAAGATTTCTATGAAAAAGAGTCTTTAATTACACATTTTCAATAAAGCATATGCAACTTTCTTAAAAAACGGCTCCAACGTTTTCAACAAAAATTGCCTTAAATGAATCATTCAATTATGTGGCCAAAGAGGATCAATACGTAAAGTACGGTGTTTCCTGTTTGTTTGTATTTTACTTTCTCGCCTTACAAATACATCGTAAGAAGAAAGGTTATGTAATCGTGCGGCGGAAAACGGAGAATTTTCGCCAGAAAAACTCTTATAGCTAGGGTCTGGTAATGAAAAAGTGGATAAATTCTATTGCTCAATTTAGGAAACAAAATCTTCTAACTCGTGGTGTAGCCAAAATGCATGCTTTGTTGCTTCCTCGAAAAATCGATTGAACGCAAAACGTCCGTCCGTCCGTCTGTCCGTCAGTCTGTGGTCAACGCTAGCGCCTAAACCGTTCGGCCGATTTTCTTTAAAATTGATATTTCCCAATCGATTTGGCTAATGTCGAGGCTCCTGGAATTTGAAACCGATATTTTAACTATGGGGGATACTTTACATGAAGCCGTTGGACATTTGCAAAGTTGTCAAAAAATGGCTCCAATTTTTTCCATTCAACATTTGTTGTAAAATAGTGCCAAGGACGTTTAAGAGAATGGTATCATTTTCGTTGATATCTCCAATTTTTCGAAAATTGCATAAAGCAAATTCAAAACTGCAAACTTGAAGATGGAGATTTTTGCCTCAGACAAAGTCGGTTGTACAAAATTAGCACTTTAAGTATCACTCTGTGAAATGTATTTTTTCACCAGGCATTTGAAGGAGAATGCCAGCTCCTAATCTCTCTTCAGTATGTGTAGTTGAAGGTTAGAGATAGTTTTCAAATGTGATTTACATTGTTCTAATATCATCACTATAAAGAATATTATAAGAATTGATATAATTAATGTCAAAAAGATGGAAATATGTTTTTATCTGAATTCACTTATGGATGTAGGCAGGCCATGAATTCTGTATTTCAAAGAGCCTCCATTGTTGACTTTCATAATGCTTTTAATTGAGGCTTGCTGTAGACTAAATTTTTGTCATGAAATTATGTGTATAAAACATATTCTTGAAAAGGTAGTTTTAAAGTGTACTTTTCTTACATTCTAGCTAAATAAATACATTGATATTCAAACATTCTCTAGTTGGTGGAATTACAAGAATGATAGGGAGTAAAATGGTTCATGTACAAGTTAGCCAATGTTTGTGAAATTAATGAAAATCATTTGTATGTGTTCACCACAGATAATGACCCCAATTTAGTTGGGCATCAGCGAGCCAAAAAAATCATTCAAAAAACTGAACAGACAATACATTAATATATTTTTCTTAATAGTTGAAAAATTAGTGAATACCTGCATCAAATGTTGAGTAATTCTGGTTTTATGATCTGCCTTTGGATTTTCATCCACCATCTATTGAGCAACTAGCTGTGCTTTTGGAAATTAATAAATAGCCTGTAATAACTGAATATAAATGAAACCCACCAAGTCCAACAACTCTATTTTGAGGTAAATAAAGTTGAAATAGAATCAGTTCAGTTTTTACTCAGTTCATTACTTGTACTAGATAGGAGGTAAACCCGTTCCTGAATTAAACAGTTTAATATGTAATGTTGATTTTATGAAGAAAGAAAGTATAAAATATTTTTGTGGACTGCTTGTGCAGATGTAAGTTTGCTTATTTATAAAATTTATCAGTAATATTCATTCACATTATAATATTTTAATTGCAATTTTGATAATATGCTGTAATTTCACATGTGTTAATATATGGCATGTCATTTTGATATAATTATTAAAGAGGTAATGGTCACTAGTTGTTTTTTCACAATTTTCTGAATTTCAATATTCAGTTAACAGAAATTCTTCATTGTCCATGAAAATTTGACATTTGAATAAGAGCGTTTAGAATAACGTCAAGTGCCGTCTCTGATATAATACTCTCTAGTATGGAGTATAATAGATGGTGTGCATGGAAATTTGGTCTGCCAAATGATTTTTAAAATGTTTGTATAATTTTTAGAATTTGTTTATCAATGTAATTTTGTGTTATGTAAATGTGTTTTATAACTAGAGTATTTCAATATTAACATATTATATCTGATTTAACTATTTATTACATAATCTTACTCTTTTCATTACATACTTATGTAGATATTTCGACGTTTCATACTACGATTTTTTACTTTCTCGTATACGTAGGTATTTACGGAGTAATATATGTACGTATACACGGAGAAATATACGCAGTATAGGAAAAGTTATGTAATGCTGCACGAAGAAATGGCAAATTTTCGCCAGAAAATAATCGTTACCGGGCCGTGATAACAATAAAATGGATAAAACCATTTTATCCACTAAAATGCTTTTAACAGAAAAAATCCCCTAGCACGTGATGTAGCCAAAATCCGTATTTTGAAAGTCCTTGATCCAGAAAAACCAATTGAAAGCAAAACATTTTCACGGTTAACTCTGAATTTTGGAAAATGGCAAAAGTTTGAATTTTCTTCGGCTTCTTTGTACAACTACAAAATCAAAGATAGACATTTTTCCTTCAAATAAAATTTGATCTCCAAAGTGAGTTATTTCATTAAGGTCATGTACATTTTATTAAAAAGAACTAAATGTTTTCGCGCAATATTGCGTGCATTATGTGCAATTTTAAAAACTTGCAAAAACAAGATTTTCTCAAAAACGGCTCCAAATTTTTCTTTAAACTTTTAATGAGAATAGTTTTATTACTGTTTTCTTTTGTTTTTTCAAAAATTACAAAACTGTAATTTTAATTACTCGTCTCTCACGTCGTTAATATTTTAATTACGGCGATTTGTTCACATTATTATATTTATGAGTACATGTGCTTTAAATAATGTCTCATAAAGTTTTTCAAAAACTCAACCGTTTACTGAGAAAACTAGCACAAAATTTCGCATTTGCAGAAATGCTGAAATTCCATTTTCTCAAAAATAGATCCAAATTATTCCTTAAAACTTCTCGAACAGGTAGTGCTAATTGCTATTTTTAACACGACGTAATGTTAACTTTTGAGTATTTTTTTCGTTTTTTTCAAAAATTACACAAAGGTAACTTTTTTTAAAGGTCACTCATACCGTTAATATGCGCATTTCCAGCAATTTGCAAACACTTTTAGATTTGCGAGTTAAAGTGCTTTAAATGACTTCAAATGACGTTTTTCGAAAGCTCAAAACTTTTCTATGAAAACGAGCTTCAAATTACACATTTACAGTAGCACTTAAACGCCATTTTCTTAAAATAGTGAAATGTACCAACAATGTCTCGTGAAAAACTATTACGAGATCGCTGACATCATTCACCTTAGGACGGTTATAATCGTGACCCGTTCCGAATTTATAGTAAAATTTTGGGCGCCAGGAACAGGTTACGTTAATTAAAACCAATGCTTCCACAGCTAATTTTAACAAATTGATAAATGTCCAGCTAGCTGGGTCAATGGGTCCCGTTATAGATTATCGCTATCGTCTAGATAGCCGATTACTTGATCTGCCAACTGTATAGTATGGCGAGGAATCTGAAAGTAAATAATTATATATCTCTAACTACTTAACAATTGTGATTGACCAAATGAAAATCTTTTCATTTCCAAAAGAAAAATTCAACAATTTATTTAACAATTTTGACAATTGTTCTAGGTCATGACCCTTTTAAATAAAACTTTTGTACTGCAATACTTATCTAACGTCTTGATCGACGACGGTCCGCAGTATCTTCCCACTTGAATGCAGATGATCCCAAGTCCTGCTTCTTTCTTCTGATCTTGCGACTCTGTCGACGAATCCAGTCCTCACTGCCTAGAATATCTACTGGTTCTTACGTGACATTTAGTGTTCCTAGTCCTCCCCAACTAGTGGTAAAACATTAAAGTCCAACACCGCAATATAAAATAAACTTTCCAAGTCCTACGCGAATTCACTTCTGCACATTAACTTTCAGAGTCCGAAAAACTATACAGTCTCACTCAAAACTTACAAGTCCTACTCCTCTTATGTTAATCTCGTGAGCGATCTGTACTACTCGACGACCTCTATCAGAATGTCCTGTTCTCCACCGTTTTTTCCGTCCTCAACGCTTCGGTATCCGTCCTTCGTTCCTCTTTTTTAAAACAAAATGACAAAATTCGACAGTCTATTCTCCCTTAGCCAATCCATTCATCTCTTATCAAACCAAGTAGCCACGCCCTCGATAGTCTTTCCTTTTTTGTTTACCAATCCCACATTATTTTATATATCTTTCTAGCCAGCGCCCCCACCTATTCAAGGCCTGAATGTAGTTTTTTGACCTTGCAAACCACTACGCCGGCGTTGCTAAGGCTGTATATCGCCATTTGCAGACTCTTTTACCCAACCAATTTACAGCCAATGTTCTTGACAAAATATATATAATATTTTGGTATATCACAATAATTCCAAATTTTTCTAAGAAATTTGCCATTTAAGACGAGATTTTACGTTTCCTTAATAGTCTTAAAATCATATTTCCATTCAAGTATTAGAAAACCGAAAAATTAATAAAATGTCAAAATATTGTACTTTGGGCTGCGATAGATGGCAGATGGCATCTATATAGATCTGCGATAGATGGCATGTTTCAAGTCCGAATAGCTAGCAGAGACAAGAGGGAATAGAAAACTACTATGGGAAAGTCTGTGTCTATCTGTAGCACCACTAGTTTGAAAGATCTCTCACATCTTTAAAATGCACATTGCCAGCAATTTGTAAACAATATTATATTTCTAAGTGTAAGTGCTTCAAATGACTGCAAATGAAGTTTTTAGAAATCTCAAAAAATTTTCTGTGAAAAAGAGCTCCAAATTTCGCAGTTTTAGTACCGCTTCAATTCCATTTTCTTAAAAACGGCTCAAAATTTTCATTACTATTTTAAAATTAATATTTCCTTTCTACTATTAGAAAACCGAAAAATGAAGAAAATGCCAAAAAAGTACTTTGGGTGGCGATAGATGGCAGCTGGCAAGAGTATATGGATATTCAGAAGTGCTAGTGAATAGTCCCAAGAAAGTAGAAAACTAATACTGGAAAGTATGTGCCATTCTGTAGCATCATTAGTTTTTACTTTCCCGTATACGTACGTATACACGTAGTGATATACGTAGTATAGGGAAAGTTATGTAATGCTGCGCGAAAAAATGGCCAATTTTCGGCGGAAAAAATATTCATTGCCGGGCCGTGATAACGAACAAGTGGTGCTACATATGGCACAGACTTTCCCGTATTAGTTTTTTATTTCCTTGAGTCTTCGCATGCTGTTAGGAATTGCAACAAACTCTTTCTTGCCACCTGTCATGTATCACCGCTAAAAGTACATTTTTTGCCATTTTCTTAATTTTTAGGTTTCATATTGGTAGAACGGAAACATTAATTTTGGAATATAAAAGAACACAAAAACCTAGACATAAATGGCAATTTTCTTTTAAAAATTGTGTGCCGTTTAAGAGAAAATGGCGTTTTAGCGCTACTAAAAATGCAAATTTTGAAGCTCAGTTTCACAGAAAATATTTGCGTTTTCAAAATACTTTATTTGAATTTATTTGAAGCACTTGCACTCACAAATATAATCTTTACAAATTGCTGGCAATATACATATTAAAGATGTGAGAGTTCTTTCAAAAATATTACAATTATGTAATTTTTGAAAAAACAAAAAAAGACTCAAAATAAACTTTACGCTATACTAAAGAGTGTAATTAGCACTATCCGTTAGAAAAATTTCATGAAAAACTTTGCAGCCATATATGAGAAAAAGGCGTTTGAGCGTTTCTGAAAATGCGAAATTTTGATCTACTTTTCACAGAAAACGGTTGTGTTTTCGAAAAATTTTACGTTATTTAGAGCACATGTACTCATAAATATATTAATGTGAAAAAATCGTTGCTAATGTAAATATTAACGACGTGAGAAACATGTGAAAAAAATTAAATGTTTGTAATTTTTGAAAAAAAAAACAACCTATAGAGCAACTTTGGCTTTTATGTCATCTCATATAATACTTTTATGACTATCCCTACCAAAAATTTAGAGAAAAAAGTTGGAGCCGTTTTTGAGAAAATCTTGCTTTCTTATTTTTGTAAAATTGCATATATTGCACAAAAACTACTCAAGTTTTGAATAACATTTAAAAGACTTTTATGAAAGAACTCAATATGCAGAACAAATTTTAATTGAAGAAAAATTCTCTATCTTCAATTTTGTATTTGGAGAAAGACGCCGAAAAATTTCAAACATTCACAATTTTCGAAAAATCAGAGTTTTCCGTGAAAATCGGACCTATGCCACGTTAATAAGTGTATTTTACTCTATTCATACAAGAAATTTAAAGAAAAATTTGTAGCCGATTTTGAGAAAATTTTGAAAATACCCGGAGAGCTTTATATTAAGTACCCCCAAATTTTGAAGAATCTTTTTCAAAATCTTAAAGCTTTGACTAAAACCAGATCGACTGGGCAATATCCATTTTGGAAGAAATCGTACGTATGATTTAAGCGCTAGCAGTGTTCACAGACGGACAGACGGCCTGACGGCCAGATGGACGTTTTCCTTTCAATTAGTTTTTTCGGTATCAGAGATCTAGAAAACAGGCTTTCAGGGTACACCACATGTTAGGGGATTTTTTTCTTAATTTAGCAACTGGTTTTATCCACTTTTTTGTTTTCACAGCCCAGAAATAATTTTTTTTCCACCGAAAATTGGCCATTTTTCGCGCATCATTACATAACTTTCCCTATACTACGCATATCACTCCATGTATACGTACGTATACGGAAAAGTATCTAGTGGTGATACAAAATGGCATAGACTTTCCCTTATTAGTTTTCTGGCGCGTTTGGTCTCGGCTAGCTTTTCGGACTTGCCAATACTCTTGACCGCTGCCATCTAACGCCACCCAAACTACATTTTTTCGACACTTTCTTAATTTTTCGGTTTTCCAATAGTAGAACAAAACTATTATTTTAAGAAATAAAAAAACAATTAAACCTTGCCCTAAATGACAATTTTCGTCGAAAAATTTGGAGCCGTTTCAAGAAAATGGCGTTTAAGCGCTATTGTTAATGCGAAATTTGAAGCTCTTTTTTACAGAAACGTTTTGTGTTATCGAAAAACTTCATTTGAAGTCATTCAAAGCACTTATACTCACAAATTTAATAGTGTATACAAATGGCTGGAAATGTGCATTTTAACCGTGTTTTTTTTATATTAACACCATTTTGTTTACATGTCAAAACTGGTCTTAAAGACCAACCATAAACTTTTCTTTGATAAATGTTAATCCTAAACTACTTATGAGCTAAATTCAGTCCAATGACATCTTAAGTTAGTTCGGTTGTTTAAACTAAGCACTATCACTTGCACAATGTTCTGCTATGATAACACTACACAAGTTCAAATGGTTTGGTCCTCTTCAATCTTCGCAACTGGTGTTGGTTTTCCAGCAGTTGAAGAACTTCTGCATTTTCATGTAGGCGAAGCCTTTTTTCAAGCTTCTTAGCGAACCTTTTAATTTCTTCTTTGATTGTTGGTATTTCAAGATCTCTGTGATATCAACATTTCTTACATACCATGGTGCATTAACCATTTTTCGCAGAACTGTTTTGGTAAGTTTGTATTATTTTGATGTTGATCTTTTGCGATCCTCATAACTGAATTCCATATAGCCATATGGGTTTAAGTATCTGATTATCCAATAATATTTTGTTATATAAGGATAAGCAGGAATTTCTTGCTATTAGCCATTAATATTGACGAAATTTATATTTAGTTCTTCCTTTTTCTTCTGAACATGTTCTTTTCATTTTAGTTTGGTGTCCAAAGTCATACCCAAGTATTTGGCTTTATTTTCATAAGGAACTGTCTTTCCGTTATAATGATTGGTGGTGGATTGTTTGATCTTGTTCTATCTTTCCGTTTATAATGACTGGTGGTGGATTGTTTGATCTTTTATTGGTATAGTTTGCATATACCGATTTTTCTTCATTTAACTTAATATTCCATTTCTTGGTCCAATCACAAACGGCGTTGCTAGCTTCTTGTAGCCGTTGTGTAGAGCTAATTTCATCTTGTGCTGTTGTTATCAAGGCTGTGTCGTCCGCAAAGGTGGCTAATTTTCCTTGTTCTGGGTTTGGTATATCACTGGTGTATAATAAATACAATACAGGCTCAAGGACTCTACCCTGTGGCACACCTGCTTGGATATCCTTCAGGTCAGAAAAAGCATCTTCTTGCTTTGTTCTGAACATTCTCTCAGATATATATGAAGTGAGGATTTCAGCAAATTGTTGGGGTAGCATTTCATTTGATTTATGCAGTAATCCTTCATGCCAACCTTCTCGAAGGCTTTCGCAACATCTAAGAATAAAACAGAACATACTTGTTTCTCTTTTAAGGCTCTTTCAATAACATCTGTAATTCGGTGCACTTGGTCTATTGTCGAGTGTCTTTGTCTGAAACCAAACTGATGGTCAGGGATCAATCTAGCATTTTGTATAATTGGTTTTAACCTTTTAAGTAAGAGTTTTTCACATAATTTTGAAATTACTGGTAATAGCGAGATCGGTCTATATGATTCCACTTTGTGGGGTGGTTTGCCTGGCTTGGGTATCATGATAATTTCAGCCACTTTCCAGCTTGCTGGAAAATATCAGTCTAAAAGCTGCATTATACAGGTATGTCAGCATGGCTATCCCTTTTTGTGGAAACTACTTCAATATTTTTCTGGTAATCAAATCAAATCCTGGTGCCTTCTTTGAACTTAACCCTTTATAGGTCGGGTAACTTTTTCTCTGGAATTATTTGAATTTATCTTTTAATTGTTTAATTTTGATCGTAGAATCATGAGAAAAATATTAATTTGTGATTTGTTTAAATATAAAGTGAGATAATTGCGAAAATGATGTGGTCGTATAAACGACCACAATCCATTTAGGGCTACGCATTACACTATGGATTTTAGTTGCGTACAGAACCATCTCGTATAATTCCTGAATAAAAATCTAATATCCAGTCATAAATAAACGTGTGCATGTTGTTTACAAAATAGACGAAACACGTAGGAACAGACGTGAAATACAAATAGCAAGAAAATTGAAAATAAATAGTGTAAATGAATAAGTTGTGAAAATCAATATTATATACATTTACAAACAAAACTCTAAAATAATAAATCATTGACTAAACAATATTATCATTGAAAACAATATTAAAAGAAACGTGGGCTGCTAGAGTTCATAAGCTGCGTTATTAGCGTCACGTCATCTGCATTGGAATCCCCTCAATACTCCGAATCTAATGCCGCATCATCATTCTCGTCAATATTCCCAACAAACTGTTAAATTCTTATTAGACCATGGGTTCAGAACTGTGGAAACTCCAAATTTTAGCAATTCTGTAAGATAGCACACCACTAGTAACAAGTATGGGTGTTACATGATACTTCGCAAATATACGTAATCACTGAAGAAATGTAAAAATATTGAAATATTTTCTAAGTCACAAATATTCGGAAAACTAAATCTATTTAGCGAATATCTTACATTATTAGACAATAAATTTAATTGTTCTAAACATTTTTTAAAATTTATATTTTCACAGAACAAAAGAAAATTTACGATTGTGTAGTTACTTCTGACTACACACTTGAAAATATAAATTAACTTTTTTTAAATTAATTTTATTTTAGGTCGCTTTATAACTACAATGGTCATCAGCGACCTCTTTAATATTACAAATTTTGACATACAATGTAAGATACTATTCTTAAACCACACCTGCAGTTCACATTAATTACTTACATCATTACATAATTATTCACCTTATCATTATTTACCCAAATCATGAATCATTATTTACATATGTCATATACCATATTTTCATATACACCGTATATCATTATTTAAATACACCATATATCATTATTTACATTCATCACAGATTGTTATTTACGTACATTACATAATATAAACAACTATAATTTATTTTGAATACACCTTAAATAAGGTTATATTTTTTAGTTCTCTTTAGGTAATCCAATGTTTTTTTGCATCCTTCTTCGGTATTTAAACATTCTTTAATGTTTTTGGGAAGTTTGGATTGGGTTCTTTCTAATTCAAATTCTTGGCATTCTACTAAAAGATGTTTGACTGTCCAAGCGGAGCCACACTTTTCACACTTGTTTCTCTGTTGTTTTGTAATTAAGTGTATGTGTGTCAAATTTGTATGTCCTATTCTTAGTCTATCAATTGTCACTTGCTGTTTTCTTGATGTTGTCCAAGTGGGTGGCTTATCAAAAATGGATGGTCTGATCTCTTGTAATTTATTTGATTTATTATTTTTCCAGCTGGAGTCCCAGAATTTCTTCATATTGATGTTAATATATTTCTTGATTTCTTCTGGAGGTGAATAAATTGAGGTATTTAAAGGTTCATTAATTGCTCTTTTTGCTTCCTTATCTGCATCTTCATTTCCTTGTATTCCCTGATGGCTTGGGACCCATACTAACTCTATATTATAATTATTTGTAATTGCCAACAAATTAATTCTTTGATCTCCTTAATGATATATATTAGAGATAATATAGTATATTAGAGTTACCGTTGTTACTTATTGCCATAAGTGCTGATTTGGAATCTGAAAATATTACATGAAACTCGAAACGCGAAAAATCACTTCTCAACAAAATGCTCAAATGAACACTCCGCGAAAGTGCCTGTATGCATTGTGGTCGCTACGACGACCACATGCATTGCCCAACAGCAAGATTTCTAAGAATAAACGTGATCACACTATCTGCAACAATCGCATTTCATTGAAAAAGACTCTACAATGAGAAATTTGCGATAAGGATGAAAATTGCTTGGTATATTTAAGCAAAAAACGGCCGAACAGCATGTGGTCGCGGAGAGAACCACAATCCTATAAAGGGTTAAATTGGTCATAATCTCATCAGCCACACTTCTTTTCCAATAACCGGAGTTATCGTTCCTGTTACAATATTAATTACTTCTTGAATACTGTTATTACTGCTCTGCATATCATTTGCTGTAAAGACGTCTCTTACATGTTCTGCAAATAAATCTGCTTTTTGTTTATTATCTCTTGCCCACTCTCCTTGGCCTTTTCTTGTTGGGGACTGATGTGATCGGCCTTTTGATTAGTTTAGAGGCTTTCCACAGTGAGTAATCAGTATCTTCATCAGCTGTTACATTTGTTAGGTATGCTTTGATACTTTCGTCTTTTAACTTACGAATTTCTCTCTTCTTCTTTTGCGCCTTATTGTTGAGGATAGTCTTATCAGATGGGTGTCGTGTTTGTTGCCACTTTCGTCTCGCCGATCTTTTTTCTCTTACTAGGTTTCATATTTCAGCTGGATAATTAAATCCTTTAGTGATGCGTGTTATTTCTCTGGTGTTATTAAATGCAGTTGTTTGTAGAAGTTTGGTAAAATTTTCTACTTCTATGTCTAATTGTTCAGTTGTTTTCAGATTGACATTCAAATTGATTTCGTTCTGTAAATCAATTTTGAAACTTGCCCAGTCTGTAGTTTTATTTACAAGAGTTGGTCTCGCATCTTTTTTAATAATTCGTTCACTCAGCGTTAAGATAACAGGTGAATGATCAGAATTTAAATCAAAACTTTCGTCTATATCTATAAAATTTGATGAAAGTTTCTTCGAGATGAAGAAGTCTGGTATTTAGTCTCTGTCAGTAGGCTAGTACGTTGTCTTTCCTGTTGAATGCGTATTGCAACCTGTTTCCCTGATAGCTTTTTTTAACTCACTTCCTTTGGTAGTGATCAACCATGCTCCCCAATCAGTGTGTTTGGCATTCATGTCACTACCTATTATAAACCTTTCACCCATGTGTTGCAATATTCCTTTGTAATATTCAAGTTTCAGGTTGTGTCTTGGTGGGCAGTATATTGAACCAATTTTAAGATTGGTAGATTTGATCATTACTGTGGTAAGCTGCACCTCTTTACACCGTATTGTGTTATCTTCATAATGATTTATGCAATCTTTGATGATAATCGCCCTCCCTCCCTTCGCATTATTATCTGGATGGGTAGTATGAAAAATATTAAAGCCTTTTAGTTTTATATAAGATTCTTTTGTTTAGTGAGTTTCTGATATCAAGCCCACATCTACATGTTGTGCATTTAGAAAGATTTCTAGTTCGTATGTTTTATTCTGAATGCCATTAGGATTCCATGTTACTATTCTCAGATCTTTTTTACCCATTATTTTGATCATTCCCTGTTTCTATGGCTTCTAAACGATCTAATCTCTCACCAAAATGGTTCATCATATGCATCATCTGTTGTAACATCTGCTGTACTGATGTGTCGTTATTTGGTTTAGGTTGCAGTGGATTGTTGTTTTGTTTCACTCCATTCCCTTGAACAGCAATATTCTAAGGGATTTGTTCGGTTGCCCTTTCAGATGTAACATTTTTTGTTCCGGACTCCTCTTGTTTATGGTTTGTTGATTTCTTCTTTTCTTCAATTCTTTGGCAATAACGCACCCTCTATAATTTGCTGGATGGCTTCCAGCGCAGTTAGCACATTTTGCTGGTGTGTTTTTTGATTTTGTGCAAGCAGATGTTGGTGATTTCCCGCGCACCTGTCGCATACTGGATTTCTCTGACAACATTTTTTTGTGTGACTGTAACATTGGCATCTTTTACATTGGGGAATTAACTTCCCAGTCTTGTACATTTCCGTTCTGATTTTCATATTTGCAAGTATTTCGTGAATTTTCTTAATGTCTTCATCCTTGCCAAAAGTTAACATAAATAATGGGAGTTTAATGTATTTATATTGGTTATTCTCTTTAATTCTTTTTAATTTATTTTCTGCCGATAAAATTTTGAACCCTTTTTTGTTCTAGTTCCGCTTTAATTTCTTGTCACAAGATGTGTGCAGATTTCTGATCATAATTCGTACAGGCCTCTCTTGTTTATTTTCATAAGTATGTCATTGTTGTTTGGCTTCATTAATTATTTTTGTCAGTTCGCGGTATTCTGTTCCACTACTGACATTTATTTTAATATTGTTGTTATTCATAAATGTAGCATTATACTGTACATTTTTACTTTCCAGCTGGTTTTTAATCTCCTGGTAGTTGGGGAGATTGCTGATTACTACTGGAGGTGGCTTTTACTCTTTTATGGTTTTTGATTTTTGTTCTATACAGTGTTTAATTGGGCTCTGCTCTGGTGACGATGTGGCCTTTCCTTTCTTAGTTTCTTTTGGTATGATTCTTGGGTAATAACCAAGCTGTTTCTCTATTAACAATTTCCTGTTCTTCCTCCCAGCTGGTTGGGTTATAAGAATACTTTGTCTTGGCCTGAAGACTTTCTATTTGATTGCGTAAATAGTTGATCACCTCTTCCGCTTTTTTTTGTTCTTCGTGGAGAATTTCTAAGCGTTTCTCATCTTGTTTTGTTCCTGGTTCTATCGCATCTTCGCGATTATTTTCTGCACCTGTTGTTTGTGCAACTGTATTTAAGCGAGTTTCTACTAGTTTCAAGTATTCGCTCGTTGTGTTCTCCATTAAAGAATCTACTTTTGTGCTTTTTTGTTCAATTTTTGTTCATTTTTTGTGTATATTTTCCTGTTTTATTTACAGATTTGGTAATGTTTCCATTATCCATCTCTGTCCAACGAGTAGTTAGGAATTAATTATCAACCTCTTTAGAGCCCCGCATGAGTAGGAATGGCTTATTACTGTGGGAGGTCGCCAGGTATCCCACAGGCTCCGTTCGAGACGCAGAAACCCCCTGCGCCACTTCTAGCCCTCAGCACGGGTCGCTTTATAGCTTGGCTTGGGATGAGTGAAGAAGAAAGAAAAGGAATACAACATTGAAGACTAGAGTAGTAAGAAAATAAGAGAAATAGAATGCAAGAGGAAAGAGAAGAAGGAAAAAAGAATGACTCCCTTGCCCTTGAAACCTAATAGCGTCGGGGTCGAAAAACACAAGGGGTCAAGACAGACCTGCTAGAAAGATGAAAGAAGTGGCTCACAAAGTAAGTAGAGCCGCGACACACTAGTAAGGGAACCACCTATCATATGTAACCGTAGTTGGGAGGATGGGGAGGATATAGCAAATTAATTTGAAAGGATTTGGAACATGGTTGTGGAAAAGAACAATGGGCCGTTGTGCTTCGTCTGGCTTCTCCATCGAGACCTATACAGCATGGGTGATCCTACCGGCAGCACAGCTAGTTAGTTCGCAACTCAATAGCAATGCTACCCCTGCACTGTCCTCGACTTCATTGGAGCACGCAAACCTCCTCGCCCACACGGTCAGTGTTACTTTAAGGCGATGTCTCCTGGAGGAGGTTAATACATAATTGTAATTTATTTCAAAGATCTCTCACATCTTTAATATGCACAGTACCAACAATTTGTAAACATTATTATATTTGTGAGTGTAAGTGCTTCAAATAACTTCAAATCACGTATTTTGAAAACTCAAACATTTTCTGTGAAATTGAGCTTCAAATTTCGCATTTTTAGTGGCGCTAAAACGGCATTTTCTCTTAAACGGCACATAATTTTTAAAAGAAAATTGCCATTTACGGCTAGGTTTTTGTATTCTTTAATATACTAAAATTAACATTTTCATTCTACAAATACAAAACCGAAAAATTAAGAAAATGACAAAAAAATTTACTTTTGGCGGTGATAGATGGTAGCTGGCAAGAAAGAGTATGTGGCAATTCCGAATAGCTCTCTAAGACTCAAGAAAATAGAAAACCAATACGGGAAAGTCTGTGCCATTCTGTACTACCACTAGTTTATTTCGTTCTTAACGTTGGTTTCTGAACAAATATATTCATTTCTTTTGTAAATAATAAACAATTTACATGTTTCTGAAGTGTATTCTGCAATGATAATTTTTTGTCTAGATAGATTATTTTCAAACCGAATTTTGAATGGTAATTGCGGCTCAGCCATTGGGAATATCCACGTAGTTTATTAGACAAAATAAGCTTAAAATTGTCTTAAGAGCTTATTTTCGAATTTTCGACGTTTCCTCCCTGGACACGTGTATATATGGACGTATAAGGGAAAGTAAATACTCTCCAACATGTGATGTAGTTCCATTTTCGTCTATTCGTTTTTTTCAAACTGGTTAAAATTTAACATTTCAAAACTACAAAATGTATATTATTTTGAAAGTAAACGAGCTGATTTCTCTTCATTAAGGGGTGAAATTTACGCAATTTCTAAAAAATATTATTTTCTCAAAACCCGCATGAATTGTTTTCATTACAGTTTCTCATCGTAAAGTCGTATAAATAATATTATAAATAAACTGGGGGCGCTAGAGTATGGCACACACTTTCTCGCAAGAGTTAGTTCTCTTTAGTTTCGAATGGCTTTTGGGTTATGCTTTATTCTCTTCCCAGCTGCCATTTTTTGCCACCCAAAGAACAGTTTTTACATTTTCTCAACTTTTCAGCTCTCTAATGCTAGAACTCAAACAATCATGTTTTGACTATTACAGAAGTGTACAGCCCGTGTCCGATCCGGATAGACGAGGTTTTTAAATAGCGGTTAGGGATCCAGTGCTTCGGGGCATAAGTAATTGGGTTGAAATCCCGCGCAGGGATTTTAATTTTATGAATGTTTCAGAAAAGTATTGAGACTTCGAGAAATTTTATTGAAAATCATTTGAAGCACTTCTACGGTAGTGATGGCACGAAACCCGAAGCTGCCGACGCGAGAATCCCCTGCTTGCCCGTGGACGCGCCTTGTCAGCCAATCCCTAACAGCGGCGCTAGTCCTTGCCCCTCGCCGACTCGGCCCCGCTCAAGGCGTCTGCAGCTTTCCTCGACTGAGCGAATGCCCCTGGACTGCTAAGGGCGACCAAGCGCTCCGTTCGGGAACACGTGGCCTCGAGGCGCGGGCTTCGTGCTCAGTGAGCGAGCAGCCTTGGACGCCTCTCGGCGACTACACGCTCCCACTGAGCTCCAAACACGATGCGAGGACCGCGAGTCCGCCGCCGCCGAGCCTTGCTACGCTTGTCTGCGGCGTTACGCTCGTTTTCCTCTACGTTAGTGCAAAAGCTCATGTATTACGCGTGCGCAAGTAACATGTAATAAACAGCCAGTGAACGTAGTGTGTCTTATTTCTCGCTTGCCCTCCTGCTCCCTTCACATATCGTGGCGGCGTCACGACATCTACTCACAAATAAAATCAATGCCTATAAATTGTGATGGTGCGCACCTGTTCTGCCCGTGTCTCGGCCGATCAGCCGCCACCGGGTCTGTGGGTCTGTGGGCCAAAATTTCACTTTTTACTTTCTCGCCTTACGAATTCTTCGTAAGAAGAGAAAGTTATGTAATCGTGCGGCGGAAAACGGGGAATTTTCGCCAGAAAATCTCTTATAGCAGGGGTCTGGTGACAGAAAAGTGGATAAAATCTGTTGCTAAATTAAGAAAAAAAAATCCTCTATCTCGTGGTGTAGTCAAAATCCATGATTTGTTGCTTCTTCATACTTCAAAATCGATTGACGGCATTCCGTCCGTCTGTCCGTCTGTGGTCAACGCTAGCGCCTAAACCGTTCGGTCGGTTTTCTTCAAAATTGATATTCTCCGATGGTTTTGACTCGTCTCAAGGCCTCTTGAATTTGAAACCGATATCTTAGTATTTGAGGATACTTTACATGGAGCCCATTTTGAGATTTTATGAATTAAAAAAAATGGCTCCAAATTTTTTGATCATATTTTGTTGTTGAATAGTGCGAAGAACGTTGAAGGGAATGACGTAGGTATCAGTTTCGTTGATAGGCCCAATTTTTCGAAAATTGTAAAAAACTGTTTAAAAACGGCAAAATTGAAGATAGAGATTTTCGCCTCAGACAAAGTCGGTTGTACAAAATAAGCACTTCAAATAAGATCATGTACCATTTTTTGGAAAAACGAATAGTTTTTGCGTAAATTGCGATTCAAATTTACAAAAAAAATTATCTCAAAAACCGCTCCAAATTTTTTCTTTAAATTTTCTGCACGTGTGTATGAAGGGAAGGTAAATATATAAATAAACTAGTGGTGCTATAGAATGGCACATACTTTCTCGCAGTAGTTATTTTCCAAATGCCGATCATCCGATAAATTATGTGAAGTAAACCGTTCACCGCTGGCTTTCTTGGTCATGTTTTTTGAAAGACAAGTTTTTCGCATGTTGACAATTACCGGCATCGTAATGATAGAACAGATACAAGTACGTTTTCACTGAAATATTTGCAGTTGTCCTGCAAGTCGGTTTCGTAGCGCGGTTGGTTAATGCACCTTCGGGTTGAGCTCTTCAATAAGGAAGGTACCGAGTTCGATCCCCCGAGGGGAATTTTAATTCGATGAATGTGATGTTGCAGGAAAAAACATTAAAGAGTGTAGATACTTTATTGAAAATCATTTGAAGTACTTCTACTCAAGAATAGATTCAATATAGGTAAATAGACAGGACTTGTCTGTGTTTTCCCTAACTGCGTTTTGTAAACAATTTTTCAACTCTGTTATTCGATTTCTGAAGCGTATGACATGTCAAATGACCAGTTGTCTAGCATATATCTGTATTGTGACGATACCGAATAGTTGATAGAAGAAAAAATTGATTTTAAACACACGACATAGTAGCCTGTCGCGGGCCTACGCAGCGCCCCCTTTGTGTGCGCGAGGGTCGGATCAATTCGCGCCGCACACGTGCGACGAGAGGTTTCCCCCGCGCTCCCTGTCCGGCAGGGGGCTAGGGTACACGAGAATTATGACCCGATCGGCGCCTCTCTGGCGCCGCCACATCCCCAGGCGACCTGCGCCCCCCCCCGACGTTAGAGAGAGAGGGTTGAGTGGAATTTTTCCATCGACTTCGGCCAGAAAACGCTTCCGGACTTTGGCCGAAATTAAACTGAGACGCAGTTGCCTTTAGCCAATAGAGAGGAACCTTTTAAAATTCAAACAAAAATCTTTCCAGAACTTTCGGCAAATAAGTAAGGAGAGGGGGTTACAGAGGCTTCGCGAGATGTGACGAAGTGAAACATAAAAGGGGAAGTGAGGATGACGGTCTTGAGAGTAGGTTCGGGGAGGAGCGAGCACCTCAGCGGTGCGTCGTTCGGGAGCAAACGCCGCTGGCGTGGACACCTCCGAAGTGCGCAGAGCAATCTCGTCCGGTCGCCTGACAAAGACTATCGCTGATTGTGCGGTGCGATCTTGTGCCGGGCGCGAGTCAAAACTATTCAATTCGGCTTGCGTCACTACGCCCGCGACCGCTGCAGAGCTGTATTTCATGCTGAAGTCTCCGCCTACCTCTCTTCGCCGACTTCGGGCGCGAGTACCTGCCTCCCGGCCCCCCGGCAAGGAGCCTACCGCCAGCTGTGACCTACTGCCGGCCTTTCACCGCCGAAGACGGCGCCCTGATGACCTCCCCCGAAGGTCGGGCATCGACCCTGCGGAGTCTTCTGAAAACACGGTCTGTTGTCCCCTTAGACTTTGGTGAATGGCCCGGATCACAGACCTGTGCCTCATCATAAGCGAGCCACGCTGTGGCTGTTTTTGAGGATAAACTTCCTAAATTGTATGTTGCTTCTTCCTCGGTAAATTGTACTTTAATTTGTATTGTCTTATAGTAAGTAAGAAAGTTATTTGAGTGAACAGGGAATCTGGGAAAAAAGGGGGGGGATGTCTTTGGGTTTAAGAGGGAAAGGGTATTAGTAGTAGGATTTTTTTGTATGTTTCTTCATTTCAGTTAATTAAATTTTAATTGTTCCTCAAAACCTCAATGCATTTTATTTGGTAACAAGTAGCGTCCGTCCATGGGCTCCCATTTCTTGTAGAGAGTCTCTGCGCCTGAGTTAGCCGGCAACTGAATCAGGTGAGTGAGAGAAGGGGGGATCTCGATCGCCCGATCGATCCCCGACGTCGCACGCGCGAGGGCCCGCGCGGTAGTGACAGTATGAACCGATTTAAGTAAAATTATGAGCATTTCGGTCGGTTCTTTTCTTTTATGGCTCTGTTTGACCGAGGTGGTGTTGGTGTTACGTAGTGGTATAAGTGCCGGTTCGTTGAATTTGAGTTTCGTTTGTCGGGTCTGGGTACCGAAATGGTTTGCTGGTATAGTACACTTTTGCTGGTTGATGGAGTAGTGGAATAGCAATAAGGACCGTATAGAAGCAGAGCGAGAAAGTATGTGCGTTGGAAGCACCGCTAAATTCTTTTAGAAATGATGCTGCCAATTCGAGGGCTGCCCGGCCGCTGTATCAATGGCAAGCATGTTTTGATTTCTTAATATTGGTTTAACTCGTATCTTTTTAATATATGCATGCTTGGAGATACATGACTGAATTTTTTATTGGTGGTAATTAGTGAATTAAAAAGTGTCATTGGCTCCAGGAACTTGAATTTTGAGATAGATTTTAGTCGAAAGTCGCAATGCCCATTGTTATAAGAACTACTACTACGATCTACAAAATATACAGTTTATACTACTCTTCTTGACTCTCGTCAGGATGGTTTTACAATAACAGTCTTTAAGAAAACATACCCTTCAGCTTTATTAACTGATGACAGGCTCACAGTACCTGGGCCGTCTCGTCCACGACAGCACTGAGGGTGAGTAGAGAACGTTGCTCTCTCGGCCGTCCCTCGCTGCTAAACTCAATGGGATGTCCACTCACACGAGGTCACCGCCCTCTGGTCAGGACATATTCGCGTAGCAATTACTAATTAAATCAGTGAGCAAATGCGCTCATCCTGACTTCCCTGTCTCGCCGTCTGCTCGGTTCTACTCGCGAGAGAGGTGGCGCAGGGTCCCTGTAGACCCCACGCATCTTTGCTTAGCTGCAGTTGCCTAAATTTGCGAGACAGAAATTTTACATTTCACATACCTTTCACCACATTCTTTAGCTTTTGTTTGAAAGATATAAGCACTTCGCGACAGCACGAGGGTTCCTGGAAGAGCGATAACAGTCAAGCCGTCGTGCAAAATGATCTGTCTGACCCCGCGCCACCACTTCCGTCGGCAGTGCGAAGAGCTTGCAGCAGTGCTTCAGTCGTGTCGGTACATTGATAGAATGTGTCAGCGTGAAGTGCATTGTTTATTTATTTGACAGTATGAATAATTTGAGGAAAAGTAAACTTTTGTGCTAAATGCAGAAAATAAGTTTGTAAAGATCATCGCGATGCTTTGTGTAAACAATGTAGTTCAGTGAGAAGAGTAATAAATTGTTGACATGCAACATGTTCCTTTCCAAATTTTAGATGCAATAATTTATTTATAAATATTTGTGACACCAATGCAAACATCATAAATTTCGTACTTTTTCTAAGTTGTGTTGCTTGATTACAACCATTTTTAATTCATTGTTTACTTATTTTTGTGTCATAATGTTAAAAAATGAAACTTATTGAATTTTCAGATACTATTGTCATTGAAATATTCAAGTAAATGTAAATAGGGTGACTGTGGCGAGCCACCATTACTCCACACCGTATGTAAAATTAAAGATAAATGATAATTTTGTCCTTTTATTTTTTCAATTCCTCATTTGCCTGTTTTTTTATAATATTGCATTATTTTAATACTACCTTATAAATAATTGATCATTATTAAAATAACTAATTTTACACTTATTTGTTGCTAAATATAATATTATAAAGGAATAACTTAAAGGGGTCAGAAAGGACCCCACACCACGTCTAACTTAAGTTTAACTAACTCCGGCAACCGCCACCTCTCTAGGGTTAACACCATCAATGTCTGCTCGATTCTCCTTACGATCTCAACACCATCACTAGGGAGTTTTTGCAACCTCGAACGTTAAGTATTATCGATCTTGTGCTCATGCGCAGTGCAAGTTTCGCACGTTTTAGTGCATCTGCGCGTGCGCAGAAGATCGATAGTGTTTCACGTTCGAGAGAGCAAAAACTCTCTAATGTCTGATCGACTCTCCTCACGATCTCAACTCTATCGCGGTCAGTTCGTTTCTTTCGGCTATCTTAGTTCTATGGCGGTTAGTTAGCTTCTCCTTTTCTTGCCTCCTGTCCTAACACCACGAAGCCGTCTCTTCCCGCCCCCTTTTTCTCAGCGAAACTCCGCCCTAATTCCTATCTATCCAATGATTCTTGCGTTTTAACTTTTCCCTTGCCTCGAGTTGCTATTGGTAGAAAGGATTTAGGTCAATAGACTTCGCGGTAAATTTCCAGTAACTGGAACGCACGCACGTGGAAAAGTGGCATTCTCCTGTGGGGCAATCGCATCCCAGAGTCGCTGTTTCTTCCTCTTAGGGAGATCAAATTATGCCACCCGCGGGTTTGGCTCGCTACGCTTTTCCGCGTGAATTTATATATATATATATATATATATATATATATATATATATATATATATATATAATATATATGCCAAATGGCACCCCTCGCACTTGCACTATATTGGGGGCGAACCCCGCGGTGAGTACCTAGGCGGTGGCCTTTACCCACGCCCCCTCAGGGATACAAGTACCCCTTCGGGCCAATATCCGGATCCCGCCGGAACGCAGTTTGCCCTCACGGCAAACTTCTCATAGAATGCCTGGGTCTCTGGGCCTGGGTCTCTGGGTCTCAGGACCAGGCCGCTCTGCCCGTTCAGAGCTACTAGCTATCCGGACTAGTGCCGGAGTCAATGTCGCCTGTATGACAACGCGCCACTCATATGCGCCGGGACACCAAGTCCCTCCTCTATGCCCAGAGTATCGAGCCACTGCCACGACGAAGCCAAGAGCCCAACTGGGAACCACCCGAACTAAGGTCCGGGCGGCTCGGGGCCCCCATCCCGTCTTCTTACTGCCTGCACCTTCAGGCTATCGATCTGCGTTGGACCGTAACCAAGGCAACCTGACGGTAGGTAATGTCCCGCAAGACTTCTATTTGTGGATACCAGAGTACCCTAAGTCTCCTTCACCCAATCCTGCCTTAAGGTCGACGCGCCAGGCGCCCAACTGGTGGGTTGCCGGGTTGAACCGTCAACTAGGAGCTTAACATCGCCTGCTCACTGCCTCCACTTTGAGATTAACGACGTGAGTGTCGCCGTGAGACTAGAGGTCCGAGTGGTCGTCTCCAACTCTCCACCAGAGGTCGTGTCCACCTACGCAGCCAAGCCCCCCCTGCGCGATTAGAAAAACCAGCAACGAGAGTGTCGGATCCAGCCTTCAATACCTACCCAAGTACCCATTTCAAGAGGCTACTATTGTCAAGTGCTGCTCCCCTCTACGCCTTTGTTTCTCCGGTCGTAAATCTACCGTTCACGCTGACGCCAGTATGTCGCAGCCACGCCGCTGGCCGCAGCCAATTTGTTAAGCTTCGAACAAAAACCCTAGTGTTCGCTCGCTCCTTGTTCTCGTACGCGCCTTTATACTAGCTTTCGTATAAATTTCCATTATTATTATTTTATCTAAATATATGAACCATCACAAAATTAAACCAGAAGTGTCTGTATGCGATTTTTGGATTTGTATCTTTTAAACAATTTTTCAACTCTCTTATTCGACTTTTATAACGTATGTCACGTCAATTCAATTGTTGTATGTCTATCCATCTGTTTGAACCAATGTAACTACGAACGACTTAATCTGTCAGCAAGAAATCTAAATACTTTGTTAACTCTACCCGTGAGACCAACTTAGTTTTTCTTTTACCGTGATATTTTTGAAGGTTCTGAGTCTTATTGCTTCTCGCTCTTACGAAGTGTTGCGACTTGGGAAGTCAGGAAAAATAAGAGAAACAATTAACAAGATTTATTTCTCGTAGCCACTCGCTACGTCTATAGAATTACAGGGTACAATGCCACGTCAAACCAAAATCTAGATGTTTCGTATAGAATGCAAAATCACTAAACCAATAATCAGAGTTCCGTTGCCAAGATATTGCGGTGTCGCTCTACAAGGTTTACAGACTGTCACTTTGAACTCTCGCTTTGCCGTTATCACACTCTCTCTGAGGCCACGCGCGTCCAGCGTGCCGCTTATCAGTTGCTCGGCCCACTCCCCTCTCCAACGCCGAAAGGAGGGGAAGCGGGTCCGTCCCTCCCCGTGCTGGTGCTGACAGCGCGGCTCCGCTCCTCCGCGCCTGCGGAAGCTTTCAGCGGTGGCCGGGCTGACGTCAGCTCGCCGCTGGCGAGCCTCTCTAGCCGTGGTGGTCAATTCAACTTTTTTGACAGCCACGACACAAAGGTTATTTTCATACGGCGCTTCTGTAACTTAATGGTATAGGTGTCGGCAAGTTAACTCTGAGGATCTGAGTTGGGGTCCGAGAACAAATAAATATTTGCTGGTTGTAAATACATTTGCAAGTTTATGTATAATATGTTATGTTTAGTATAATAGAGCTGAGCAATTAGAAATAATGCGAGAAAATACGTGCTTTTGCAGCTCTAGTTTCAATCAGTTTTATTCACGTACAACTAACGTGAAATTAACCCGCTAATTCTATTATTAAAATTACTTTGAACGCAAGTCGCGACATATACTACATCATATAGGAGCCTAAAATTATTTAGGGGCCATGATTCAAATGTTAGTTTTCGGAAAAAGGGTATCACACTTTGCGAGGCCTTTCGATGTCGAGGTTTGTGAATGACAGAATTCAAAAAACGAAGGTGAGTGAAGGGAACTCTTGTTGTAACTCCACACATTCACAGATGACTCCAAGCAAAGTTTAATTTACAACCAGTCTTTATTTTTACTTTCCCGTATACGTACGTATACACGGAGTGATATACGTAGTATAGGGAAAGTTATGTAATGCTGCGCGAAAAAATGGCCAATTTTCGGCGGAAAAAAATTAATTGCCGGGCCGTGAAAACGAATAAGTGGATAAAACCAGTTGCTAAATTAAGAAAAAAAATCCTCTATCTCGTGGTGTGGTCAAAATCCATGATTTGTTGCTTCTTTATACTTAAAAATCGATTGACGGCATTCCGTCCGTCTGTCCGTCTGTGGTCAACGCTAGCGCCTAAACCGTTCGGTCGATTTTCTTCAAAATTGATATTCCCCAGTCGATCTGATTCTAGTCGAAGCTTTGTGATTTTGAAAAAGATTCTTTAAAATTTGGGGGTACTTTATATGAAGCCCCCCGGGGATTTTCAACATTTTCTCAAAAACGGCTCCAAATTTTTTCTTTAAATTTCTTGTATGAATAGAGGAAAATACACTTTTTAACATGGCATAGGTCCGATTTTCACGTACAGCTCTGAATTTTCGAAAATTGTGAAAGTTTGAATTTTTTTCGCCGTCTTTCTCCAACTACAAAATTGAAGATAGAGATTTTTTCTTCAAATAAAATATGTTCTGCATATTGAGTTCTTTAATAAAGGTCATGTAAATGTTTTTCAGAATTTTGGTAGCTTTCGTGCAATATTGCGTGCAATATGTGCAATTTTAAAAAATTACAAAAACAAAATTTTCTCAAAAACGGCTCCAAATTTTTTCTATAAACTTTTGGTAGGGATAGTGGTAAATGTACTCTATCAATGGCATAAAAGCCATTTTGGTCTATCGGTTAGTTTTTTCAAAAATTACCAAAATGTAAATTTTCTCACGTCGTTAATATTTACATTATCGGCGATTTTTTTACATTATTATATTTACGAGTATACATGCTTTAAAAATGTCAAGTAAAGTTTCTCGAAAACACTACCGTTTTCTGTGAAAAGTAGCTCAAATTTCGGCATTTTCAGAAATGCTCAAACGTCATTTTCTCGTTTATGGCTGCAATTTCTTTCTTGAAACTTTTGTAACGGATAGTGCTAATTTCACTCATTAGTATAGCGTGAAGTTTATTTTGAGTTTTTTTTTAAATTATATAAATGTAAATTTTTTGAAAGATGTCTCACATCTTTAATATGCACATTATCCGCAATTTGTAAAGATGATTATATTTGTGAGTGTAAGTGCTTTAAATAACTTCAAATAAAGTATTTTGAAAACTCAAAAATTTTCTGTAAAAATGAGCTTCAAATTTCGCATTTTTAGTAGTGCTAAAACGCCATTTTCTCTTAAACGGCACATAATTTTTAAAAGAAAATTGCCATTTACGGCTAGGTTTTTGTGTTCTTTAATATTCTAAAATTAATGTTTCTGTTCTACCAATAGGAAACCGAAAAATTAAGAAAATGACAAAAAAATGTACTTTTGGCGATGATAGATGGTAGCTGGCAAGAAAGAGTATGTGGCAATTCCGAATAGCTAGCGAAGACCCAGGAAAATAGAAAACTAATACGCGAAAGTCTGTGCCATTCTGTTTCTGTTTTTTGACAAATAAATAACTAAAATAAATACGGTCATGCTTAATTTTATCAAAATACGAGTAGTTTTTCTTTAATTTTGTGACAAACGTAATAGACCGCTGTAAATTTACTGCGCTTCGGACAGCTGGATGCGTCGTAAATTAGAATGTGCAATTTTGTATATTATTTCTTTCTTCGTTTCTTACATTCGAACTTTGTTATAGACTTACACATTAATATTTTAGAAATTGTTTATTTTGAAATATTTGAAATAAGTAAAAAGAATTAAGAGCTCTCAGAATAGCGACAATGCAGTGTCTGCAACAATGGAATTCACTTTGCGCTCGCGAATATCTGTGAATTAGTGTCATTGTTGTGACCTAATGGAGCTGTATGAAAAGGAGTTATAATTGTCTAATTTATGTTGATATTTGCAGGCAAATATTTAGTTTTGCACCAAATGCTGTACCATTTGTAGTGAGTAGAGAATTTGTTGCATGGTTTTAAAATACTCTTCCCTAATCATGGCCCAAGTGGAAGGCATTTCTATATTTCCAGGGTATCAGGCTTCTTTTTCCAATACAGGGTTACAAAACTTTTGCATTCTATTTTTGTGAAGTTGTAGAATTCACATAGTTCTGACAACACTGCAATGGAAATAGTGAATTCCAAGCGAAGATGTTAGTAGCGCATAAAGTGCAATATTACAGTACTACTTAGCTGTTTCCTCTAATACGGGAAAGTAAGTGCTGTTGTAGCACCACTAGTTTATTTCTTATTTAATACGTAATTACAACACATTTATTTATATATTTAAACTATGTGGCTAGGCTGAAGGTCTTTAAGCCATTACAATACCTACATCCTACCGCATTCTATCCTTTCGAATTCTGGCATTCACCCCTAATGGTCTCTTCGACGCATCAAAGCCGCGGAAAGGAGACCATAAGGTACGGCTGAGGGAAAAAAACCTGAAGAGGGAAAAACCTGCTGTCAGAAGACGAGTATATGCTAAGCTACTCGATTTTTTCTAAACTATTTATTCATTTTCCGGCGTGGCGCGACATTTCAGTCTGTGGTCCCTTAGCCCCTGAAATCAAACAGCGCCACAAAAGATCGCCCGCACCACTGCCTCTCCGATCAATTTACTACTGATTAACTTAATTATCGCTTACTGATTAATTTAATTATTACTTACTAACTTACTAATTAATATTAGTGATTAGTATTATTGATTACCTTACTGGTTAACTTAATTATCGCTTACTTATTGAATTAATTATTTCTTCTCCAGTCTAGGCTCCGCTCGTACTACTAACCAGTGCTGTTTTCCAATTCCATGATTACCGTTTCCCTGATAGTTCGAACATTTCCTAAAATGTTCCTAATTAAGTGCGATCTATTATCAACTAATATGTTTTGAGCGAGCGTTATGTTTCTAAGTTGGAAACAATAGTTCCCCATACCCATCCATTTTCCTCTCCAAATCTCGGTAGCGCAGCAGTTTAGCAGAATGTGGATCCAATCTTCTCTATCACCGCAAAGTACACAGATTCCATTGCCACTTGAATCCTTCATTCTACGTTGCATCCACTCCCCTACCCTAAACCAAGCGTATCGCCCTCTTGCATCCCTCTTATGTGTGTGTACGCAACTTTCGCATCCCCATATAGGACTCGTGTGAATTTGTAGCACTAACGAACATTTTTCTGCCGATGCTGCCAGGATATCTTGCCCTTTAATATCCGAAAGTCTATTTGAAATTAACCGTTCTATCTCTCGTGTACCCCTATCCCCATCCATCTCCGGGGTAACGTCTCCCAGACCTGCGCGTTCTAGTACCCGTTTAACTTTGTAAGACCAATAGCGCTGATCGCTTTCCTGCAATTGCGCTCTAAAGCACCTGCTAGTAAGTGTGTCAGCCTCTTTACTTGCTAATCTAATCCAAAGCTTAATGGATTTCATGTTTAAATCTTTTAAAATTTCTACACTACCTACCTCTCTTAAGACGCCGACATGAGAGAAATTCTTCCTTTACTATGAGCCGCAACTATGTGATTATTCCATCCCCCGTTCATGGAAAATTTTGTTCCAAGATAAGTAAGGTTTTGACACGATAAAGTTCCTCCTGTGCATAATACCATTTCTCTTCCAAATAAACCCTTTCTTGAAGACAACAATTTTCTTTTTTTGAATATTTACTTTTAGTCCCGATGCTACTGAAATATACCAACAATGTCTCGTCATAAATTATTACGAGATCGTGCCCTTTTAAATTATATCATTTACCTTAGGACTATTAAATTCTTGACCCGTTCCAAATTTATAGAAAACTATGGGCACCAGGAACAGGTTACGATAATTGATAATTAAAACCAATGCCTTCACAGCTAATCTCAACGAATGGATAAATGTCCGGCTAGCTGGGTCAATGGGTCACGTAATGGATAATCGCTATCGCCTAGATAGCCGATTATTTGATCAGCCAACTATACAGCATAGCGAGAAATCTGAAAGGAAATAATTATATATATATATATATATATATATATATATATATATATATATATATATATAACTACTTATCAGTTGTGATTGACTAAATGAAAATCATCTTTTCATTTCCAAAAGAAAATTTAACAATTTATTGACTTGTATGGACAATTATTATGCCTTTAAGTCATGACCTCGTTTAAAAGAAAACCATTGAACTGCAGTACTTATCTAAACGTAATCTTCACCGACGGCGCCCCGCAGTATCTTCTCACTTGAGTGATGATACTCCCAAGTCCAGCTTCTCTCTTGTAATCTTGCAACGCTGCCGACGAATCCAGCCCTCACTGCCTCGAATATCTACCGGTTCTTACTTAATTAATCCTCACAGTTCCTAGTTCTCCCAAACTACGTGGTAAAACATTAAAGTTCAAAGTTCAAAATAAACACACCGCAATATAAAAAAACTTTCAAAGTCCCTAGCGAACTTAAATGCTGCATATCAACTTTTAGAGTCCGAAAACTATTGATTCTGACGACAAACTTATAAGTCCCACTCCCCTAATATTAAACTCGCGAGCGATCCGCACCACTCGACGCCCTCTATCAGAATGTCATTTACTCCTTCGTTTTTAGCCCTCCAAGCCTCGGTATCCATCTTTCAATCTTATTTTTTAAAACAAAACGACAAACTTCCGTCATGAGTAGACAGTCTATTCTCCCTTAGCCTATCCATCCGTTTCTTACCTAATCAAGTAGCCACGCTCTCGATAGTCATTCCTTTCTAAACCAATCTCAAGATATCTTACATTTCTGTCTAGCCAGCGCCCCCACATGTTCAAGACCTGAATGCAGTTTACAGACCTTGCCAACCACTACGCGTTGCTAAGGCTGTACATTACCATTTGCATTCCCTTTGAACCCAACCCATTTACAGCAAATGTTACTGTCTAAATACATGATATATTGGTGTATCACACTACACTACATCTTTCAAGGGTGTTTAAACACATCTGTAAGCCCTCAATCGTTTCTGAACATAGAACTAAATCGTCAGCATAAAGTAATCCGGGAATTTGCAGGACATCAATTTCCGGCGCAGATGTCTCCGTTTCCTGTACCCATGTCAATAAATCATTTATAAACAAGATAAACAATAGCGGTGAAAGAGGACAACCCTGTCTTACCCCTACTGTCGACTTACAACCAGTCTTTATCAGTAAGACTGAGCTTTACTTCACTTTCTTTGATTGTATATCTATTTGAAAGCAATATTGTTTGAACTTAAATAAAAAAATCCCGAAAACTTGTTCAGTAACGTGCTTTGAAATTTCATTTTTCCAGCTGTCAGGCAACCTCTAATGGCTAAGAGGTCATATTGTTCTCTAATATCGAAACTTGGTATTTGAAAGAAAACAGCCGTGTAAATAGGAATTATTGATGTAAATTCTGTCACTTTGTGCGACCCACTATTACCAGCTTGGACAGTGGCGCCCTCGTGGTCTTAGTTTGAACTACTATAGGCTCGCTCCATGCAAGGAGTTCAGTTCGTCCTCATGTACTGTGCGAGCCACCTCGTGTGTGTAATGCGTTAGTCATGCATGTTGGTTCTCTCAAGAAGTGTTCTATTTATTCGCTCTCGTAACCCACTTCAAGCGCTACCTTTTTCTAACATTGGTTATGGGCCCATGTTCACGCACGGGCGATCGAGTCGCGATAAAGAAAGCACGAGAAGAAAACCGTTGCAGACGAAAGCAAGAAGTCGAGTGGCGAAGTACGAAGTACGTAGTTGAGAAGATCTCGAGATCCGCCGATCGAAGCGAGCAAGAAGCGAGTGCAAGCACGGGATCGTGTGTGAGAGTGCAAACAGGCTCGAATTTTGTGCGACGCTAATTGTGTAACTTTTCTCGAACATCGAGGAGAAAAACAGACAAGAAGCCGCCATCTTGTTACACGCAAGCTGTGGTTGGTCTTTCAACGGAGTGCGCGCGATTGGACTTACACGTTCAGAAAGCGCGAAGGGAATAGACAGTTCAAGAATTCGTGGTTACATATTTAAGTTTTGTATCGCGGTGTCGGTGATTAATCATGAACGCGAGCGGCATGGTGCGCATCGAGGCCCTCGGGCGCGATGCGCACCATGCCGCGATAACTATGACACGTGGAGGATACAAATGAAGGCATTGTTAGTAAAAAACGATGCATGGGTATATGTTAGCGGAGGAACTGCCAAACCCGAACCGACGGAAGAAAACGCAGCAGAGATTCAAGAGTGGATAAACAAGGATGAAAAGGCGAAGTCTGACCTAATTCTTTCGATCGGACGTGATCAATTGAAATTAGTAAAAAATTGTGCAACGTCGCGCGCTTTGTGGCTGAAACTTGAGGAGACCTACGCGTCAAAAGGACCGGCCCGAAAAGCGTTATTGTTAAAGAATTTGACCTTGAAGAAAATGCACGACAACGACGACGTCCACGTTCACTTGCGCGAATTTCTTGATTCGGTCGATAAACTAGCGGAAATGGACATAACAATAAACGATGACTTACTCGCAATCATGCTGCTGTATAGCTTGCCAGCGAGCTATGAAAACTTCCGCGTGGCGATCGAAAGTCGTGATACGTTGCCTACACCTGACAACCTTAGGACAAAGATCACCGAGGAATATGATGCGAGGAAGAATTCGAATTCGTCGAGTTCGAATCAAGGAGCAATGTACGTCCAGGAAAAGCTGCTACCGAAGAACAAAAATGGGAGAGCAAGTGATGACAAAAAGAACCAAAAAGGAAACATGTTCAGTTATAAATGTTTTAAATGTCATGAACAGGGGCACAAGGCATCGGAATGTCCACTCAAAAGGAAGAACAGTGACAACTCGGCAAATGTGGTCCTACTATCGACGGAAGCGAAGATCGACATGTGTCGGAATGTAAGCGACATAACCTTGAGTGACTGGTGCCTCGACAGTGGTTGTACTTCACACCTGTGTCGAGATTTAAATCAATTCACAGATGTGGGAAATGGTTCAGGTGGCCAGGTGAAGTTAGCCAACAACGCGTCCGCCGAAATCAAGAGAAAAGGCACAGCCGTGATCAAAACGAAGATGCAAGGTGAATCATGTGACGTGAAAGTGATCGATGTATTGCACGTTCCTGAACTGAGACATAACCTTTTATCAGTGTCGAAAATTACTGATAAAGGATACAAAGTGCTGTTCGACAAGTATCAGGCTGAAATTTTCGACGAAGAAGGCGATACCAAAGTTATCGCGAAACGAGTCGATGATCTGTATTACGTCAGAGGTGAATCATCGGAAAGCTGTCAAAGTGGAGTTTCCGTAGAAAAAGAGGAGATCGAACCCAAGAACCTCACTCAAAATTGGCATAAGAGAATGGGACACCTAAATTTTCGGGATCTGGTCAACGCATCGAAGACCGGAGTCATTCAGGGCGTTACTTTGCCGAACGGATCTGAAGATGCAAGCTGTGACATTTGCCTCAAGGGGAAGATGGCGAGACCGTCGTTTCCGAAACAAACCAGTCGAAGTACGAGTAGGTTGGAGATTATACACACAGACTTGTGCGGTCCTATGAGAATCGCCTCCAACGGGGGATCGGTGTATCTACTAACATTTATTGATGACTTTTCAAGATGGGCTGAGGTGCGTTTCCTGAGGAACAAAAGTCAAGTTCTTGAAGAATTCAAAAGTTTCAAGGCTCTTGTCGAGAATAAGCACGAAGCTAAAATTAAGGAAATCCAGTCCGATAACGGAAGAGAATACGTGAATGCAGAATTCGACGCTTTTCTGAAGTCGGAGGGCATTAAACGTCGACTCACGGCTCCGTACACGCCGCAACAGAACGGGGTAGCGGAGAGGATGAACAGAACGCTGATCGAAATGGCTCGCTGTTTGTTAATCCAATCTGGTCTGCCATCGACGTTCTGGGCTGAAGCCGTCTCTACGGCGTGTCACATCAGAAATCGGTGCCTTGCAAAGAAGATTGAGAAAAAGACACCTTACGAGCTTTGGAACGATAGAGTTCCAAACGTCGCCTACTTTCGAAATTTTGGATGCAGAGCTTTCGTACTCGACACGGCGCCAAACAAGGGGAAGTTAGATGACAGAGCAACAGAAGGAATTTTCGTGGGCTATGCTGACCAGTCGAAGGCATATCGAATTTGGTTGCCGAAGTCTAGAAAGATCGAAATTACCAGAGATGTGAGATTCATCGAGAACTGCCCCGCGCCTGCTGTCAACGATATTATTGAACGAGATTGGTTCGATGTGGATCTTGGCAGATCATCTACCGAAGAAATCGTTCGCGAATCTGAGCCGAGCGACGAAGAACATGATGCACGGGAATCATCAGACGACGAGGAGCCCTTCCTTGGATTCCCACCATCGATCGTCCAAAACGAGGCTACAGAAGATGGAGCTGGAGAGGACGGAGCTCAAGACGAAATCGTGGCACCAAATCGACGTCGCGGGCGGCCGAGAATCATCCGAACTGGACGTCCTGGGCGACCACGAAAGGACAACACTGGTGGCGCGAGTGTGGAGCCGGTAACCGCAGACGTTGCCGAGGTTTCTATGTTGGACGCAATGTCTGGATCCGATTCTTCGGAGTGGAAAAAATCGATGGCCTCAGAAGTGAAGTCGATCATCCAAAAAGGGACATGGGAGATAGTGGCCAGGCCGAAGAATCAGCGCCCTATTGGAAGCAGATTCGTTCTGCGAACTAAGTACAAAGCAGATGGCACAATTGAAAAGCGCAAGGCACGCGTGGTGGCGCGCGGATTCGGCTTGAGACCTGAAATCGACTTCCACGAGACGTTTGCACCAGTGGCAAGACTATCATCGATACGGACCGTGGTAGCTGTGGCAGTTATTCAAGACATGCACGCTCGACAACTGGACATCTCAACCGCTTATTTGAACGGAGTCATTAAGGAGCGTATCTTCATGGAAGCTCCCAAACATTTAACTGAGGTCCTCGAGCATATCGTGGAGAACGAGAAAAAGGACGCAGATATCAGAGGAAGAGCTCAAGAAATGGGGAAGCAGTTACTCGAAGAAGACGCAGTTCTGTTGTTGAAGAAGGGGCTTTACGGTCTACCACAGGCAGGTAGAGTATGGAATGAGCGACTAGATAAAGAACTGCGAAAGCTTGGAGCAGTCCCATCTGACGCAGATCCATGCGTGTACATCATTCAAGCAGCTGAAGCAACAAGTTACATCGTTATTTACGTCGATGACATGGTGGTATTCTCAACGAGCGAGGCGGAGATTGATGGAGTCAAGAATCATCTTTGTGAAAGTTTCGAGGTAAAGGACTTGGGAGAACTTGGATATTGCTTAGGACTTGAATTTAAACGAAGAGAGGGGTGCATTGCGATAAATCAAAAGGGATACATCAACGAGATACTTGAGAAGTATCGAATGAGTGACTGTAATCCTGTATCCACTCCGTTGGAACCTGGTACAAAATTGATGAAAGTTGAAGGAGAGGACGCTTGCCCAAAACATATCCCTTATCGTGAACTTGTGGGCAGTCTGATGTATTTGTCGGTCGGAACGCGGCCTGACATAGCTCACGCCGTGAGTTACCTCAGCCAGTTCAACAACTGTTTTGGAGAACTTCATTGGAAGGCAGCTAGGAGGGTCCTACGCTACTTAAAGGGGACGAGTGACCTGAGTTTGATGTATTCCAAGAAAAGTGAACCGGCTGTAATGTTCACGGATGCAGATTGGGGCAGCGGTCTTATTGACAGGAAATCCTATACAGGATACTCTTTCCTATTTGGAGGAGCTGCAGTCAGTTGGGCATCGAGGAAGCAACCGACAGTCGCCTTGTCCTCGACTGAAGCCGAATACTTGGCGTTAACCGAAGCGTCCAAGGAGGCCATTTATATGAGAAGATTACTGAAGAGTCTCGGAGTCAACATGAAGAGCAATGTTGTGAAAAATGACAATGTTGGCGCTCAGAAGTTATCTTCGAATCCAGTATTCCACGATCGTACCAAACACGTGGATATTAAGCACCATTTCGTCCGTGATGTCGTGAAGTCAGGAGAGATAACCATCGAGCACGTGCCCACTCAAGACATGGTAGCTGACGTGTTGACTAAAGGACTTACCCGTGTGAAACATGAAAACTGTGTCAAGGGACTCGGACTGAAATGCATGTGATCTTGTGTTTTGGTTTTGTATGGTAATCGTGGTTCGAGGGGAAGTATTGATGTAAATTCTGTCACTTTGTGCGACCCACTATTACCAGCTTGGACAGTGGCGCCCTCGTGGTCTTAGTTTGAACTACTATAGGCTCGCTCCATGCAAGGAGTTCACTTCGTCCTCATGTACTGTGCGAGCCACCTCGTGTGTGTAATGCGTTAGTCATGCATGTTGGTTCTCTCAAGAAGTGTTCTATTTATTCGCTCTCGTAACCCAATTCAAGCGCTACCTTTTTCTAACAGGAATAACTAGCGTACCCGTGCAAGAACTCTCGTATATAAAATCCCACCCTTTCCCTATCCATTTGTCTATCCTTTCCATAAAAGAGAGGAACTACTAATGTACTTACAGAATATCAAACAAAATAACAATGCAATTGATGTTTGAAACAAATTTTCAATTAAAGTTTATTCAACATTATAGAGAGATGTTCTTGGAACAATTTATACTTCTTTAAAAACAGCATTTGAAAAAATATTTCAATCTTCCCTGAGAGTTAGCTTTTCGCTTTCCTTCATAGTCAAATAATAGAAAAGGTTTTTACTCTTAAGAAAGCCAAGTAAAGTAATGCGAAAATACCGGATTGGGCAAGAACAGACCTACTCATTGCAATATTATTTAACTTTCCTTGATTTGTTATGAAGAACCGAGAGGGTTTTGGAGAGTCAGGGTGCCATCTTGCTGGGGTGAGAAAATTGAAAAATTATTTGTTTACTAAAAAGTACTGAATTATTTTCTGCGTCCTTACGTACCTCAAGAAAAACAATTCCGAGCCAAAAAATAATCAAACTAAAGTTTTCAACTTTGAGTACTAAATACCACTTGTTACAATTAGAAACAATTTAGTAGGCATTAGTAAGCCCACTTCGGTACATGGGAATGTTGCTCAAACTATGTTTGCATTTTTAATATCTTAACGAACCGACACCTAGAATTTAATATCAAACGGTGTTTTATTTACAATATGAGTTTGCAGTTGGGCGTTGGTGTACATACTTCAGATACCGCCAACTTTTAAATCGTGCGGTTTGGACTGCGATCCTTGGCAGTTGTCGGGTGACTTGCACTATTCATTCTAGAATTTTAAATTTAGTTGTTTTTTAATTGATTCACGTAGTATTGTAGGCTAGTTCGTTTTGATTTTTGTTTTCCATTTATTTCAAGCTATTTTACTTTAGCTAGATTAAAAGGTTTGTTCTTTGTGTTGTACCATAGCACAAGTTTTCCCCCACTACCTCTGCGTACCAGTGCGAGAACTCTGGCATGTTAGACCCCACACTCATCCCTATCCTTCTATTTTCATTCTAAGAGGGAAAGTAGTTAACGAAACGAGTTTATTTGAATCTATACTACTTACTACTGCCTGTACTACTATACTTCTATTTGTATCTATAAAGGTAACTTGCTATGTACTAACACAATTACAAATAAAAAACAATGCAATTAATGTGTAAAATAAATTTTCAATAAATATTTATTCAATATCTTGGAGAACTTGCTTGGAACAATTCCCAACACTTACTTAAAGAATTTTGAAGTAATTATTCAATGTTCGTTGTCAATTAGGTTTTAGTTTTTCGTGATAGTAAAAAAATATTAGCTTTTTACTTTTGAGAAAGCTACGTGTCTGAACCCGTTGACTTGAAAATTTCATCGGATGATAACGAAAATATTGGTACGGATAAAACACAAACACTGTCTTCACTCTTCACTGAACATCCACATCCTTCCACAATTAAGTAAACAGCACTTATAAACCATGAAAACACGTTAATTGAATAGTTTCACTACACGCATAAGAAGCAAGCTTCATAGGTATGGGTATCAAACAACTATAATAGTACTTCTAGTTGTTGCAGGAGAGCAAATCTTGAATTAATGATTATGCTAATAAACCTCATCAGACTGCGCAAACTACGGTGTTAACAGAAAGCGTAAATAAAGATTGTCGAATCTAAGCCTTCTAAGCGTGTCGCCACAAAAATAGTCTACAGCAGGAAGGACTGAAATATTGAGGTGGCCTTGATAGTATTGAAGCGTAGAACCGAAAAGTTAATTGAATGAATCGGAGAATGTTTCATCTTGTAGATTATGGTGTGAAAAACGTTTCTTTGTGGCCTTTGGCCTCAAAATGTTACTTTTTAAGGCTCTAAAACGCTCTGTTTATGAGTTATTTGCCAAGACAGGTTGACATGTGATGCGGGTTGCATTTTACATGAATATTTCGATGCGTTTTTTTAAAGAAATCATCCATATTTTTAAAGTCAAAATGGACTTCGTCAAGTCTCCATGAAATTCTCTTTCTTTATATCCCTCATTCATAAAGATTGGTTGCGTGTGAGAGCTGGAACCCAAAGGTATACTACTGAAATAATACAGGAGACGATAAGAAAATAAAGTGTATGTAAAGTTCCTATTTCAGTGAAATTCACTGATGGAATTGGAAAAAGTATCTGTAAATAAGTGCATAAACATTATTATTTTTCTAACTGCATATTTTTTGAGAATTCGACATTCGGTTTCGTAGCATAGTCTTGTTCAATATATCACTCGTATTTGGGCAAAAGGGTATATGTCAGAAAAATTGAATATTAAGTTAAGTGTAATTTTTATTTTATTTCAAAACTATTTACTTTAATTGTTTGAAAGTACCTTTAAACTAACCTAATACTATTTACCTATGTTTACCTTTGTATCTGAAAACTAATTATTCAACAATATCTACAAAAATGAAAATAATAATAAAGTAAAATGAAATCCCTATAGGGATTTCATTTTACTCACGTGCAAAATTATGAAATAGTACTTATACCCTTTTGCAAAACACGAGCGATATGTATCCCTCTCAACATATTATCTGGCAGAATAATCGAAGAGCATCTCCGTCCGTTATTAAGAAGATAAATCTTTGCACCAAGTAACAACAAAAGACTTTACTTCACCTTTGAAAGCTTTACTTCACCTTTCTTTCAACTTCTTTTTTGAAGCAATTGTTTGAATTTAAATCAAATAACTGTGGAAGACTTGTTCAGTAACATGCTCTGCGCTGTTTCATTTTTATAGCTGTGAGGTTACCTTCAATGGCTAAAAATTGAAAAAAATCTTAAATTGAAAAAATCTCAATTGAAAAAAATCTTAAACAATAGAAGCCTCCATAGTGTCATATCTAGAGACCGGATTTTTATGTAATTACATATTTTTTGTCTTTCTACTTACCGTTCTCAAAATTGTAATCTTGGCGTATCATTGCCCTCCTAACACAATATCCAATTTTTCGTTGTATATTTTTACATATTTAGTACTGTATTACATATTTTACATATTTTGCTGTTTTCGCAATAAATTTTCTTATTTTATCAATTTTCTGTACTTTAATTCCATAGTTTTTTATTAAAAGATGTATTTTTTTAAATCTGAATTTTTCCTACATTATTGGGGAAGTATAGGTGTCCAAAATATCATTGACACCGCATTTTGTGACCTGTAACCTTAATTTCCAAGATATATTTGCGATCGCCGACGTGTAGCAGTTCGATGAAGATGCTATGTTAGTGTACGTTTGCTGATCGTATATCTCGCCAGTTAGTGCGATAACTTCTATTGCGACATGTCTGGCTGTTAAACTACTGTCCTGGATTACAATATATTAAGCTTTTACTACTGACGAGAAAGTTGTGTGATGTAAAGTGAGCAGTTTTTCTAAAGGTAATTTCTTGCTATATAAATGGTTTTTAATTACAGAATTTTAATATTACATATTATATCCGGTTTTACATATTTATTACATAGTCTTAGTATTTTCATTACATATTTATGTACATATTATGACGTTTAATACTCTCATATTTTTCCGGTCTCTAGTCATATTAGTAGAAACGTGCGACATTGAGTATTTCTGTGTATCGTACATAATCTCTATTTTAGAACATAATATTTTATTTTAGAACATAATCTCTATGAATCGTCTCTTTTTTCTCTCTCCCTCTCTTTCACTCGATCTCTTTCTCTCCCATCATACTCTAATTCTTCTATTAACTATATATAACCTCTACGGCAATGTCTTTAGACATTTTGCTGAGTTTTGATTGGTTAAATGATAGCATATAGTTTCACGTGCTTAGAAACACTCTGGAAATAACAGAGCGAACCAGGAATGTCTCTCCGTAGTGATACATTGCTGGTGAGAGTACTAGCAACAGAAACTATGTTGGTAGCACGATCTGCGGCTCGTAAATTGTAAATTACGTACTCATCACAATCATAACAGATGCTGGAAGTGTTGTCACCATCACTTGTTTCCCAATTATCTCGTTTCTACCTATATAAGTGCAATTTTTTATAGGAGTCTCCGACTAGGGTCAGTGCGGAGGGATGTTCCTGGCGCTCTATATGCATAAACGAAATACCTCGTCCGTGTTGTGTTATTTATGACAAAATTAGTAAAGGTGAAAATGTTCACAACCATGATGTGGCTCGTTTTCAACACAAAGAGGTAAGCAAGATGGTACATATTTCACAGTCATAACTGTGGCTTTTTCTTTTGTGCTGTCAGTTTGCAAAAACTCAGAAGCGCAAGGTTAAAAATATCAACGAGGATATCCGTTTCAACGATTCTTCTCATTATTCTTTAAGCGGGAAGAGCATTAAACTTCCAAAAGGATGAGGAACTGCACGTGGAGCCCTGTTGAATAAACTAATCCACAAGGGAGGAGCAAACCAGCTCGCTTCGGCGCAAGCATTTTCTTCTGCCGTCTGCAAAGTTGAGAGTTAAACCAATGCGAATAAGGAATTCAGTCAAATGCACATGAATATATCGATGTATACACAATTGTCGTCAATATATTTTATTATTATTCTTCACTTAATTGAGGGTGGAGCCTTGGGGTACTCCTTCTTTAATGGTGAAAGGTGCGGAGAGAACTCCAGGGAGACGTACAGAAAAACTTCGCTTTTTAAGAAAACTTGCAATGATTTCTGAGAGATATATAACGGAGTACCTAATTGCGTAATTGAGTACCTAATACCTAACTGCGTAATTTGAAAATTAACACTGGGTGCCAAACGGTATCGAAAGCTTTTGCTACATCTAGAAAAACTGCTGCGGTATGCATGTGGCCATGGAATCCTTCAATGATAGGCGTAAGATTAGATGTAAGGCGTAATATTTGATGATATGTAGACAAAAGAGGTTGGAATCCAAACTGATGAGGTGGTATGGCATTGACTGAGCTGAGGTACGAATTTAGCCTAGAGAGTATACATTTTTCAAACAGATTGCCCATTGTAGGTAGTAGGCTAATCGGGTAGTAGGCTAGTTGGACCATTTTGTGCCTTCCCAGGCTTTAGAATGGGAACAATGTGAGCACGTTTCCATTTATCAGGGAAGTACGTTTGTCCCAAGGCGGCGTTAAATATTGCTGTAATATGTACTATTACTTTTAAAGGAAGGTGTTTTAATAAAAATGTTGATATTAGGTCATGGCCATATGATAATTTCGGGGTTGCTAGTGAAATATATTTAATAATTTCGGCAGGTGAAATAAATTTAGGGCATTCAGGAACTGTTATTTCTGGTCTTGCGAATTCTTCTTGAATATTATTATCGTGTTGCCAATTAAGAGAAGAATGAGAAGTAAAGGTTGATGCAAAGTAATTTCCCAGCATATCGCATTTATCGGAAGGAGAAGATGCTTCTCCAGTTGGAGTAACAAGGGTGGGTAGTTTGGTAAGTTTGCGCAGAAGACGTCGCGTAATGTTCCATAGTGTATGATAAGATGGGTTTGCCGTTTGAGTTTGGAAATGAATCTTTTGCGCGTGAACGAATGCCAAAAGTTGTCTCACAATTATAGTTAGGAGATTTAAATAAGATTTTACGTGTTACGGAATTTTTTACAAAGATAGCTACCCCACCGATTTCGCGGTCGGTCATAGCGATATAGAATATAACCGGGAATATAAATTTTCATGGAAGGGCAAAGATGGGTTTCCAGAATGCAAGTTACTTGTATTTTATTATTATGCAAAAAATGGGCTAGCATGTAAATATTGGGTTTAATACCGTTTGCATTCCAAGAAATGAGACGAAGTGAAGAATGAGTGGCACTACTTGTATGCATGTTTTTATGGATAATAAACATTTATTGACTGAAGGATGGAGTGAGAGAGGGAATAATTTAACTGAGTTTGGAGAAGAAATGTTCTACCTAACGGGAGATAAATTGTTCCAGCTGGAATGATTGTCCAATGGGTGGGCGTATGGGCTGTTTGAGAACATCTGCATATTGTGGCAAATGGTTTGGCAATGATGGCTGTGGAATTCTACGACGGGGGAAATAAGATTCTTGTAGCATTGTGATAGGGATGGAAGGGGAAGGATGAGGATAGGCTACAGGAGGAGGTCTTTGAGGAGTTAATGAACGTGGATGATAGTCCATTGCTTGTTGACGGGTGGGTTTGCGAGTTGGGAGTGATTTCCTAAGGATGATATTTTGATAAATTTCACAGTCACGACTAGAGGACCGATGAGTCTTTCCGCAGAGTGAACATTTGGTATCAGAACTAGAACATTCGGCCGTGGCATGCGGCCCTGCACATTTACCATAACGATGAGGGTTCCCACAATTCTTTTTTGTGTGTCCGAATAACTGACAACCACGACACTGCACTGGTCCGGCTCTATGACGACGCTCTTCAACAGTGATTATAGCATTAAACAATTCCTTGAGTTCATACATTGCCCTGCTTTCTGTTGATTTCTTAAGAGTAACTGCACATAAAAGCCAAGGTTGGCGATTAGAATCAGTCAGTCTTATAACCGTTATTACTGGTATTTTTTTTCTAGTTCTTGTATTTCTTATTCACTATAGGATATTGGAACATTTCGTAGCACCACAGAAATAGTAGTTTTTGTCGGGTCCCTGTAGGTATGATAGTACAACCTTTTAGTTGACAAGTGCTTACGAAGTAAAGTAAAGTCTTCGACTGTACTTGCTCTGATTTCAGTATATGGTCCTCTGACTTAAGTAGCAAAATGTTCATGTTTGAGCAGACCCTTAACTTTTTGCAGAAGTTCCCCATGAACCGGTGAATCATGAGTAATGATTGGAGGTATCTTAATTGGTCGTGGGGGAGGAGAATTGTTGTTTGTTACACTTTGCTCTGGGTCAGAGTCATGCGCGAGAGGGGAGTATCTATTGCCAGTTGGGGTGTTGTATGAAGGCACATTTATAATATAAGGCATGCTGCACATATGAAGCTTGGTTATACATTGCATCTTGCAATCTGGGGCGTTTAAGAGAAGGAGAATGCACTGTACGTATCTGCGGAGGCGATTGAGAATATCCCACGGCTGATGCGGACAGCTGCGTGAAGGTTGAATTTGCAGATTGGCTCGCTGCCAATAGGTGATGTTGCTGCTGCTGTTGGTTGAGAATATTCCACGGGTGGTGGGGGCAGCTGCGTGAAGGTTGGATTTGCAGGCGATGTTGCTGCTGTTGCTGTAGGTGATTAATTAGATGCGGCTTCGTATAATGGAAGTCGTTTAATGCGTGTAGAGCTGACGACACTACATCTGAGAGTGGTGGAAATGATGCATTCGCGTTTTCTGCCATTGTGTATTGAACTACCTTACAAAACTATATTCACTTTTGAAAACTTGTCTAAAAGAATCGCACTAGTGGCCCGATAGGGCTAGTCGCCGAGGCGAAAACACCTCGTGCTGATGTGTCTCTTAATGATACACTGATTAATATGCACTTCACTGCATTAAAATATTTACCGATAGGTGATTTAGTACTGTTTTTATTAAATAATGCTTATTTTTTTCACAGGTAAATACTACGCCACTTATCCATGGCCGAGGCCCCATGTATCCTCTGCCGCTATTCTGAGAGCTATTAATAATTTTTACTTATTTCAAGTGATTCAACTTCTTTCAATTCCTAAAATATTAATGTGTAAGTGTAAAACATGTAATAAAGAAAGAAATAATATACAAAATTGCACATTCTAATTTACATTCTAATTCTAAACAAACATGCATCTAAACAAAATTGCACATTCTAATTTACGACACACGCAGCTGTCCGAAGCGCAGTAAATTTACAGCGGCCTAGTATGTTTGTCACAAAATTGTAGAAAAACTATTCATATTTTGAAAAGATTAAACATAACCTGATTTAAAGATGTTTTGATAAATACATGTAATTGAGAAAAAATTCTATTTTTAAAATTGTAATTGTAAGAAAACGACGAAAACGAAGCGCAGTGATTTCCGAGCGGGCTGTTATATTTTTCAGGAAATTATAGAAAAAACTACTCATATTTTCAAACAAGTGGTGCTACACAATGGCACAAACTTTCTCGTATTAGTTTTCTATTTTCTTGGGTCTTCGCTAGCTATTCGAAATTGCCACAAACTCATTCTTGCCAGCTGTCATCTATCACCGCCAAAAGTATTTTTTTTTGTCATTTTCTTGAATTTTCGCTTTCGCTTCGGAGGCGCTTTGGAAGAACGTGAACATTAATTTTAGAATATTAAAGAACACAAAAACCTACTCATAAATAACAATTTTCTTTTAAAAGTTATGTGCCGGTTAAGAGAAAATGGTGTTTTAGCTCTACTAAAAATGCAACGGCGGCAATGGTGTTAGCGGCGGCGACGGTGTAGCGGTTAGCGTAACGGACTGCTATACCCAAGTTCGCGGGTTCAAACCCGATCGACGCCGTGGATTTTTAGGGTCGAAAAAATCCTTCGCACGCCTTCTTTGGGAGGGGAAGTAAATCCGGCTGTCCCATGTTAGTAGATTTACTTGCATGTAAAAGACCCTCAAGCCTAAATGAAGCCTCTGAGCTAAATTCAAATCGCAGGTTTTGTCGCCTCAGTACTACCTTCTTTCCGCTCTATTCGAAGAAAGGAGTGTAGCGAAATTTGCGTGGTCAGACGGAAGAGCCGGCCTAATAGCCTGAGTTTCGCCACGTAAAATAAGGCAATTCAATTCAAATTTGAAGCTCATTTTCACAGAAAATTCTTGAGTCTTCAAAATACTTTATTTGAAATTATTTGAGGCACTCTCGTGAGTTATATTTGTATATAATCACCTTTCCAAATTGCTGGTAAAGTGCATATAAAGATGTGAGTGATCTTTCAATCTTTCTATCTATATATCTTTCAAATAAAATTACAATTATGTCATTTTTAAAAAAAAACAACAAAAAAATAACTCAAATAAACTTTACGCTATACTAAAGAGAGTAATTAGCACTATGTTACAAACGTTACAAAAGTTTGAAGAAACAATTTGCAGATACATATACACATGCATATACGAGAAAATGGCGTTTGAGCTTTTCTGAAAATGTCAAAATTTGTGCTACTTTTCACAGAAAACGGTAGTGTTTTCGAGAAATTTTACTTGACATTATTTAAAGCATATATACTCGTAAATATAATAATATGAAAAAATCGCCAATAATGTAAATATTAACGACGTCAGAGACACGTTAAAAAATTTACATTTTTGTAATTTTTGAAAAAACCAACCGATAGACGAATATGGCTTTTATGTCATCTGATAGAGAAAATTTACCACTATCCCTACCAAAAGTTTACAGAAAAAATTAGAGCCGTTTTTAAGAAAATTTTGTTTTTGTAATTTTTTAATGTTGCACATATTGCAGGCAATATAGCACGAAAACTACAAAAATTTTGAGAAACATTTACATGACCTTTATGAAAGAACTCAATATGAAGAACAAATTTTATTTGAAAAAAAGATATCTATTTCAATTTTATAGCTGGAGAAAGACGCCGAAAAAAATTCAAACTTTCAAAATTTTCAAAAATTCAGAGTTATCCGTGAAAATCGGACCTATGCCATGTTAATAAGTGTATTTTACTCTATTCATACAAGAAATTTAAAGAAAAGGTTTCTAGGTCTTTGATACCGTTGATTTTCTGTGAAAATGAGCTTCAAATTTCGCACTTTTAGTAGCGCTAAAACGCCATTCTCTCTTAAACGGCACATAATTTTTAAACAATGAGATTTGAGAAAGAATGAGATTTTTAAAAAATGAGATGAAATTTGGCAAGAATGAGTTAGTGGCAATTCCGAATAGCTAGGGAAGGCCAAAGGAAAGAGAAAACTAATACGGGAAATTCTGTGTCATTCTGTAGCACCACTAGTTTCGCGAAGCATTATATAACTTTCCCTATGCTACGTATATCACTCCGTGTATACGTACGTATACGGGAAAGTAAATATTCAACATAACTAAATATGCTTATAATTCATAACTTGACTTGCTTATAATTCAAATGAATGTAATATCTTCATCTACATTAAATAACAATACATTTCATTAATTTAAAGCTTTCGGATGAACCCTATTTTTACTTTCCAGTATACGTAAGTATACACGGAATGATATACGTAGTATAGGGAAAGGGAAACGTCCGTCTGTCGGTCTGTGAACACTGCTAGCGCCTAAAACATACGTACGATTTCTTCCAAAATGCATATTTCCTAGTCGATCTGATTCTAGTCGAAGCTTTGAGATTTTGAAAAAGATTCTTCAAAATTTGGGGGTACTTTATATGAAGCCTCCCGGGGATTTTCAAAATTTTCTCAAAAACGGCTCCAAATTTTTTCTTTACATTTCTTGTATGAATAGAGTAAAATACACTTATTAACATGGCATAGGTCCGATTTTCACGGATAACTCTGAATTTTCGAAAATTTTGAAAGTTTTTATTTTATTCGGCGTCTTTCTCCAACTACAAAATTGCAGATAGAGATTTTTTTCTACAATTAAAATTTCTTCTACATAGTGAGTTCTTTCATTAAGGTCATATAAATGTTCTTCAAAATTTTAGTATTTTTCGCGCAATATTGCGTGCAATATGTGCAATTTTTAAAAATTACAAAAGCAAGATTTTCTCAAAAACGGATCCAAATTTCTTCTTTAAACTTTTGGTAGGGATAGTGGTAAATTTACTCTATCAGATGACATAAAAGCCATATTGCTATAGATTGTTTTTTTCGAAAATTACAAAAATGTAATTTGTTTCACAAGTTTCTCACGTCGTTAATATTTACATTATCGGCGATTTTTTCAGCTTATGATATTTATGAGTATATATGCTTCAAATAATGTCACGTTTCTCAAACTCTAAGTAAAGTTTCTCAAAAACACAACCGTTTTCTGCGAAAAGTAGCTCAAATTTCGGCATTTTCAGAAATCCTCGAACGCCATTTTCTCGTATGTGGCAGCAAATTTTTTTTGAAACTTTTGTAACAGATACTGATAATTACACTCTTTAATATGACGTAAAGTTTATTTTGAGTTATGTTTTTGTTTTTTCAAAAATATATAATGTAATATTTTTGAAAGATCTCTCACATCTTTAATATGCACATTATCCGCAATTTGTAAATATTATTATATTTGTGAGTGTAAGTGCTTCAAATAAGTTCAAATAAAGTATTTTGAAAACTCAAACATTTTCTGTGAAGATGAGCTTCAAATGTCGCATTGTTAGTAGTGCTAAAACATTTTCTCTTAGACGGCACATAATTTTTAAATAAACATTGCCATTTGCGGCTAGGTTTTTGTGTTCTTTAATATTCTAAAATTAATACTTTCGTTATACCAATAGGAAACCGAAAAATTAAAAAAATGACAAAAAAAATATACTTTTGGCGATGATAGATCGTAGCTGGCAAGAAAGAGTAATTCCGAATAGCAATTCCGAATAGCTAGAGAAGACCCAAGAAAATAGAAAACTAATACGGGAAAGTCTGTGCCATTCTGTAGCACCACTAGTTAAAAGAAAATTGCCATTTATGACTAGGTTTTTGTGTTCTTTAATATTTTAAAATTAATATTTCCGTTGATAAATAGGAAAGTAGATAAATTCCTATTGATAAATAAGAAACCGAAATATTAATAAAATAACAATAGCATATTATGCAATTTGTTTTATAACATTGTCTTTTTACACGAATAAGAAGATCTTACCGAACGAACGACGTTAGAAGTGAGTTCTGTAATATCTTCTTACTAGTGCAAAAAAGTAACATTATAAACAAGTTGCATACACTATTTTTTGTATAACAGTATTATAAGGATTTAAGGAAGCGCAATTAATTGTGTTAAGTTGTAATTCGTAGTTGTAGTCGATCTCAAATTCATGTTTTGACGTCATGAATGCTACCTAAGCAACTAATTTGTTTACAAATGGCAATTAGTTTGAAAGTCGCGATTCAAACATAATGGATTGGTCTAGAGAAATTGTGGAAGAAGCTGCAAAAGCAGAAAATGCCATGATACCGAAAAAGTCTTGCAAACTTTATGAGAAAGAGTACTTAATGTTAAGGAAATGGATGGATGAAAATATGCAAATTTATTATGCAAAGCTGCTGTTCTTTCGTATCTATCGGAGCAGTTTGGTTAAGTTAGTATAATGGACATGCTAGAATAAAAACGTTTCTTAATTTAATGCATGCTTCTTTAACATTAAGTTCACAGCATGTAGAGCGTCGACACTATGGTGCACTTATTCCAAATTAAAGGAAATGCTAAAGATCAAAGAGAAAATTGATATTGAAACTTTTCATATAGTACATTTACTTATAAAACAAGTAAATGTGGGATATCAACCTATAAAGGCAATGGTATTTTCCCAACAAGATGTAAACACACTTCTTACACAAGCTGATGATGAAACTTTATTTGTAATGAAGGTATAATAATGACAGTGGCAATAATAATTAAGTTTTATTTATTAACTGGTGTATTGTATTAATAACTGGTATGATTTCCAGGTTGTTGCTATTTTTAGCATATTTGGTGCTTGTAGACGTGTCGAATTGTACAATTTGTGCATCAACGATGTGAAAGAAGAAGGTTCTGTTTTGATAGTGAACATTAAAGCGACAAAAAATGACAAGTCCGGAATATTTACTATCGTATTCAGTGAAGAATTTCATTATGTTGAAGACTGTAAAAAATACATTTTCTTAAGACCCATGTTAAACATGTCATGTTAAACACAAAAAACATTTTTGTTTTACAATCATGGCAAATGCCACTGCAATCCAATTGGTATCAGTACATTTGCGAAAATACCAAAAATTATTGCAAATTTTTTAAAATTACCAAATGCATAAAAGTCCTCTGGTCATTCGTTCAGGAGACGTTTCTCGCAGATAATGGTGGTGATACCACTATCCTTAAACGTCATGGAGGATGGCGGACTACAAGTGTAGCCGAGTCATACATCGAAGAATCGGCGAATAACAAGATTCAAATAGCTAAGAAGACATTGGTAAGTGCAGAAAGCAAAGAAAAAATAAGCATTTTTGATATAAATGCATGTTCTGGAGTGTTACTGACCAATTTATCAAATTGTACACTTAACGTACATGTTCACAAGAATTAATTTGATGTTTTTTTGCTGTTCTTATTATGTTGTTCTTGTTGTATTACCAAATAAAAACAAAATATAATTTTAAAGGAGTAATAAATTAATAAATCAGTTTTTAAAACTAAATTTTTTCATCACGTATTTGATTTTACTGCGAACACTGGAATATATTTATATGGTACCATTGCCTTCTTTAAACTCCATAAGTGAAAATATATAGGGGCCGTGACTATTTAGTCAGTGATGGCTCATATTTCATGCAATAATATGCCATACTATGAACGGTAGTGTTAATGTAAAAGGGTTGTTTATAACACTGATATACAAAAAAATGTACTTTTGGCGGTGATAGATGGCAGCTGGCAAGAAAGGGTATGTGGCAATTCCATATAGCTAGCGAAGACCCAAGGAAATAGATAAATAATACGGGAAGTCTGTGCCATTCTGCTGCACCACTAGTTGTCATTTTTTGCGGTGCGTAAATATACAAAGATGACGGTTTTCCGATGCGTGAACACGCGACGTATAATTGTCAATGTGCGAAACAAGGAAAATCCAAGTTGATTCCGCAAAATTCTAACGACTGGTCTTACGATTTATTTTTGGTCATCGCAAAATCCAGACGCACCGGAAATTGAAGACGCTTAAAATCGAATTGTAAATCCGTTGAAATCATCGGTATATGCGGGATAAAAACATCCTCTCCTTTGCATTTTCCCTTCATGATCGTTGCCTCGATGATGTTATTCATTAGCTTTTACACAGCCAGTCTTGTTCCATTGCAAAATCGAGGTTGATTAATGTTACTCATGATTACAACTGATCCTATTTTCAATTTCAAATTGTGAGGTGGTATTCCAGGCAACTCCAGTGAATTCAAAAACTCTGTGGGATAGTTGACTACGTCTTCCTTATTTATATCTGTGTGAACTGATTTGAAGGAAAACATCTCTCCTGGAAGAAAATTCTGAATGGTCGCATTGAGATCGACATCTTTGTTTTTTGCTGCCAATATTGCTCGTTCACTCAAGGAATTATGGTTATTGAACTGTTGCGCTATGTTCGAAAAAACACGCTGAATAAGCTCCTCTTTCGAGTCTGTAAAGTGACAGAAATCTGTGGGTAATGTGATGAATCCGGTCGAGGTGTCAACTGCGACTTCACCATTTCCAATGTCTAATAACTGTTTCGAAAACGCAATTGCATTTTGATATTTTTGCATAAACACTTGCATGTTAGTTGTCAATCGAAGGGTCTTCACGTGCCACCATAAATTTGATGATTTTAGGCATGCGTTTAGTTCGTCAGCAACAGTTGATCGGGGAATAACTGGAAAAGTCTAACGAAAATCACCTGACAACAAAATCATGGCTCCAACAAAATTATTTTGGTTGTCAGGAAGATCTTTCAACGTTCTGTCCAGAGCCTCCATTAATCTCTTATGGGCCATCGTGCATTCGTCCCAAACGATCAATTTGCATACCTGTAGAATCTTGGCCATTGGACTGTTTTTGGCTATGTTGCAAGTTGGTGTTTCGTTGATTTGCATGTTCAATGGTAATTTCAAGGCAGAATGCGCAGTTTGTCCGACTTCTAACAGTCGCAGCTATTCCAGATGATGCCAACTATAGGGCTACTTCATTTTGCGATCTGATCCTCGCCAATAGCAATGAAATTAGAAAAGTTTTTCCAGTCCCTCCGGGGGCATCAAGAAAGGTATTGTTAGTAATAATTTGAATATGTGATTTCCAAGTGAGACGTTGGTCTAAATGCAATCCTAAATATTTAACAGGTATATTATTGTCAAGCCAAGGAATAGTGATGGTGTTGATAATTAGGGAAGGAGGTTTAGTTGGTCTACAAAGAGTAAAAATTTTTGCTTGAGTTTTAGTCGGATTTATCAGTATTCTCCAGAGTTGAGTCCATTTTATATATTTTTGAACAGAATTTTGTTGTGTATTACGTGCAATTTTGATATTATTATGAATAGCAAATAACGCCGTGTCATCAGCGTCATCTATTGCAGTTAAAGGTAAGTAGGGAATATCTGACATGTAAATATTAAAAAGTAAAGGAGAAAGAGTGGGGGTCAAAGGGCTGACTGGTCTGGTGGGGGTTTACTTATGCCCACAGGTAAACACCGTTAAAACACCAGTAATGCCCTCCTGTAATGGGAATACCCGAGTTGGGTCAAAAGTGAGCAAGTCCTGCTTTTTCCTCCTCGTGGCGGCCCCTGGGTGCTTTCTAAGATGAGAGCGTGGAGAGCAGCTAATGAGAGCAGGGCGAGGGCGAGTCTCCGGCGCCTGAAAACGGGAGCATTGGGATTAGGGAAGGAAACCCTGACAGAAAACCATGGGCAGAGAGAGCTCTGAAATGCGTGGAGAAGCCTCTAAGGGAGAAAACTCAATACAAATCCTGGTCCCCCAAGTTGGGGGTTGGTCATAGGGCTAACAACCCATACTGTAAAAAGAATCATGTTCAGAAACTTAAAAATGGTAGCCGGTCAGTTGATAGGAAACGACATTGCAAACGGAAAAAGGAATACGATTAATATTTTGGTACATGGAATGTTTTGTCCTTAAATCGAATTGGTGCCATAACTAATCTATTGGGAGCATTGGAGAAATGCAGAATGGATATACTGGCAATGCAAGAAGTGAGATGGAGAGAAGAAGAGATAAAAGAACAGGGAGGATATGTAATATGCAACAGTAGTGCCACAAAAGAAAGAATTGGAGGAGTGGGTTTTGCGATAAAGAAAGAACTACAGGGAGCTATTATGGATTTAAGGCATATAGTCCAAGAATACGCACGTTAAGAGGGAAATTTTATAATACCACTATTATCAATGTACATTCCCCCACAGAAGATAAAGATGATAATGTAAAGAGCGCATTTTACAATAAGCTGGAACAAATATATAAAACAACACCAAAATATGATGCGAAGATAGTGTTAGGGGATTTTAACGCGCAAATGGGAAAGGATCGATCATATGCCCCAAATCTACGTCAATACAGCTTACAAGACAAGAATAATGATAATGGGGACAGAGCAGTTGGTTTTGTGGTAACAAATGATTTGACTATTAGTAGTACTCTGTATCCACATAAGAAAATACACAAGGGTACGTGGATGACACCGGATAAAGCAACATGTTGACAAATTGATTATGTAATGATAGATTTTTGACATAAAAGCAATATAATGGATGTTACGACACTGAGGAAACCAGACTGTGACTGTGACCATTTTCTGGTAAGAGACAAATATAGACAAAAAATATCACTTAATAGAGAGAAGAGATGTGATAAGATAGTGAGATATTATACAGGAAAATTAAAGACAATAAAGATCGCAAGAGAATTTAAGGAAGAGATAGAAAACATTCTGTGAGAGATACTACCAGTAGAAGGGGAAGAAAAAGTAGAGGAAAATGGCAGAAAATTATAACCAGCATGATAAAAACAGCAAGTAAAGTGTTAGGGGAGAGGAAGAAAGAAAGAAGGAAACTATGGTATGATGAGGAATGTAGAATGGTGATACTAGAGAGGGAAGAATGTAGGGAAAAAATGTTGGAAAGATGAACGCGGGGAAATGTAAAGGAATATGAGGATGTAGGACGTAGAGTAAAAAGGGTAATTCAAGGAAAGAAAAATCAATATGAAGAGGAATGCTTAGATGATATACAAAGATTAAATAGAAGAGGTGAAATTAGGAAATTTTATGAGAGAATTAAAAATGATAGAGGGTATCAGCCAAAAGTATTTATGTGCAGAGACAAGGAAGGGAATTTAATAGGTACAGAAGGAAAGGTAATGGACAGGTGGATGGAATATTTTCCGCAGCTTTTGAATGGAAACTAAACGAGTGAACAGAGTGAAAATATCAAGTTTTATGGACCAGACTTTGAATTAAACGAACCAACAAGGAATGAAACATATGCAGCAATAAGGATATTAACCCTTTAAACGCCGAATATTCTTCCAGCATAATTATAAGTATGTTTTTTATTTGAAATAATCATTTAAATTTAGATTAAGACATATTAAAAGTTTTAGTTAATAAAAAAATATTTAGTAGGTAAAAACATTGTCCCTAATGGGAACATTGGCGTTTCGAAGAATGTATTTTTCCATGTATTAGGATATTCGAGAAAATTTGTTCTGAGTTGTTTTGGAATGAAATAAAAGTTATTATACATACAAAAGCATACCTTTAATCCTTAAGAATAGATTCTTGACATGCATTTTTTAAAACTTATTGTTACAATTTGGTAATTCCATGATAAGCAGGAAAACAATGCAAGTGCATATTTCTATTGCATTTGTGACATTTTAGACGTTTATTGCTCTTACAGTTAGCATATCTCCCTTGAGATGATTCAATTAGGTAGTGTCCGTCCGTTTTTCTTATTTCCTTCTGTATATGCACTCTGGGACCTGGCCATACTGGTAGTCTTGGATTTCGACGAAGCAAACACATTGTGACTTCTCGTCGAAAATCCTGATGAGTTTTTGCACTTTGACCATGAATACGCGTATTTTCCAACTGGCAACTACCGCCAAATTCAGGCCGTTTATGAATAAATTCCACCACCACTTCTTGCTTTTGAGTTGCGGTCTGTAACTAGACAATAGTTTGTCAAAGACATCTACTCCTCCCCCCTTGTTATATTTTCTCACCAAGTTTGGTTCCGAAACTTCTATTCTCTTGTGATCCCCTCTGGAATACCTATTCGTAGTTCCTAAGGGCAAATGTTTTGCATAATTTGATGCAAGTGTGACGACAGAATTGTTATTCCAATGACATACATAAATATCTCCGTCACAGCGAAAATCATAAAAGCTTTTCTCTTTCTTTTTCATATCTTTCAATAAAACCAGAGGACATTTAGTCGTTCTCCATTCTCTTACTGTACCAATTGCTCTGAATCTCTTATCTTTCAGTTCTGACAAGTTATAGGACGTGAAGAAATTGCCAAAAAATATTTTTACTTGCTAGGGATTGGAGACTATAGAAAGCAAACAATTCATTACACGGGTACCCAATGGCGAGGTACAGTCTTGTTCCTTTCCTGCGTATATTTTCATGCAATATGGATATCCTGAGCTAGAACATAATGTCTGTATCTTGAATCCGAAGCGAATCGGCTTTCCTTTCATGAACATTTTGCATGAATGATGACCAAAATAGGGTACTATTGACTCTTCAATGCTCAGAATTTTGTGAAATAATCCAAATTATTGTAAATTTTTGTTCAGTTCATCATATAACGGAGAAACTTTGCCTAGTTTTTTGTTTGGGTTGAGTGTAGTATTATCCATCACATGAAAAGATTTTTTTCATCTCCCGGAATCTTTGCGTTGACATTATCAATGATGCAATACAGACAAAGACGTCCTCTGCAGTACTCCTATACATACATTCTTTTGGCTCTGTGTGGTACCCACTGAGCAACAACAGTCCAAAAAACTGACGTCTTTGGCGATTTGCAAATCTCCTCCTTTTTTGAGCAGCATAAAGACGTGACATAGTTGCTAAATAATCCAGAAAATTTTCTGGCATTATTTTATGGAAAAGTTCTGTATTGTTAAGTGATAATAGTTCTGGATACTTATCTGCTAAAGGTTGAAAGTCATTTTCATCCTTATGCATGGCATTCACAAAATCAGTTGATTTTTTTCCACGTCTGTTTGGAAGATTTCTCTTGTACTCGACACTGTTTAGATGCTTCAGAAGTTGTTGGAACAGATGTTACACTGAAGTCATTTTCACAATCATTGACGTGACTTGTCACGATTACTCTACCACAAACATCAGAAGGGACAACTTTTTCCAAAACATTTTCATCAATTCTCTCTTTGTCTGTAATATTACCACTTTCATTAGGTGGCAACAAACACAAATCTATTTAATCTTCTTCATCACTTGAATTGTTTTTGTCCAAAAGTTCATTCAAATATTCTACCGTTTCTTTGAGTGTCAAGAATTCACTCATAGTGTTCACAGCTAGCCACACAATTCGCTACCTACTGCACAATGCAAACTGCAGAATGACTTCAGCATCGAAAATCATATCAGATTGACCCCAACCCGGCCGGCGCGTATCAGGGAATTGTTGAAAGAGCCCGACGACAAACAGCTTTCAACAATGTCCGCATACGCTCTTCACGCGAAAAGAACCGTCAAAGCTGCTCGCGGAAAAATACTTCATACTGTGACGGTACCGAATAGTTGAAAAAAATGATTTTAAACGCACGACATTGTAGCCTGCCGCGTGCCTCCGCAGCGCCTCCTTTTGTGAGTGCGAGGGTAGGGCCAATTCGCGTCGGACACGTGCATAGGCAGAAGTCCCTTCGCGCATGCTTTGTCCGGCGGAGGGGCAGTGGGTACAAGAATTACGACCCGATCGGCGCCTCTCTGGCGCCGCCCCATCCCCAGGCGACCCGCCCCCCCCGACGTTAGAGAGAGAGGGTTGAGTGGAATTTTTCCACTGAACTCGGCTAAAAAACGCTACGAGGTCATAGTTTTGCGAAGAGGTCTCCGCCTACCTCTTCCTGCCGACTTCGTGCACGAGTACCTGCCTCCCGCCCCCCGCCGGCGCGGACCTTGCTGACCAGCTGTGACCTACTGCCGGCCCTTTCATCGCCGAAGACGGAGCCGTGAGGACGCCGCCCCAAGGTCGGACATCGACCCTGCGAAGCCATCTGAAAATACGGTCTGTTGTCCCGTAGACTTTGGTGAATGACCCGATTCACAGACCTGTGCCTCATCATAAGCGAGCCGCGCTGTGGCTGTTGTTTTTTGAGGATAAACCTCTTAAATTGTATGTTGGTAAATTGTACTTTAATTTGTCTTCTAGTAAGTAAGGAAATTAGTTGATCTGGGAAAAGAAAGGAGGGGTAAATTCAAACTATTTTTTTGGGAGTTGCGGGATAAACCAGAAAAAGGGGAGGGATGTCTTTGGGTTTAAGAGGGAAAGGGTATTAGTAATAGGGTTTCTTTTTTTGTGTAATTCTTCATTTTTTTGTTAATTAAATTTTACTTGTTCCTCATAACCTCAGTGAATTTCATTTGGTAACAAGTAGCGTCCGTCCATGGGCTCCCATTTCTTATAGAGAGTCTCTGCGCCTGAGTTAGCCGGCAACTGAATCAGGTGAGTGAGGAAAGGAGGGGGGACCTCGATCACCCGATCGATCCCCGACGCCACCCGCGAGGGCCCGCGGTGCTGACAATACGAAACGCCAATGTTCCCTTTTGGGAACAACACAGAATTTCCCATCATCGAATAGGTATTATTCAATAAATTTTGATAAAATACGGATTTACAACAACATAAAGTACTAATACACAGAAAAATCACAAAAACGTGCAATTCCAATTTTCCAAACCTAAATGAGAAAATATTATTTGAAACACTGCAAAGGAAACAAGAATTTGTGAAAATACACTAAAAAGAAGCAGCAGCACAGAAGCAGCGATATAGGGCTCTAAAGAGAATGTTCCCGAATGGGAACATTGACGTTTAAAGGGTTAAAGAATAACAAAGCTCCGGGGTTGGATGGTATAGCATCAGAATTTATATAGTTAAAAAAAGACCTAAAACTCTATGGAAGGAAATACATGAATTAATATGTAAAGTATGGATGCAAGAAGAAATGCCAAGAGATTGGCAAATGGCGGTTCTACATCCTATACATAAGAAAGGAAATAAAATGGAATGTAAGAACTATAGAGGTATCGCGTTGCTGAGTACGGTTTATAAAATATTCTCAGCAATTCTAGCCACGAAAATAAGTATATACTACGATCAAGTTATAGGTGATTATCAAAGTGGTTTTAGGAAAGGAAGAAGTACTACAGAACAAATTTTCAGCCTCAGACAAATATTGGAGAAAGCGTATGAGCAAAATGTAGATTCACCAACTATATATAGATTTCAAGCAAACATATGACAATAAATGAAATGATATCATAAGAAAGGAAATGATAAAGGTATGAATTTGGTATACCATTCAAATTAGTAAGATTAATACAAATGACACTACAAGGTACTAAGAATGTGTTTAAATTCCAAGGAAAGATATCGGCAGAGTTTACAACACAGTGTGGACTAAAGCAGGGAGATGAGTTATCTATTTTATTTAACATATACCTGGAGAAAGTAATAAGAAATATAGACATAAATCCAAAGGGAACAATTATAAACAAAGTTGTACAAATAATAGCATATGCTGATGATGTAGTGATGATAAGAGGAACAATTACTGATATGGAAATTACATTACACCAATTAACGGAAGGAGCAAAAGAAATAGGATTGGTAATAAATGAGGACAAAACAAAATATATGAGAACAACTAGAAGAAGTTATCATAAATCAAAATATGTCAATTTAGATGGGAAGAATGTAGAATGGGTGAATACCACAGGGTATTTGGGTTCCTATTTTAGAGCAATTCCACGTCAAATTGCACAAAAAAGACCAAAATTTGACCTTCATATTTTTATTTATTTTCTAATTTTTTCTATTTGTTATATGGATCAAATAAGTGAACACGTGTATTTTTATTTTTTTATAACTTTATTATTTTCGGAAATATTGTATAATGAAATTTGTTAAAAATGACGCGCGTCACTAACTTAAAAATATCATATATTTGAATACACCAATTATAGAAATTCCGTTCAAATTCCATTCAAAACTTAAAAACATGTTTAATTTTGAAGATTTTGCAAAATATTTAATTTTTTGAATTTTCAATTTTTTTCAAAAACTTAAATTTTGAAAATTGAATAGTTTTGTAAACTCGATCAGCTAAAAATTTTTAAAAAATATTTATAAACGCACTAGAGTATTGATAATAAGTTCTGAAAAAATCAAAGTGGGATCTCAGTAACTTTAAAAGATATTAATATTTTACGAACCAGTGTGTAATAAATTGCTGCAATAGACACGTGTTTCGCGTTACTGGTCGTCGGTTTCTTTGGTTGAAGCAGTAATTTAAGTACTTCTTGAGGTGGTTAAACTTCATGATTGAATTTATAAATAATAATATTCATTTGTATTAATATATATATATATAAATAATATTAATATATTTATAAATAATTAATAAATTTATAAATAATTAAATCACGGATTCTTGACTCAGGTTTTGACAGACATTTTGAAATTTTCTGGTCCCTCACAACTCACTTTAAATACAAGTACTTGCATACCATAGAATTCCTGAACTTTCGTCACAATGCACAGTTTTAATGCCCTACCGAATTTACTTCAGTTCTCGACAAAATTCCATTTTCTTCAGCAACGTTTTAGACACTTTTATCATGCGTTCGGTTTCTGCAAAAAGTCGTTTAATTTTCTTGTATGTCCAACTTTCAAAAATTGTCAAAATTTAAATTTTCAATGTCATGTTATCTGTTGAGTGAAAGTAATCGATAAGTTACTAAATAGTATCTTTGTCTGATTTTTCGATGGACGTCGAAGGATCTTCAATGTGAAAACATTGTGTTGGCACTTTGTACTTTCTAAAATTTTTCATGGGGATGCCATTTTGTTCCAATTTTATTTTCGTGGCGGCGGTTTCTCCTATTGCAATTAAACTCGTGATTATCTTCCCTTAATTCATTTCGCAGACACTTGAACTATCTGAAGGGCTTAAATTGTCACTTCCTTAATTTCCACTTCATTCACTGGACGTTCCGCTACTTTCGTTAATGCCACGGGAGCCACTGATCTCGATGCTATCTTCATTAAGAAAAGGCCGTTTTGGAAGCCGATTCCCTTTCTTCCGAAATGAATCACAAATTCGCCAATCTAATGACTCCTGTAAATTCACCAGCAAATCGTGGCATATGCGTCTTGGAGATTTTCTTTTTTAAAAATCGTGATCAAAAAGTTTAAATGGATTGAAACATCTATCTCATACGCTGGTCGCCACTCATGTTGCACAGTGTATACAAGATTCACAGAACAAATACTAGCACTCTTGTCTTCATAAGTATTGCGTATTGCGACTAATGTTGAGAAAATTTTACCGTGTCCCTTGACAAGTGGTCGATTATATTTCACGAGCAAGGTCAGGAAGGCACCCCGTTCCTAGGACGCAAAGGAACAGTAAAATTCGTTTTGCTGACACGACGAAAAGCATTCGTTTTGCTGTCACCTGTCCCTTCTGGGGAGAGAGTGAACATAGATTTACTAATGCTTCTTGAAACCCAAATCAGGCAGAGGGCCATTCTTTTTATTGTTCGTCGGCATTAGTATACAAAACTGATCAAACACAATTCGTTAGTGCAGGAGCAGGAACCACGCGCCCGAATACCATAATTACAATTGATTTTTTTTATCTATACGTGTTGAGTGCCCATTTTTTTCTTATGTTTTGTAGAAAATTTAACATGGAATATGCCTATTTTTTCAAATTTAAATCTGAGTGAGTTCATAAAGAGATTTTCGTCTTTTAAAAATAATTACAATTTTTAATGAAATATTTATTTTTTGAGAAAGTAATTTACAGATGAATAAAATACACATATCAAAAAATTAAACGAAACAAATCAGTATTTTTTATGTTAAGTATATTCAGAGCGTCAATTAATCATATTTTGCAAAGTACGCGTAAATTTCAAAATTTAATGTAGACAAAACTACACAAATAAACAATTTTCAGGTAAATAAAGAAACACGTGCCTCTTTTTTTGATGTCCAGAATGAATGCCATATATTCGTGTCATTTATTTTTTTTAATTAGTCGTGTCAATTCGAGTGCGATTTGACGTGGAATGGCTCGTATTTCAATTCGTTTCCCTGTCACCCATAAGAACATAGATGACCCACAAGTCACCAACGTTGTTACCCACTAAAATATGTATAACACAGTGTCATACATTCTGGGGGCGTAGTGAACATCTGAAGTACTAATAACTCTTGAAACCCTTATCAGGCAGACAGTCATTCATTTTTTAGTTCTTCAGCACTTGCATCAAAGACTGGCCGAACACAATTCTTTAGTGCATGGGCAGAGGCAGAGCGCACCGTCATACTTGCAATTGATTTTCTTAGAACTGTATGTGTGGAGTGACCATTTTTACTTTCCCGTATACGTACGTATACACGGAGTGATATACGTAGTATAGGGAAAGTTATGTAATGCTGCGCGAAAAAATGGCCAATTTTCGGCAGAAAAAAATTAATTGCCGGGCCGTGAAAACGAATAAGTGGATAAAACCATTTGCTAAATTAAGAAAAAAAATCCTCTATCTCGTGGTGTGGTCAAAATCCATGATTTGTTGCTTCTTTATACTTAAAAATCGATTGACGGCATTCCGTCCGTCTGTCCGTCTGTTGTCAACGCTAGCGCCTAAACCGTTCGGTCGATTTTCTTCAAAATTGATATTCCCCAGTCGATCTGATTCTAGTCAAAGCTTTGTGATTTTGAAAAAGATTCTTTAAAATTTGGGGGTACTTTATATGAAGCCCCCCGGGGATTTTCAACATTTTCTCAAAAACGGCTCCAAATTTTTTCTTTAAATTTCTTGTATGAATAGAGGAAAATACACTTTTTAACATGGCATAGGTCCGATTTTCACGTACAGCTCTGAATTTTCGAAAATTGTGAAAGTTTGAATTTTTTTCGCCGTCTTTCTCCAACTACAAAATTGAAGATAGAGACTTTTTCTTCAAATAAAATTTGTTCTGCAAATTAAGTTCTTTAATAAAGGTCATGTAAATGTTTTTCAGAATTTTGGTAGTTTTCGTGCAATATTGCGTGCAATATGTGCAATTTTAAAAAATTACAAAAACAAAATTTTCTCAAAAACGGCTCCAAATTTTTTCTTTAAATTTCTTGTATGAATAGAGGAAAATACACTTTTTAACATGGCATAGATCCGATTTTCACGTACAGCTCTGAATTTTCGAAAATTGTGAAAGTTTGAATTTTTTTCGCCGTCTTTCTCCAACTACAAAATTGAAGATAGAGATTTTTTCTTCAAATAAAATTTGTTCTGCAAATTGAGTTCTTTAATAAAGGTCATGTAAATGTTTTTCACAATTTTGGTAGTTTTCGTGCAATATTGCGTGCAATATGTGCAATTTTAAAAAATTACAAAAACAAAATTTTCTCAAAAACGGCTCCAAATTTTTTCTTTAAACTTTTGGTAGGGATAGTGGTAAATGTACTCTATCAATGGCATAAAAGCCATTTTGGTCTATCGGTTGGTTTTTTCAAAAATTACCAAAATGTAAATTTTCTCACGTCGTTAATATTTACATTATCGGCGATTTTTTTACATTATTATATTTACGAGTATACATGCTTTAAATAATGTCAAGTAAAGGTTCTCGAAAACACTACCGTTTTCTGTGAAAAGTAGCTCAAATTTCGGCATTTTCAGAAATGCTCAAACGTCATTTTCTCGTTTATGGCTGCAATTTTTTTCTTGAAACTTTTGTAACGGATAGTGCTAATTTCACTCATTAGTATAGCGTGAAGTTTATTTTGAGTTTTTTTTTAAATTATATAAATGTAAATTTTTTGAAAGATCTCTCACATCTTTAATATGCACATTATCCGCAATTTGTGAGTGTAAGTGCTTCAAATAACTTCAAATAAAGTATTTTGAAAACTCAAAAATTTTCTGTGAAAATGAGCTTCAAATTTCGCATTTTTAGTAGTGCTAAAACGCCATTTTCTCTTAAACGGCACATAATTTTTAAAAGAAAATTGCCATTTACGGCTAGGTTTTTGTGTTCTTTAATATTCTAAAATTAATGTTTCTGTTCTACCAATAGGAAACCGAAAAATTAAGAAAATGACAAAAAAATGTACTTTTGGCGATGATAGATGGTAGCTGGCAAGAAAGAGTATGTGGCAATTCCGAATAGCTAGCGAAGACCCAGGAAAATTGAAAACTAATACGGGAAAGTCTGTGCCATTCTGTTTCTGTTTTTTGACAAATAAATAAATAAAATAAATACGGTCATGCTTAATTTTTTCAAAAATACGAGTAGTTTTTCTTTAATTTTGTGGCAAACGTAATAGACCGCTGTAAATTTACTGCGCTTTGGACAGCTGGATGCGTCGTAAATTAGAATGTGCAATTTTGTATATTATTTCTTTCTTCAGTTTCTTACATTCGAACTTTGTTATAGACTTACACATTAATATTTTAGAAATTGTTTATTTTGAAATATTTGAAATAAGTAAAAAGAATTAATAGCTCTCAGAATAGCGACAATGCAGGGTCTGCAACAATGGAATTCACTTTGCGCTCGCGAATATCTGTGAATTAGTGTCATTGTTGTGACCTAATGGAGCTGTATGAAAAGGAGTTATAATTGTCTAATTTATGTTGATATTTGCAGGCAAATATTTAGTTTTGCACCAAATGCTGTACCATTTGTAGTGAGCAGAGAATTTGTTGCATGGTTTTAAAATACTCTTCCCTAATCATGGCCCAATGGAAGGCATTTCTATATTTCCAGGGTATCAGGCTTCTTTTTCCAATACAGGGTTACAAAACTTTTGCATTCTATTTTTGTGAAGTTGTAAAATTCACATAGTTCTGACAACACTGCAATGGAAATAGTGAGTTCCAAGCGAAGATGTTAGTAGCGCATAAAGTGCAATATTACAGTACTACTTAGCTGTTTCCTCTAATACGGGAAAGTAAGTGCTGTTGTAGCACCATTAGTTTTCTTGTTGTATTTTATAGGAAATTGAACAAGGAACACGCCTATATTTTTTTCAAATTTTTATCTCATCGAGTTTATATAGAAATTTTACTTTTTTTGAAAAAACTACATTTTTAATAGACTATTTCACTCATGCCTGTCCGCGTCGTAAGTAGCCAATGGTAAGCCTGGATGTATTCAAATTCAACCATTTCCAGAAGTTTATCGCCATCAGCTTGTTTACCTTTTTTTATCGCTGTAAAACGTTTGTTTACTTTTTTAAGATAACGATAGCAATTGTTTATATAGAAATTTTACTTTTTTTGAAAAAACTACATTTTTAATAGACTATTTCACTCATGCCTGTCCGCGTCGTAAGTAGCCAATGGTAAGCCTGGATGTATTCAAATTCAACCATTTCCAGAAGTTTATCGCCATCAGCTTGTTTACCTTTTTTATCGCTGTAAAACGTTTGTTTACTTTTTTAAGATAACGATAGCAATTGTTTCACCTCCAAAATAGCTCTTGTGCATCAATATAATATTAAAGTGTGTGGTTTTGCTAATGTTTAAAACTTTGAAATAGAATCTATTATTAAAAATTCAGTGCCGAAAGACAGCAAAAGGAACAGAAAAAGTGTGTAAAAGAAATTTCAAGAATTTTGTCAAGACAGAAAATACAAATGGATAGCACAAACTACAAATGAAGAAATTACACATGTTTTAGGCAAATAATATACGAAGATTAGATTGTGAAGAGTACAAAGAATATGCGATCAAAACTATGTGGAACGTTAAAACCAAAATTATTCAGGAAAATATTTTAATGGGTACACAGGTGTGTCCAATCCATTCGAAATCGACGAATTCCGCTGCTAATTCATCTTGTACAACTTCCATTTCAAATACTTCCACGGAAGGCCAAGACTTGGAAAACAACTTCCTACAACTTTAATGATTGTGCTTTTAATAAATGTTCTTTTAAGTAGCCTTGTTATAATTGGTTTTCGAAAGTTTTGTTGCCATAAAATCTATTTGAAATCATTTTCTGCATTAAACTTATTCAAATGTTACTTGATTATAAGTTATTCCAGGAGGCAGTGATAAGTCGGGGCTGAATGAGAGGTTTTCATTTTTCGGTTGTAATTTTGAGTAATATTTCCCTTTTTCGTAATTCCTGTGATTTAAATTAACCTTTCAAATTATGTAATGTGTTTATTCGTGAAATACTCACACTAAATATAACTCGAAGTGCTGTGCTAGCCGGTAAATTCACTTCTCGCTAGGCGAGTCGTGAATTTACCGGCTAGCACAGCACTTCTCGTGATATTACTTATGAAAAAAATATTTCTTGAAAAATTTATTTACATAGGAATAAAATACACATCTCAAAGTATTAAATGACACAAACCAAATATTTTTATATTTAGCACATTCGGAGAGATAATTGATCATATTTTATGAAGTACCTGTAAATTCCAAAATTTAATATAGCCATAACTACACAAATAATCAATTTTCAGGCAAATAAAAAAATACGTGTCTCTTTTTTTGATGTCCAGACTTAAGAAAAAAAATATCGTACATTTTAAAAGATGTGTCAACTCTTGTGCGATTTGACGTGGAATGGCTCATTACTGAAAATAATGAAGTAGAAAAGGGTATTGAAAGGAGAATACCAGCAGGTAACAGATGTTATGGCAGCCTCTACAAGATTTTTAAGACGAGAAGGACCTCAAAGGCCGTTAAGTTATAATTGTACCCTCGGTTGCACAAAATATGGGCGATGTCCTGAGCCGAACTTTACTTCCGTTTGCATACCCCTGCCCCGCCCTACGGGATGGAGCTGACCAATCCGCTTTAGCTTTATTTCAGAGGGGCGGGACTATTCACCGTGAACATTACAAAATGGCGGCAATAGCGAGTTATATTATGGTAAATATTTGAAAGTAAATATTAAAGCAACGAATAGTTTTACATAAGTTATAGTATATACATTTAATTACATAAATAAAGGTATGCAATTTCCTAGTAAACACACATTTCAAAACCAATTTTAATACGCTTTTTTCGCAAAAAATAACACTCGACAATGAGTAATAGGTTCCATATCTACATTTCATCGTTTATTATAGTAATATTTAATATACAATGTAAATAATTTGTCACAGTAATCTGCCTAATCTAATTATTTTATAAGAAAACATAAATAACTTTAAAAAATACGTTTTAGAGTCAGTTGCAAAACACGTCTCCGAGATAACAGCTTTCAGTTGTGAATTACTTCTTCGTTCGTTTTTCAGAAGACCAAATGCAAAAATTTTGTGTTGTTGCGGAACATGACTATTTTTATGAAAAATAATTTAATATGTAAAATAATAAACAAAATAAGAGTATTTAAAGTTCATTTAGTCACATTGTAAGTTTTTAACTGCAGACATTATTAGGAAGTGCAGTTCTAAGCAAACGAATGAGGTCTGATCTTTTATTTTGGGGATCAGAATTATTTCACGTCAAATAACGTAAGAGTGATTGCATTTTACATGGTGTTCTTTAGCGAGAACATTACATAATATATGTGATACCTCATCTTTGAGTAATTTTACGTGAGGATAAGGAACGAGATAGATACATGATTCTTATAAAATATTTTTAAATCTGAATGTTTGCAAAGCAAGAAACTCCAACTTTAGTCTATTGCGTAATCACTTGGGGTATACACACATCAATATAATGTGTAATTTATACGTAATTTATGATTTATTTCCAATCCAAAGCAATGGAATTAAAGTAAAACAATTTGTATTTTCACATTATGATATTTTTATTTTCGGAAGACGAGCAATGCAATGTTTTTAACATGACATTGGAATGAAATCGTGTTACACCCACTTCTTCTAGATGAGCAAACCTACGCAAACACTGTTTTCCCTTATCCATTAGGATCACTAAAGAACCACGTAGGAAATAAAACATTTCAAAATTGTAATTGTCAGTATTGTTTCTAAATTTTGTAAAACTTCTGAAATTTATATCACTATAATCTATGGAAAACAATTAGGGATCCTCTCCTGTAAAATATCGTTGCAAAATTGTATTTTGCTCTTTTTTATACATTTTTACATTTTTTACATTATATCCAATAACGGAATTGGCATTTTTGTATGTTGTCCACTAACGCATTTTCAGTGATATTGCATTGCATATTGATAATTTTTTATTTTCGAATTTTTAATAAATATTGTAAACAATATAAACAATCGCATTTTTAAACTATTTTGAGTTGGGGAAAATTTTAATCAAGTTTAATTTATTTATAAAGTAATTTAAGTAAAGTACTCTAAAATGAATTAAAGTTGATTTTTTAATTTATAATGAAAAAATGTCTTATTGTTGAAACGGGATGCTACTATATACAATGCAACGCGTTAAATTGAACTCCCTATTGATTGATAGCTTATGTTCGTATGTAGTGTATTTCACGCAGAGACAATTTTGCAAAGAAAGTCTAAACAACACAATGGCCTCAAATTCATTATTCTTTTATGTTTGGTCGCACTCTTCGGTGACATTTAATACCAAGTAGACGTTGAAGGCCTGGAAGAAGGAAAAATGTGTGTTATCGCTGTTGGCTTTGCGACCAAATCTTCAGGATTACCATTGCGTTTCTCTTAAGACTGCGGGTTCCCGAAATGATACTAATTATTTCAACATTAACTTGAGAATAAATTTTGCATATCAAGAGATAGAAATAATGAATTGACTGGAGTTTTCACTGTCTTTTGAATACTGCATCAATAGTCCCACTGACAATTGTAATAAGATTTTCCGTCATTCGTCGATAAAATGCCTCCTAGAGAATTATGTGATCCCGGCTAATGCGAAAGATAGATTATTTACAAATGTTATTTGTAGGTCGAAAATATGTTTTAAAGGCGCAACTGACAACTATCCATTGGCGCAACTTACAAACATTACAACCTTTGTAAAAGGTACCCCCGGTAATAATGGTAAAACTTTTCCCTAAACTAAATGACATAGGAGTACTTACACTATAATTCTAACATAAAAAATTTTTTTGAAAGGTTTCTTAGTCCCCGTCCCACCACCCACACCCCTCTACAGCCAAAATCGTGTTTTTGAATTTTAATTTTTTCGTCAATTAGTAAAATATTTTTCGATATTTTCTAAGGCCCAATTCAAATACAAAAAATATTTTCTTAAAAGGAAAAAATAATTTTTATTGTGTCTTAGAACCCTGGAACAGGCTCCAGAAAATCTCAAAAGTTCCTCTTAAAAAGCAAATTGTTGTGATTTTTTTTCAGATTTTTCCAACTGCTGGGCTGCAATTCAAAACAATAAAAACCTTCCCCCCATCAAATCACCTTCACTATAAATATACTTTGAAAATGACTGAAACAGATCTGTGCATTTATTTTAGTGTTTATTATAGATTTGTATACATTGTGGTAGCACCCAGTAATATTCTGACCTTGAATGTAAATACAAATTATCATTTTTTTAAAGCTTTCTAGTTCTATGCATAAGTATGTCACAAGCTAAGGAAAGAAAACGGTTTTGGCAGTTTGAAAGAAACCATCGACACAGAACCCTGTAAGTGTGATGCTGGTGGATAGAGAATTACACCTCATCCTACAACGAACAGATTTTTTAAGTTTGCAGATTATGACGTACAAAACAAAGATTATTGCAACACGCATTGTATTCGGGAATATCTTGAAAGCGATGTTTCTTACGCCTTTTAAACCAGATTTGCGTGTCTTACGAGGACACGGCTTTTTTTGAGGACAAGTAAATTCTTACAGATGACATGTTTTCGGGGACGGGTAGATGACAAAAGGGGAAATGATGAAGGACAGTTTGGGTGAAGAGAAATGATAGATGAAGAACATATGGAAATGAAGGAAGACAGATTGGACCGTTTCATGTTCCTTAGCAGTATTCTACAAAATACGACTTTTATGATAATTCTTTTTTACAATTTTGCATCTTCAGTTTTTTGGGGTGCTCCCTCTCATAGCATGAGTTGACAGGAAAAAGAATAATAAATTGGTTTTTCGGTATCAAGCACCCACAAAATAGGGATTCTGGCAGCACCACGTGTTAGGAGATTTTTTTTCGTAATTTAGCAATTGGATTTATCCATTGTTTTGTTACTAGGGCCCTGTAATAAGAGTTTTGCTGTCGAAAATCCGCCGTTTTGCGCTCAGCATTACATAACTCTCCCTATAGTACGTACGTATAGTATACGGGAAAGTAAAAATTGAACTATTTTCTTTATTACGAAATGCAACTTTATATGTTCTTCAATTATCTAAAAGAAATGTGCATTGTTCTAAAGAATCTTGACCATTACGTAGTGCAATATTATTCCAAAATTGAAAAGATGTGATGAATGAATAAATTGATTTTATATCATATGGTGTTTATTATTAGGGTTTAAAGGCACTTCAACATCGAAGGTCATTGGAGTCAGTGTCAATTTGTATTTAGAACATACAGTAGATCCACTAAGACAGTGCTCAGTTAATACAATTTTTATTAATTAAAAGACGAAAAACGTAGTAAAGTCTGACGAATTGTAAAATGAAAAAACTGAGAAAGACCGTGGTACTCGAACAATAGAAAACCAATGTATAAAAGGCATGTTATAATCATCCTCTCCTCTCAGACTAGGACAATGACCTTTGTACACATGGTACCACATAAAAAATAAAATTAAAGCATTGCTGACTTCTAAACCGATGATTTTTTAAAAAAAATTGTTGTTGTACTAGCAAGTTGGTCGAAGCATGTGAAACCAGTACTTCTGGGGGTATGTTTTATTATGCTCACACGGCATAAGCTTTCTTAAAACGAAATATTTTTTAAATTACAAATTTTATTCAGATACACTAAACCGTTATTACAAACACTAGTAAATTTCTCAATTTTATTAATATATCTGGCATTTTTCAACATTACAAATATTAAATTGTTTCAGATTTCTCATGCGCTCTTGACTCTTCTTGGTATAACTAATTCGACAAATGAAGTGATAAAAAATCGAGTAAATGTTTTCCAAATTTCGAATGGAGTTTCTTGTAGGAAAAGTATAACAATTTTCCGTGAACGCATTAACGAACTTTTCTCAAAAACTGATCAATTTTACTTTCCCTCTACGGAGTAGAGAGAAAGTTATATAATGCTGCGTGAAAAAAAGCGATTTTTCGGCAAGAAAGCTCGTATTACAGGGTCCTGGTAACAAAAAAGTGGATAAATCCAGTTGCTAAGTTCAGAAACAAATCCTCTAATTCGTAGTGTAGTCAGAATACATGTTTTATGGGACCTTGTTAGCGAAAATTCGAATAACGGCTTATGTCGCAGCATATTGAATTTTAAACCGAAATTTCAATTTTTGGGGGTTACTTTACATGAAAACTCTTGGACATTTTCGAAATTTTAAAAAAATGGCTCCATCATTTTTTATTAAAGTTTGCAGTTGGATAGTGTGAAATCGCTTACGAAAATGGTGCAAGTCTCATGTTCGTTGATTACTCTGATTTTTCAAAAATTGCGAATGTTCAAAAATGTTTCCGTAGTCTTCGTACAATTAAAATATTGAAGGTAGAGGTATTTTCCTGAATAAAACCTGTTCTTTAAAAACAGATTTTGAAAAAAAGTCATGTGCAATTTTTCGGAAATATGAGTATTTTCCGCGTAATTTTGCATGAAAATAAAGGGGAGAAAGTACATGCTGTTTTAGTGCCATTAAGTTTATTTTAAACTGCTTTACTTCTAGACATTAAGCTCTTCTAGAATATTTGTAAGTCCATTTCCAGTTTTATTATAACAATGTGGTTCTGAAGTGCGCATATGAGAAAGTAAAAATCGTGTACTACTTTCATTCTACAGAGAAACGTTCGCGTTGTATTAAAACATAATTCATTGTAAAAGGATCGACCTCTGGAAACGAAGAAAATATATCGAGACGATTGTATTTAACTACTTGGCTAAGAGGTGGATAAAACAGGCACCGCAATAGCCGAATGGTTAACGTCATGGGAACTCTCTTGGTTTGGTGATGTGAGTTCGAATACAGGGGGTGATTTTTTTTTCTTTCGTTATGATGTGATTCCAGTAGCAATTGGTCCGATATTTTGTAATTAATAATAATTTTTGAAGTGTCTTAGGGGCCCTAAAAAGGGCCGGGTTTGTCGTCCATCAATACGACGACCAGAAGCCTCCGTTCTCTACTACCCGACTGAGGCGCCGGGGTAGAGAGCGGACGAGACGAGCAGCGTACCCTTCACTACTCGCTACCTCGTCCCAGGCGTCGGAAACGAGTTCCCATAGCTGGTCAGAATTAGTTGGCTGTGAGCTGGGCCAATTATCGGACATAGTCCTCTTCGTCTCCGCCCACACGTTCTCAGTCGGGTTCAAGTCGGCACCGCAAGGAGGCCAATCGAGAAGCTCGACTTGGTCCTGTCTCGCGAACCATTCTTGAACCGATTGGGACTTGTGCACAGAAGACTGGTCCTGCTGGAAATGAATGATTCCGTCGGGATAAAGCACCCGCACGGAAGGGACCATGATATTCTCCAAAATCTGCACATACTGCCCACCGGTCAGACCCCGTCCATTTGGACCTTGGTCGATTCTGTGCAGCATCCCTATCCCGCGTGCGCTCATCCAACCCCAACACGCAACGGATACGCGACCAGAACGCCACGCCTCGGCCACATATTCCGCATTGTGTCGGGTGCCGGGTGGCCGAAAGACGCGTATCGGACCATCATTTGCTGATGAAAATATACATTCGTCACAGAAAATAACATCTCCCCAATCGCGATGTATATTTTCTTCAGCAAAAGCTAGTCGATACACCATTTGCTCATCTGTGAGCTTCTGTTTCTGAGCAGCACGACGGGATCTTAAGCCTGCATCTCTCAGGCGCCTTAAAACAGTGTGAGTACTGCAGGAAAATTAACACTCCGCCTCAACTGGACAGAGTTCATGAATGGCGTCGCTCGCGCTTCAGCAACCAAACGGTCATCTTCAGCCTCGGTCGAAACCCGCCACGAACCCGTTCCAGGGCGACGTGTGACCTCTCCTGACTCCCTCCACTGTCTAATCCAACGCGATGCGGTACTAGGGGAAACACCGTATTCTCGGCCTGCTCCTGCAGCACTATAATTGTCAGCTTCAACAAGAGCGACAACTCGCTCCCGAATTGACCGTCCATGATGAGGCATGGCTCTAGAATGAATAGTTGTACTGTCGAACATCACAGGCTCTATGACGTCAACTAGTGACACGTCATGCACCGTGATTGGTTGTACCTTTTTCCGCGTATTTCTTCCAAAGTACACATAAAAGTGTAATTCTCTTATAAAAGTACCTGTATGAAATGTTTGCTCAAGTGGGGGCGCGAAGGGTTTATGGGGTGTAATGGCTAGCAGGCCGGCGTTCTGTGCTGACTATCTATGGTTCGAATCTACAGAATCGTTCGAATCTATAGGGCCATTTTTTTGAAAAATTAAAACAAGTCAGCTTGCATTTGGTAGCTACATTTTGAGTTCAGAGCAATTTTTTTCGTCGTCTTCCTGCAATTGCAATATTGAAGATAGAGATCGTTTCCTTAATGAAATCTGTTAATGAAAGATCTTGGAATACAGGCACTTATAAGTATTCGAAAACATGAGTAGTTTTCGCGTAATTTTGCGTGATATATAGGCAATTTTCAACTTTTTCAACAATTTTTTTTCTAATAAACGACTACTTTTTTATTAGGTTTTCTCCTTCTACGTATCAAAGGACGGTAAAAAACGGTTCTGGTCTTATTTTAGGCGACCTCTACATATTTTCGCAAATTGCAAAAAGTAAACTTTTCAAAAGTACAAAATTGAAAATAGAGATTTTTTCCTTGAACAAAATATGTTCTAAAAAGTCAGCTTTTAAAAAAGGCCATGAACATTTTTTTTAAAAAACGAGTAATTTTCATGTAATTTCTGGTTGAAATTAGTTCCATTTTTAGAAGAATGTTTTCTGAAAAATCGCTCCAATTTTCTTCTTTAATTTTTTTTCCCACGGATAAAACAAGTGACGCTTAAAAGGATAATGTAGGTCTCATTTTCGTTAATCTCTCTGAATTTTTGAAAATTAGAAAAGTTTGAAATAATGCCCAAAATATGTGTTGTTGTAGCATCACAAGTTCTATTCTGCTACGTGTTGGAAATAATGGGTTAAGATATTTCGACATAAGACGCATCGGCACTCGGTGGAACATAATTCATGATCAATTGCGTAGAGGTAAGATGCACGATAAGTTAGTAACTCAGAGATCCTGAGTTCGATTCTCGGTGCAATAGAAATATTTTACTGGTTGAAAACTTTTCCAGGTTCTTGTAGTGTATTGTAGTTCATGTAGCAATATTGTGGGGCAATGACATATCAGGGCAGAAAGTATATGCCGTTGTAGTTCGTTGTTTGTTGTAAATACTAGTTCTTTGCTTTTGCCTTATAAGCATGATAAGATTTTTGGGAAGCAATCAATCTACTATTTGCAGAAAATTATTGTTAGTATTATATCACTCAACAGAAAGATTGCAAGTTTTCAAGAATAACGAGTGCAAATTTGACCGGCAATTCCCTTAATTGTAATAACTAATTTTAAAAAACATGTCATTACTTGCTTAATACCACGCGTTTCTCGATTTCAGACTAGTATTATGCCGCCGGTAGCAAGTTCAGTCTTATCGCATAATGCGGAGATCACCTTGAAGATATGGGGGGCAAGATAAGCGCTTGGCAGAATAGAAGCAACTCCGCAAGCACTGACAAACTGGCACACGAATCGAAATATTTGTAACTATAATTAACTATAGAATAGTATAGCGCGGTTGATGACTCTGCTTTGTAAATCGAGAATGTGAGTTTGCTGTCACCTGCAGAAAATGTAGTATGTAATAAGAACAATAAATTTCAAGAAAAAATGGTTCTTTAATGTACCAGATCTGCAAAGAAAGGGGTCTGCGTGGTAGCGGCGAGGTTTAATGGCATAATAGATGGAGGAATGGACGTGAGTTCAAATCCTGCCAAATAGTTGTTTTTTTTACCTGATGCTCAGTACATATTAATCGCTGTCATCACGCGAGCTTTTCCAAAATTCCCTCCTCTTGCGAGGAGGAATAAAATTGGTTTTTGTAAATGTTTATATGAAGATATTTAGTTTTATGCTGGTATCTTGTGTTTCAAGCAATGTGACGAAATGAGTTTTGCAAGCGATACGGTAGCTAAAATATTAATAGTGTATCAATTGCAATATAATTATGATAATTGAGGAAGGAATATCTTATTTTTACATGCTTAACAAAGTTCCCTAGTAGCTATTACGAACTCGTTAAAAATACCATTTTGTGTTTGTGCCTTTGTGATAAATGCTAACAGAATGCATTCCCTTCTTGTTTATTACAATTGATAATTCAATTTCTTTTATGCTATTCTTAAAATATTTAACGTAAGTCTTCGGTGCGACATATCATAATGTATTCCGTGTAATCCAAGATATAATAAAGTAGAATTTGAAGAGGTTATGTGAAAAGAATCATCACTTTTAATTATTTTTAAATTAATTTTCCATTTTTAAATAAACTTAAAATTTTTTGATACAACGTATCTTTGCTGTGGGTAGACGGAGACTAAATGGCCGGAAACTAAATGGCCAAGCCCAATTTTCACGAAGGAAATCAGGAATTTTAAGTACGTTATATCCAATGATTAATTGACGTCTTTCAGGAGGTGATCCAATGCACAAATCACCTGTCCTTTAGTCGCAATATAGGAAAAAACAAGGAGGTGCGAAATAGGGATCTCAAAATTTCCGGGGTGAACTTTACATTTTGAACTAATGATAAAATTTGAAAATAAGATAACAATGAGTTTGAAAAATAATGATAATATCATGTATTGTTCAAATATCACATGTCGTAATATTGTATTTTCCAGAACTTGAACTGCTTGAGAACGAATATGTTCAGAGAATATGGTTTCGATTACGTCTTAAACGTTACTCTCATAGAAAAAGGAGAAATATTCAGAAAAAAACGCTGTTTCCATGGGAAACATACTTAAACATTGCTAATGAGATGCAGCCATCACGGGCACCTCAAGTGTGATGCCAAAGTCACGTGACACATTCCAGAGAATAACAGCAAATAGCGAGCAACTCTCGCGGCATCCTGGGTCTCACCACATGTCATAGGCTAGCCGATTGCGACGCCGCGCTGTTGCTGGGAAATATCTGGTTGAGGAAAACACCGCTAGCCGACAGGTAGTTCGGTTCCGGGTCTCACCATCCAGCGGTGAAAGATGAACCTCCCATGAAAAAACGCCCTACACTTACAGGACTAATTGCTTAAGCCTTTAACGTGCTCGTAAGCACTAATTAATCAATTTATATCAATGAATCACCGAAAAAAATGTTTGTTTGACATAATTTTCCGAAAAAATAATTATGTTTTCGAAAAATTGAGCATAACCTTACTGAAAGACCAGTTTTTATTAACACATTTCATTAACAAAAAAGTGTACCTTCATAATTATAGTTGTAGGAAGATGCCGAAAAAACTTTGAATTTTTTCAATCTTCGAAAAAGCAGAGTTTTTAACCAACATGAGACCATTCCCTTAAATGACCTTCAGACTATTAAACAACAAAATTTAGGCAAAATTGTTGGCGCAATTTTTTGCAAATTTTGAAAAAATCGCAATGGCTTCAAGGAAACTATGCTCCAAAATTGAAATATCGGTATCAAATTCAAGGGGCCGCGAGATCATTAAGATCAATCTGGGAGTATCTGTTTTGGAGAAAATCGGCTGAACGGTTTAGTCGCTAGCGTTGTTCACAAGCAGACAGACGACGGACAGACAGAAAGACAAACTAAACGTACGTATAGTATACGGGAAAGTAAAAAAATTGCGGGCACAACTCGAACCTCCATACTTTCGAACTATACATCGTCGTTAAACGATCTCAGCTCCTAAGATACCTACTGGCCGCTCCCTAATCTGCTGCTCTTAATGTATCGAAAAGTTCTATAATCCGAAATAACTTTTTTTCTGAAAATTCTCCATTTTCTATGAGAGTAACGTTTAAGACGTAATCGAAACCATATTCTCTGAACATATTCGTTCTCAAGCAGTTCAAGTTCTGGAAAATACAATATTACGACATGGTGATATTTGAACAATACATGATATTATCATTATTTTTCAAACTCATTGTTATCTTATTTTAAAATTTTATCATTAGTTCAAAATGTAAAGTTCACCCCGAAAATTTTGAGATCCCTATTTCGCACCTCCTTGTTTTTTGCTTATTAACTGTGTAATATTCAATTTTTAATAACTTATGATCGCCAGAACGTAATTTGTTGAACTAAGGATTAGGGGCCCCGAAATCTCTGAGTGCCTCGGGTACTTTCAAACCCAAAGACGGCCCTGGGTCTTTTATATTAGTTTCTTCAAACGTTAGTAGTTTTCCCATAAATATTCTTCGAACCCGAATCTCTTCAATTCACAAGTTAGAGATTTATTTCTTAATGCAATCTGTTCTTCAAAATTGAATTTTGAAATAAATTTAATTTACAAGTTTATTTTAAAAACACGAATAGCGTTTGCAATTTATCGAGAGAATATTCTGGTGTCGCCAACATCCTAATGTGCAAAATAGTGTAGTGTCTTCAGGAAGAGTCTTGTAGCCCAGTTAGTACGGTGTTTGCTCCGAGAGCCAGAGGGCTCGAGTTCAAGTCTTGGCCAGTAATAGCGTTTTTTTTATGAAACGTTTCCACGTGTGGAGCACAATACTTCAAAATTAATATTAACGTGAGATTCTATTA